>OX327001.1:9820000-10420000 GCA_946800695.1 Geum urbanum | reverse complement strand
CAATATCATCGAAAGCATCATCCTTATATAGCACGAAATCATAACTAATGAAATCTCAAATTTTAAATTGGGATTTAACTTGATAGAGAGCCAAACCAAATTATATTCAGTCAATCATATAGTCAAAGATCACCCTAAGCAGCCAAACCAATCTATATTCAATCAATCATATAGTCAAAAATTGGTCACAGTAAGCAACTCATAATAAAGCTATATCAATTCTTTAAAAAATCGAGCATGTAGACCAAACATTCAAAAAAAAAATTAAAATAGTCGGCAGTAAAAGGCGTGGAAAAAAAAATATCAAACTCTCAAGCTCAGTAACTTCTCATCCAATACTACACATAATAAATACTATCAAAGCAAAGCAAGGTGCACCAATCAAGCTGAATTTCAAGTTTAATATGTTAGCAAAACATGACATCTTAATTAGGATAAATTTTCATACCTCAATTGTAATCAACGATGACTCGGATTTGCTTAAAATTTCAAAATAGCTGACCAAAAAAATTGAAGTTTCACATCAATCGGACATTGTTAAAAACAAAATGTAAAAAAAAAACAGATGTCAAAAACAACCATTTTGCCAAAAAAAAAAAACACTTGGTCTCGTTTATTTGTAAATTAACTGGAAAGACCCGATCGGTTTGAAATAAGCAATTTTCAATATTCAAGAGGCCGGGAGAAACTTCCAATTTTAGTGTAAAATTAATCAAGTACAAATATGGTGCTTGCAAGCAGAGATTGAATTGTAAGGATGGTAGTTCTATCGAGCAGGAGAGAAAGCTATGTTGAGTTTAGGTGACCAAAGGAAGAGGGAATGATATCTGTGATGAAAATGCATGGGACTGGTGATATCTAGTTAGATGCACACAGAGGCATAACCTGAGTAAGGCCATAAGTATCAAACTTTACATCAAATAGAGATATCGGTACGCAACTAGGAAAAGAAATGGAAAAAGAGTAGGCGACACAAAGCAAGTTAACCTCCTTTACCAAAACTCCAAAAGGCATTCTCCAGAGCAAACAGCTAGGAATAAGTAACCTACTTATATATAAATTCTCTCGGAAAAAATTATATCATTTATTAAACGTATTGATTTTTAATCTAATTTCTCAAAAGTAAAGATAAAGAAAATTGTACCTGAAAACAAACACAGAGGGAATCAGGAAAGTTATACCTAAAACCAAAGACAAGCAAAGATAACAAATTCAAATCATACCATAATCAACCAAAGGAATCAAACCCGGAGACTATCATGCATATCTAAACCCGATTAGCTTAAATGAAAGGACCACAAAGATTCAAACTTTACCAAAAACCGTGGTCATCTCTCTACTGCTAGTCATTTATGCAGCATTATTGTTTCACTATTAACAATCATAAATCAACCATACGATTACCCTCCAAACTCTTATTAGTTAGATTAGGTTAGGTTTCTCTCGCATGGGCTACACACTCACAATATGAGGACGAAAATGCTCCCTTTAAACAGTGAAAATTAATAGTGAACCCTAGCAAACACACCATTGTTATATAGTAAAACCAAATCTAAAATTGTAAGATCGATTGAGATTGAAGCCATGACAGTGGGTCCAATTGATCGAACGCTAGACTCCATGGAACGAGATGTTGTTGGTTGTAGACGAAGAGTCAAAATAGAGTTTGATCGAAAGGTAGAGAGAGGCTAAAAATTGTGAGAGATTGAGAAAGAGTATGATCGAGAGTGAGGCTGAGAGAGAGAGAGAGAGAGAGAGAGAGAGAGAGAGAGAATTAAGTTAGGTTTCTCTCGCACGGGCCGCACACTCACAATATGTGGACACCTTTTGAACAGTGAAAATTAATAGTGAACCCTAGCAAAAACACCATTGTTATACAGTAAACGTTAAGCTTTGAACCAATAGCTAGTAATACAAAGTTTAACAAATTTAGCATTCCACCAGTATGCAGTTTCATTTAGAAGAGGAAAAGAACATTACGAAAATGGATGAAAGCAAGTTTAAGGTCAAACCTGGTCTCAGATGAAAGCTAGCACAAATCAAATCTGAAAAATTGTAAGATCGACTGAGATTGAAGCCACGTCAGTGGGTCCGATCGATCGAATGTCGAACTCCATGGAAAGAGATGTTGCTGGCTATAGAAGGTTATTCGTCGAAGGGTGATTCAGCTTGGAACTTGGTTCTTCAAGGATATCATGGTGATGTTGGAACAATTCGATGGCCTGACACCGATTCAGCTGATCCTGGCGGCTAGGGCTAGAGTTTGGGCATGGGTTGAGGTCATTGATTACGATCTCACTGGGGACATTGAGGTTCAACAGTGGTGGAAGTCGATAGGGCACTGATTGGGAAGGTATCTTGACTACGATATGGTTCGGTTGGAAGAGGATAAGGAGGTCCGACTGTTCGTAGAAGTTAATTTCCGCAATCTGCTCGAGATAAAGGTAAAACTAGCACTTGGCCCTACGACTTGGATTGTGAGTGATATTCAATATATTACTTTTAAAGGGAATTTTATGGGATGTGGTAGCTTCAATCATTATATGGTGGGTTGCCCTATACAATGTGGTAAGCGGGATGAAGAGGCAGAGGCTAGGGCTGTAGAGGAAGCTAGGGTTATGACTGCGGAGCAGACTAGATCGAGGACGAGGCAAGGACAAAGGAAAGGATATAGGGCATCGACTAAGACAGTGTGGTATTATCAGGTGTATAAGGAGATGCGGGGGACAAGGAGGAGAGGTTGGCAAACAGTTGGACTGTTGATGCCATATCGAAAGATGGAACTACTGAGGTTGTTGTGGAAGAGCTAAGGCAATAAGTGGAGCTTGTGCAAATCTCTGGGGGACCTAGGAAATGAAGATGACAGTCTATTCTGAAGAAGAATAGAAAGAGAGGTCACCTGATTGAGTTTGTAGGTGAATTAGACAGAAATGACTTGCCTGCTGGGAAGCCGGACGTTCAGCGTTGGCTGGAGCCTCGTGAGGAGGTGCATTCTGATCGTAGTGTAACTAAGCTTCGAGGTCATGGAGAGTTGTTGCTCTCCACAATGGGACCAGTCTGTGGGAGGCCGGGTTGGGGTGGGGGGGGACAGCTCCTGATCCGGAGGTTTTATGTGGATAGAGAAGGTGCTTAGCTAGTTAATGGATGATGCAACCGAATTTTGAGTACACCTCGTGCTATTCTAGTTTGCTAGTCTAGGTAATGGACCAAAACTGATTGTTAAAGTATAATGATATGTGTGAGACTTCATTTTATCGGGCCGAATAATCTGGTAAAATCTATGTATTGTTATCATATTATAATGAATATTATCGACATTCTCAAAAAAAAATATTTGACTACATGATCACTGATCCAACTAACCTTCTTTTCCATACAACATGTATGATTCCTATCAGAACAAAAACTTGTATGGTTAAGATTTAAAAGAACATAAAATGAAGCCGGATAGCTTGTATTAACTAGGCATGCATATTTTCTACTCCGATACATCGATCGATCTACTACTTTGATGGACAAATTTGGAATGAGATTGCATTGGACCAACAATACTCATAATAGCTTAGGGGTGGACACGAGATAGGTCAAATGAATTTTTCGCCGTCTCTATCCCTATTCTGAAAGGGATGGGATGAGATGGGGTATTTTAAAAGTCCGTCCCCAAACCCGAACGAGACAGGTCCAATTTCGGGCCTATTTAAAATAAATATTTAATAGAGTATTTAACAACAAAAGTCCGAATGAGACGAGACAAACCAAATTTCGGGTTCAATATAAGATAAATACAACTTATTAAAACTTATAAGTCTATAACTACACAAAGTGATACCGTTTTACTTAATGTTTAATTAAAACAAGTAAAACTACAAGCAATTTTATTTCATGTTTAATTGATACATTTAATTCATATTACAAGTAGTATACTACTTTGATCGTTCTAGAGTAATTTTATTTTTTTGTTGAATAATATTAATTGTTTGATATGTCAACTCTTAAAAAAATCATAAAATAAACATAATATATTATGTGGGACATGACTGGTCTATTAAAATTTTAAAATCAAGGCCCAATCCTGTGCCTAAAAAATGGGACGGGTCGAGACGAGACGGAATAGTAAAATTTTTGGTTTTCGTCTGGGGATTGGGTCGGATTTTTGCCGACCCCTACAACAGCTAGCAAACAGTTTTTTTTTTTTTTTTTATGATGAAGGCCCCATACCATACCATACCATACCATGAGAACATATTCCAAACACAGCAGTGCACTTACACTTTCTACATGTCCAGTTTTTATTGGATAAAAGTTGACTAAAAGTTAAAAAATTTGGATAAAAAATTATATTAAAAATTTAAATTCCTCTTTTACGCTTATTTTTATAGACAATGTACTTACAACGCCATGTATAAAATAAATTTTTTCCGTACCATACCCGCGAGAGCAGATTTATCCCGCTTCAGCTTAGATCTCCGTGAACCTGCAAAATAAGTCGGAGCACGGTGTTGTACCGTGCTTAGACCCTCCGACGCTCAAGTCAGCTCTTATCTCAAGAATCGAATAGTAAAATTAGGTAGAGTAACATTACCTTGGACAATGTAGGGATGGTCCATATACAGTGATCGAGTTAGGTCTAAGCATCATCCATATCGAATAGGATTACTTTACTTTTGGATACGAGGAATCCACTAAGGAATAGATCTCCATATCCAGGGCCAATCAAATCTCATGATTACCACAGGCCCTTTGGCATAATCTTGCTATGATACGTACAAATCTTTCCTTTTCCTCCTCATTTTCTGTCAACCCCTCCCCCCCCCCCCCCAAGGTCCGATCAAATTGTCCCTTGAGGTCAGATTGCTCAGCCTCCTTGAGGTCTGATCTTACTTAGGATTGTTATTCCCATTGAACATTCCAAAAGAGTCTGCATCGTTCCAGAGACTCCTAGAAACCCCCAAATCATTCATTCTTTGATCAAACCCATAATCGCCAGAGCCCAGGCCCATATCTGGCCTCATCGAACCTCATCCAGAATCATTCTATCCGAGCTCATCCTTCCTCAGCTCGGGTGGCCAAAACTGACTCCCACAAATACCCCCACAGCAGCGTGAGGCTCGACACGTGTTGGCTTTGCGCTACTATTCGCCTATGCTCTCCAGTCTTCGAGACGCATCCTTCCTTCTCAACGAGTACATGTGAAATCCTAAGCACTTGCTCGTATTGCTCCTCCTTCATCATAGCCCGTGTGTCATCACACCTTATCAGCCATTACGTTTCTTCCCATCCAACGCAACCTTTCCCACTTCTAGCTCTTTTCAAAAAATCAATCATATCCTTTGAAATGGAAGTAGCTTATCTCCTCAAACGGCCATCTCGTATCTCTTCACATCCCTTCGCAGTATATCAATCGAAGGCCATTTCCCTTTTCATTTTTTACACTTGCAAAATTTTCCATCGAACCCAGAAAGCTTGCCTCTGCAACTATTCTGCCTTTAAAGTTCCTTCCTTTCAAAAACCCATAAAACCTTCACCACTTTTTCAAAAACTCATATTCATCCAATGGCCTCCGACAATACCTCCTCTTCTACCCCGATTTAGGTCACCATCCTTCAAGATCCCAGCGCCGCTGACTTGATAGACCACTCCAAACTACTCGCCTTCGTCGGACCTGTCCTACAACCGCAGTCGAATCAGCCCCTGAGCCCTAATAGTGGCGGTCAAAAATCCTCCCTACCCGCTACTTTTAAGGTGAATGAGATCGAAGTCATCAACCCCCCCCCCCCCCCCCAATCCTAGAAGTTGAAGTTGACCCCTCCTCCATGCAACTCTAGCCGAATACCCCCAAGGCCGCTCCCAAGAAAGCCCGGGAGGAACTCTACCCTTCCGCTCTGAAGGTAGACTCTCCCGAGGCCCTTGCTTCATTCATCTAGGCTTTCCACCAGGAGGACAATGATAACTTCCGGTTTGCCCTCGTCCAATATGAAATGAGAGCGTCGAAACTTGAAAAACCTCATGGCCCGAGCCTACTTGTTCATCCCTTCCAAATCGTCTACGGGCTATTCTTCCCGATCCTTGCCTTTATCTGATCCTCCCTTGAGTTCTACTGAATTTCTGTAGAGCAAAGGTGCCCAGATAGCTTCCGTTATCTAGCCTGCATTGACAGGCTCAATCGGTGGTTTGACTGCCGTATGGGTCTAGAGAAGTTTAGGCTTCTTGTCTAAGTCAAACCCACTCCGGTCAACTAGTTTTACCTCTCATAAAGGATCATGTATGTTAAAGAATCTCCGTTGGTCGACCCGCCTTATTCTCCAAAGGATTAGAAGAAGACCCTCATCCTTGTCTTCGGGGACTAGGAGAAACTCGGCCGAGTGGATCGCTTCAAAGTCCCTACCGCTGTCAACCGTCTTCCCAAGATGCCTGAGGAGCTAACCAAGGCCGTCGAGTTTCGCTACGATCTTATCAATGATGCCTTAGCCATCCCGGCCAAGTATCGCAAATGTCGGTGCCTATGGAGCAAGAAATGCCTTAGACCTAGAGGCCTTGAGGGCATCGTGCCCCTCTAGCATGAGAGCCGCCAAGAGGTGATCGAGGTCCCTCGAGCTCTCCAGGTCCACAAGAAAGGAGCCCCTACCCCTAAGCCCACACATGTTGAAGCTCTTACCGAGCAGGGGGAGGGCTCCAAGCCCTGGAAGCAGCGGCTGGTGAAGGCTTCCGAGCTTGCTAAAGACAAGGCTCAAGCTGCGGAGGCACGAGAGGCTCAGGATCTAGTTTTCCCCATTGCTACTGGTACTACCAATACTGTTGCTACTACTATTCCTCCACCGTCTCCTCCTCTCAAGAAGATGAGGACCGACCCAGAGGGCCCCCGACCCAAGAACTTCTCTCTTGGTAAGCTTGCATTCTTTCATACTCTAAAGACCATCAATCGTACCTCGTTCTTCTCATATCGTCTTGCATGCCTTTATGATTTTCTCTGCTTGTGTTATACTTGCTAAATATATGGGATTTTCTATGCCGCTAATCGTATAGGTCCCCTTGGCAAGGTGGTTGAAGGGATCTTGCCAGACCACCCCCGAGTCTACTTCCAAAAGTCCCAACCAGACCAGGGTTACATCGTTTAAACCCCTCGTGATCTTACCGAGGAGAAGATAGAGGCCCTTGGTGAAGGCACTGTGCTTCCTCGCATGGGGGAGCTTATTCCCTCCAAATTTTACTCAGGTTTGGCTCGTGCTGAGATCGTCTGCCCTTCTCTGGTTTCTATGATCCTTGAGCAAGATGCTAAGGACCTTGGATCTTTAGAGACTAGGGATCTGATGACAGCGTCCTGGACTTCCCTCTACCGGGTAAGATTTCCTTTTGTGCATCTGACATCTTCCGTGTTGTTTTGCTCAATTTCTACTTTTGTATATGACATATCGTTCTTTTCTTTATTCCAGTCTTCTGCTACCCTCACCATAGCCTTTGGACGCCTGCACGTTGAGGCTAAGGAGGCCAAGGACAAGGTCAAAGAGCTTGAGGGTCACGTAAAAGGGCTTGGGGAGGCCCAAGACCTTACTTGCCGCATGATCGACCAAGGCAAGAGGGACCTGGAGGCCACATGCTCCGCTCAAGAGGAGGAGGTCAGGTCTCTGAAGTTCGAGCTTGAACGTGCCCAGTCTGAATTACAAGAAGCGGTAAAGATTGCCGATGCCAAGCTCAAAGAAGCTCTGGATGCTAAGGACAAGGAGTGCGAGGATCGTTTGGCTGCCTTGGAGACCTCCCATGGGCTCCAACTCAAATCTCAATGAGTAGACTGGGAACAAGAATGAGCAGAGCTGATTCGTGCTTATAACTCTTCTCATGCCGCCTTAGAGACCAAGTCTGAATGAAGCCCCCAGCCTGTCCTTGGGGTGCAGATTATGTACTAGCATTAGGACCACCGAACAATGTTTATTTTTCTCTTTTGTTTTTATATATCGTACACAACTTATTTTTGATCTTGGTCTAGGCCTTTAGCCTAGAGAACCCTTATGCCAAGAGTAAATATTGTACTTTAGTTCATCGTATTTTGCTTTATTGTTCTTAGCTCATCATGCTCAACTATTCCGTACCTTTCTGTATCCTGCTTTTATTCCATGCATATTGATCTTGCTTATGGGGCTTAAGGGATCTGTCTCTGAGTGCATGTGGCCTCAGTTTGACTCTCAGACCCCCACATGTACTAAATGCTCTTGGAAAAGGCTTAAGAAGATTTCCTTGGTAACCTTAAGGTCTCCTAGAAGGTGCTCGTAGTTTTAAGACTGCCTCCCTAATTGGGGGGAGGGGGGTATGCATGCCTACTCCGATCTGTATAAAGACCACCGTACTTTAGACCCTTCTCTCGACTAAGCTCCTTCGTCCCGGGGGTTCTTAACCTTCATAGGGGCTGATGTTATCACATAGACCATATCGGGGTTGCCCTTCGGGCTCGGATCTCACCAGGGGGCTTGTTTGTAGTGTCGAGATGAGGTCTGCAACCACTTTTCTCATCGATTTTGACTTATCCCTAGGGAGTCGTTAGGTGTATACGTTTGGGACTTAGAATGCCCAATTTGCCAGAATATGGCCAAGCCACCACTGGGGTGTTTGTTAATTAATATTACCACGTACATTCTTACCTCGAGGACTTTACTGACCCAAGATTACTGTGAGCTCTCGCGGGGTTTTACTCCTAATGTTTTGGTCTATCCACGGGCGGCCTTCTCAATTCCCTAGTCCTTCCTCCCCCGGGATGCTTTACCTTTGGAAGGATTGACTAGCTCGCAGAGTGAAAGTCCTTCCTTGGGAACCAACGTCATCTGCCCCGTTCAATCTCATTGCCTTTCTAAGGCTTTAAGCTCCCCCTAATCATATTTATTGATCCGTGGGCTTTAAGCTCCCCCTTCCCAGTTTGCCCCCAGGTTTCCCTCTCCTGGGACCTTTGTATTTGTATTTTAGAACACCTTGCGTAGCACTAAGGTTCTAGGGAGGAAAACTCTAGGTCGGACATTTCTATCGTAATAGGCTTTTATCTTCTGCTGGTAGGAAGCCACCCTTATCTGAGTTTGTTTTCTTTGTTTCTCTACCACGTCCAACTCATGCCTCAAGCTTTCTGAATTACTGTACTCTGCCAGCTTGAGGTTAGGGATCTTATGGTTGATTGGAATGACAGTCTCTGTTCCGTAAACCAAGGCGAAGGGAGTTTCCTCAGTGGGTTTCCTCTTGGTCATTCTATATTCCCAAAGTACGTTTGGGAGCTGGGACACCTACTACCCATTCACCAGCTGATCAAGCCTCCACCTTAGTCCTTGCAGTATCGTTTTATTCGAAGCCTCTGCTTGTTCATTGCCTTGAGGGTATCTCGGGGTTGAGAATTAGATCTTGATGCCATGGCCGGCGCAGTAATCCCTAACCTCTTGGCAATTGAACTGAGGGCTGTTGTTTGTCACGATCATTTGTGGGATTCCGAACCTACATATTATAAACTTTCAAATGAAATTCTTTACTTCTGCTCCTCTAATTTTAGATAAGGCCTCAACTTTGATCCACTTAGAGTGGTAGTCGGTGGCCACAAGGAGGTACTTTTTCTGTCCGCTCCGGGCTCCGGTTGGAAACTCTCCCATTATGTCTAATCCCCATTGTGCAAAGACACTGAAATCGGGTGCAACTCCTCCGGGTGCAGGGGGTTGAGGGGCGTGTCTTTGATAAGCTTCGCATGCACTGGCGTATTCCATGCAGTCGTTCTTCATCGTTGGCTAGTAATATCCTTCGGTCAAGCATCGTACCACAAGATTCCTGCCTGCAATGTGCATGCCACATATTCATGAGTGGAGCTCCTGTATAATCGTTCTCACCTTGGTGGGGTGCACCGTCAACTGGTCAGGTCCCCAGAAGGATCGCCTGTATAACTTCCCCTATCTGATGTTGTATCTTACTACTTGTCACCTTCTAGCCTCCACCCTTTCCTCCGGCAAGATGCCTGCTTCTATGTAGTTCATTATTTCATCCATCCAGGAGGCTCCCAGCTGGACGGGCATCGCAGTCAAGATCTCCTGCTCGTCCGTGCGTGGGTTAGGCATGTGCTCTACATGGATCTTTCTTCTGAGCTAGTAGTCGATGCTGGAGGCCAAATTTGCCAGGGCGTCCACGTGCGTGTTCTCAGACCTCGGGAGCAGCATGATTGAAAATTCTTCAAACTGAGCGACCAGCCCCTTAGTAAACCTTAGATATACTTCCATGGATGCGTGGTGGGTTGTGTATTCTCCTAGGCTTATTTACAATCAGCTGCGAGTCACAAAACACCCTGAGCTTTTTTACGTTAAGTTCCCTTGCCAGCCTCAGTCCTGCCAGGAGGGCTTCGTACTCGGCTCCGTTATTTGTGGCATTCCATCCCAAAGTTAGGGCTTATTCCATGATCGTTCCGTCTTGGGTTTTCAACACCAAGCCAGCTCCAGCCCCCTTGTCCTTCGATGATCCATCCGTGTACAACATCCAATGATCTATCCCCAGCACCTTCTCCTCCTTCTCTCTCTTTTCCTGTACCTTTGGCTTACGCGTGGTAAACTTTGCTAGGAAGTCTGTTGAAGCTTGCCCCTTCATCGCTGCTCTAGGCCTGTACTCAATATCAGGATGTGCCAGTTCGATGGCCCATTTAGTCACCCAACTCGAGGAATCCAGGGCATGGAGGATCGTTCTCAGTCGATATGCAGTCATGATGATGACTTTGAAAGATTGAAAGTATGGCTGAAGCTTATGCAACAACACGACTAGGTCTAGTATCAGCCTCTCCAGCTTGGATTAGCGTGTCTCTGGGTCGAGGAGAGCTTTAGACACGTAGTATACGGGTAATTGACCCCCAGTATCTTCTCGAACCAAAAACTTCGATCACTGCTACGTCGAAAACTGCCAAGTACATGTATAGATTTTCCTCTAGCATGGGCTTGCTTAGTACAGGGGGAGAGACGAGGTATTTCTTAAGTGCTTGGAATGCCCTCTTGCATTCTTCGGTCTAAAGCTCGCCTTTGGTCCTTTTGAGTGCCTCAAAGAACGGCTTACATTTGTCGGTCGATCTGGATAGAAACCGTGGATGGGGATTTCATCTTGACAATCAACATGACCATATTCGGGTTCACCTCTATTCCTCGCTGTGTCACTAAGTATCCTAAGAACTTTCCAGATCCTACCCTGAACGTGCATTTTTTGGGGTTCAGCTTCATGTTGTGCTGGCGTAAGAGGTCGAAGCATCCATTTAGGTCGGACACTTGGTCCTGCCTACTCTTGCTTTTGATCAACATATCATCCACGTACACCTCCATCGTGTCCCCAATCAAGGGCTTGAATACCTTGTATACCAGCCTTTGGTATATCGCCCGTGCATTTTTCAACCCAAAGGGCATTACCTCGTAAGCGTATACTTCTTTCTCTGTCACAAATGCCAGCATTGCCACATCGTCCTCTGCCATCTTGATTTGGTTGTAACCACTGTAGGCATCCATGAAGTTAAGGAGCTCGTGATCTGTAGTGGAGTCTACCAACTGATCGATCCTGAGGAGGGGAAAGCTGTCCTTGGGGCATGCCTTGTTGAGGTCCGTAAAGTCAACGCAAACCCTTGGCTTCCTATTTTTCTTCTTGACAAGGACCACATTAGGGAGCCACTCAGAGTGTGGGACTTCACTGATGAACCCCGCTGCGAGTAGCTTTTACACTTCTTGTTCGATTATCCTGTTACGTTCCACCGCAAATGATCGTTTCCTTTGTGCTACGGGCCTGAATTTAGGGTCCACATGAAGTCGGTGCTCAATTACTTGCTTGTAGATCCCCGACATATCTCGTGCTGACTACGCAAACACATCATTGTATTCCATCGGCAAGTCCATCAACCTCTTTCACTGAATTCCACTTAGGCCCGACCCAACTCTTACACACCGATCTGGTCAGTCTGGATCAAAAGGTTCGAGTGCTACATCTTCCTCTGCCTTTTCCTTGAAAGGCAACTCCTGGGGGTCGAGTTGTATATCTAACTTATCTCTCCCGGCATTCTGACCCCCATTCTGTGATTGCTCTGCTGACAAAATTTGGGCAACTGTGCCTCTAGCTTCGCCCACTGCTTTCTTTTCCATACCCTTGGTGGCCAGCACTGTATAGAATCTTATTGCAGCTCTGTCTCCTGGGTGGTGATGGTGCCTTCAAAGGTTGGATACTTTAGGACTTGGTGGTAGGTTGATGCTACCGCCCTTATACGATAGAGCTAGGGCCTTCCCAGGATTGCATTATAGGGAGACATGCATCTACCACAACGAACCATGTGGTAGGGTTGGTGAGGGGCGTGCCCACCTTGAGGGGGATAGTCCCCAAGGTTCTCACCCGTGATCTCTCAAACCCCATAAGGGTCGTCTGATGATCTTGAATTACCTCCATCAAGCCCATCCTCTCTACGATGTTCTTGAATATAACATTCACGACAGTCCATTATCGACTAGTACCCGGGCCGCTGTCATGTGGGCTATCCTGATGTTGATGAACAGAGCATCATTGTGGTCTTCCACCTGCTCAGGGAGGTCTGGACCTGCATCATGGGTTTGCCTTCAGCTTTGAGCTTCTTTGATTCGCACTCCCTCTCCTTGAGGGTGACTCCTAACTCTTCTGCCTCTGTCATAATACAATTTAAGTCAGGGAAGGGGGTATCCCCGGGGTACTTGGGGGCCTGGAGGATATAGTTCAGCACTGGGTACTTCTCTTCTTGGCGCTTAGGAGGTGATGGCAAGGTTCCATTGTTTCTTTGACACTTGCCATCACCTTGTGGCCTCAGTGAATCTTCGAGCTTTTTCTTGTAGTCCTTCATCAAGTATTCCCAGTAGTACCCCTGTTCCACCAACTCTCCAAAATGCTGCTTGAGGACTCCGCAATTGACCGTCTTATGCCCATTGGCCTTATGGTAGGTGCAATAATCTCTTGAATTTCCCTTGTCAGTCATCAGTGGTGACCTTTTAAGACAATGTTCGTTCTTGATGTGGTGGAGTATGGTCGTAATCGGGATTGTTATGGGAGAAAAGAACAATATTCCAGCCTGAGCGGTAGGCTGGTTCCCATTGACCCTCCTCTTGTTGTTGTTGTTGCTCCTCCCCTAACTAGCATTACTGTTAGTCCCGTTTCTCCTCGAGTTGGAGCCATTTCCTCAGCAGTACCCCTGTTCCACCAACTCTCCAAAATGCTGCTTGAGGACTCCGCAATTGACTGTCTTATGCCCATTGGCCTTATGGTAGGTGCAATAGTCTCTTGAATTTCCCTTGTTAGTCATCAGTGGTGACCTTTTAAGCCAATGTTCGTTCTTGATGTGGTGGAGTATGGTCGTAATCGGGATTGTTATGGGAGAAAAGAACAATTTTCCAGCCTGAGCGGTAGGCTGGTTCCCATAGGCCCTCCTCTTGTTGTTGTTGTTGCTCCTCCCCTAACTAGCATTACTGTTAGTCCCGTTTCTCTTTGAGTTGGAGCCATTTCCTCCTCCGGGCACTTTTTCCATCGGAGTGTCCCTGGCGTTGTATGTCCTCATGTCTTCTACCCGAGTGTAATCCAAGGCCACATGATAGACCATGGATAACTCGGTCTTTTTCCTGATCAACTTGCTAACCAACTTCGAATCCATGACAAGCCCGTTAATGAACGCCGTGGCCACCACGGTGTCGTCTTTGTAGTCGACTGTCGCATATTCCATCCTAAACCTTGTAACCTAATCCCTCAGGCCTTCCCCCTCCTCATCTTGAGGGATGTGAGGTAGGTCACGTCTTTTGTTCCCTCGGCGTTACTTTCACATCTTTTGAAGAAAGCCGCTTTCAGACTCTGCCAATCCTCGATCAATCCTGAGAGGAGCGTCTCGTACCACTGCAAGGCGTGGTCCTTCAGGCTTGCCTGAAACATTTTGCACATCCAAGCGGTGTTCGACTGGCTAGTGGCCATGCCAGATTAGTAGTTCCTGACATGCTGGTATGGGTCTGAATCTCTCGAGTATCCATCAAACCTAGGGTGACTCCATTTCCTGGGAGGTTCAGCATCCTAGACGAATTGAGCCAGAGGATTCTGAGACATCCTCCGTGCCCTCTGTTCCGCTTACGATTCTTTTTTGGATATCTCTTCCTTCCTCAGTTTCTTAGTTAGCCTAGATGTTATGGACACGTCGTGTCTCCATAAACTCCTCCATCATGTTCCTGAGGGTAGCTACCCCCTGGGTCTCTGGTTCAATCCCCACCTCCTGCTGCTTGTTCTACTCGGTCACTAGGACCCCTTGCACGTCCGGCATTGGCGGGTCGAGTGGGACTAACCCCTGGTTTTTCAGTAGCTCTACCAAATTCAGCGGAGTGGTCTGGATGGCCGCTACAGTGCCTGCCAACTCATTCGTGTTCCTAGCGGCCCATTCAGTACATTGCTGCAATGCAGCCATGTCAATTCTCAGGTTTGTGTATCGCTCCTCGGCACGGTGGAGGTTCTGATCGACCTTGGCCCTCCACCCCCTAGCTCATTCGTTTTCCTGGTCAGTACTGTCTTCGTCGCTCACATACCCTTCTTCCGCGAGATTCCTCGGTTGAACCTAATGCGCGAGGGCACTCCCGCGTCTCGATATCCTTGAATAAGGGGTGATCTGGTTGTTTCCCATCGATGGGGTTGCTTCCTTATCGTGCTGATTACCTGCATTGGAGTTGTCTTCCATAACTCTTCCATTTAAGGGAGTTAGCCTAGGGTTCCACTCTCATTGAAAGCACCAATTTGTGAGAGCAGATTTATCTTGTTTCAGCTCAGATCTCCGTGAACCAAAATAAGTCAAAGCCCGGTATGGTACCGTGCTTAGACCTTCTGACACTCGAGTTAGTTCATATCTCAAGAATCGAATAGTAAAATTAGGCAGAGTAACGTTACCATGGACCATGTAGGGATGGTCCATATATAGTGATCGAGTTAGGTCTAAGCATCATCCATATCGAATAGGATTACTTTACTTTTGGATACGTGGAATCTACTAAGGAATGGATCTCCATATCCAGGTCAAATAAAATCTCATGATTACCACAGGCCCTTTGGCATAATCTTGCTATGATACGTACAAATCTTTCATTTTCCTCCTTAGATTCTGTCAACCCCTCAAGGTCCGATCACACTGTCCCTTGAGGTCAGATTGCCCAGCCTCCTTGAGGTCCGATCTTACTTAGGATTGCTATTCCCATCGAACATTCCAGAAGACTCTACATCTTTCCAGAGACTTCTAGAAACCCCCACATCATTCATTCTTTGATCGAACTCATAATCATCTGAGCCCAGGCCCATATCTGGCCTCATCGAATTTCATCCATAATAGTTCTATCCGAGCTCATCCTTTCCCAACTCGGGTGGCCAAAACTGACTCCAATAATACCTATTTGTGATTTGATCTCTCAGCAGTGAACCGGTTATCATCGATGATCTTAACAGATTCGGGTCCATCTTAATAATAAAAGGAACTGATCGAGAGCCTGCATGCAAGCATTGCTCAAAGACCTACCCATTCCAAGCTGCACTGGTTTTGTCATTCCAAAGGTGCTCATTCGATTCTTTCCCGCCATATATAAAACAACAAATACACAAACAAATATCAAGTGCTTTGCATTTAAGAATAATGCATTGTAATGTTGTATCATAGAATATGCAGACTTAATTAAAATCTTGTTTTTTTTTGGGTCTGATAAATAAAATTTGCTTAATCACTCACGCAGGACAAATTTATTAGCCGGAAGCATTTACCTCACAATTTTATGAAAAGTAATTTTTGTGAATCCGGTGAAAAAGGATTCTCGACTATTGTTGATTTTATTATTAGAAACTAAACAAGCATGGCCTGTAAATTAATTTTAGCTTCTACCAAAACAACTCTGATGAGTGAGCAACTTCATTTGTTGTTGTTCTGCATATTTAGAGTATGTTTGAGACTGTTTCTTACAACTCTGTAAGCGTTTTTGAAATTTTTTAAAAGTGCTTTTAAAAACAGGCAACAGCTTACCAAACACACCCATAGTTATCCTAAGATATAAGTTGAGTTCAATTCACTAAGCTTGTAAATAGGGAGGTTTTAATCAATTTTTCTGAGAAGCAAAACTAGGGTTTTCTTGAAAGTTTTCTTATTTCTTGTTAGGTAGCCTTGGGCTCCGCAGTGGACCTTGACCTCGTCGACGCTCCCAAAGGTTGGCCGAACAGGAATGTGGTGGCCGCAGATGATCGATGGCAGTTACTCTTGCTGCATTGGTGCTCAACGACGTTTGTTTTGGTTAAGGTGGAGAAGATGCGGCGACATGGGGCTATATATGGTGGAGGCAGGATGGTTTCGTGGAGGTGGGGTGCATGCACAAAAATTTCCACAGCCTTTATCAACGGTCGTTGGATTTTGGCTTACAATATCCTTCTTGGATGCGCGGGCGTGCCAACTCACGGCATGTTGGCCTATTGAGGTTTTGATAGATTTACGCATGAAACTGACTTCCTCAAACAATTATGGGCTGATGAAGGAACTTTCTCTGCTTCAGGGTTCTCTTGCCTTTGTAAATGAGGACTTTTCGGTGTTATTTTTTGTGCTTTTCTGGTATACAGCTGCAAGAAAAAGAAAAGGATGCGTAAATTAACTAGCAAAAAAATAAATACTGTAATCTAAAAATCATTTAAATGAAAGCTGAATAACAAATCTATAATGACTAAGTTGCTGGAAAAAAAAGAGTATGTAGATAATTGATAATTATTGTAAGAGTAATGACAATTTATAGATTGTTTATTGATATGGGGAGTGATAGGCTCAAACACCTTATGGGTGGGTGTGTGAGCCACACTCAGCTATTTGTTAAGCTCTGGTTTGTTTCAAATATTAAATTAGAAATCAACTTCTATTGTTCTCCAACCTCTCGAGCTCACTCAGATGACAAACTGGAAAACGTCGAGACATTATGCCCAGTCCGGCGGAAACCTCATGTACACTAGACACCCTCAACCCCTCCCTTTGATTATCATAATCATCCATGCGACTAGAAATTGCCGTAAGTAAAATGGGTTTAGAGATCGATCTAACCAATTCTTATTTTCATTCTTTTTGGATAGAGATTTAGCAACATAAAGGTTTATTGGAATTTTTTTGGTCCTTTTAATTTGAGATACAGCTAGTACGTGGTAGTGAACTTCTAGCAAGTAAAGAGATCCTTCAAATAAATTGAATTCCTCTTACTGAATGTTTATGAGATTTCAAAATAATAAAGGATTTTTGATTGCGAGAAAAATTTGGCGTCTTTAAATAGCAAATAATTGTTAAAGATTTGGGTAATAATCTTTGGATTTAATTGAAAAATGAGGAGTTGGCTATCTAGGTTGAGAGAGCAGCTTTGGCGAAGAATAGATGGTAGAAATGGCAAAAAAAAGCATAAACACATTGCAATACTCTATGTCAACTAAAATATTACAAAAAAATTGAGAACTTGACAAATGGCTGAGTGTGGCTCACACACCCACAAGGACCCACAAGGTGAGTTTGAGCCTATCACTCCCCGATATTGACATTATAAAAAATTCATTCAAAACTTAGTTTTCTGGAACCCAGGCCAAGAGGAATAACAAATCAAACAAGAAAAAAGAGCTAGCAGACCGCTTGGTTCTTCAATTTTTTGAATTAATTTGAGGTGAGGATAGAGAAAGAGTGAGAAGCGCTTATCTATGAACATTGATTGACAATCTGAGATGAAGAAAACAACGACACAAGCCTGACAAGTTACAAAAAGATAGAGTTCTTTGTCAATTCATTTTGTATAAGGGCAGAAGTGAAATTAAGATGTTCAAATATTAGAGGAACATTTTGCACTATTTTTCATAAGTTTAGCTCGTGTTTCATTTTGGTGAGAATAAGTTTTTAAAGTTGTGGGTTGGTCTTTCATGTTGAGAACTCATGTTTGTTCATCCTAGATATGTTAACATATGCGCTTAAGCTTAGTGCCTTGTACACACTTGACTGGAAACAGAAAACAGGGAGCATGCGAATAAGAGAAAGCTTAAGTGCACTGAGTCCTACATCAAAGGATGAGTTGAAAATGTTCCTAGGAGTAAATATAAGGGAAAACCATTTATTATCGAATGAAGTGAAGCAATAACTTCTGTCTAAAATTCATTCCTTCCTCATATGATCTACTCTTTACCCAAACTTGTTCTGACTTAAGCATCAGAGTGTGTTACCGGCCATCCCGCCTTCACTTCTGATGCCCATTCTCTGTATCTTAGTAGTCAGGTGAACAGTTGAGCAATTGAATCCCTAAATGCTTGGCACATCACCCCCAAATCTGGTCGAAACATGGTGAGTAGCCTTGAGCAAACACTATCAGAAGTTCGCACTTAGACGAAGAAACCTTAACCATTTTGCCGTCTAAGTAGAAGTTAGAAACAAAAAAATAATTCTTCGTGAAAGAAAATATTTTGTCATTTAGGCTGAACTTAGAGCACAAAACTGGTTTCATCACCTAAGAGTTTGCTTAGACGATGAACATCCAATTTCATCGTCTAAGAGTTCCCTTAGACGATGAAACATGTATTTGTCGAACGTTTCGTTGTCTAAGATTTTTCTTAGATGACGAATAAAAGTTTCATTGTCTAAGTACAACTTCTTAGACGACAAAAATATTATCCGTCATCAAAAAACTCAACTTAGACGACTAACCGTCTAAGTACAAACTTAGACGACGAAGTGTTATACTTAGGTGATGAATTATTTCGTCATCTAAGAAAACTCAATTATTTAGATTCGATTTTATTTCCAGATCGAGCATTTCATCTCTCTCTCATTTCTCAATATCTCAAAAAAACTCTCAACACCACCTCCGGCCACAATTTTAATTTATACGGTTTTTTCACCTACGGAGTTCTAGTTCATCCACATATCTCCTTATTGGTGAATGTATTAACTCGTTTATCTCGATTAATTGAATTGAATTTAATTACGTACGTAATAACCTACGGTGATGGAGTTCTTCGGTGAAATACTCCAGCGAATCATTCCGGCGACCTTGCTTGTTTGCATATTGTATTAATTAATTATTAACTGATAGCATGCATTTATTGATTATTTATATATATATGATTAAATCTTAGATTAAGTAGTTGAAAAATTATATATAATATGTAAATGCATATTATTGTGTTATGTAATTTAATTATATAGTATTAGATAAATATTAATGCTAGTTAATTAAGAATGACAAGATGATTCATTCCGTACATAATTAGATGAATATTGTAAGAACGTCAATTTTTTTTGCTAACTTATGGCTTATTCGACAATTTTTTTTTCCGCTCATGATAATAAATTTACACAGAAAAATAGACAAGAGTTAAATACAATTGGTGAATAAAAGTGATGAGAGATATATAAATGGATTCAAAGAGTTTATGTTGTTTGCAATGCAACATAGTCAATGAAAGATGTGTTACAGATGTCTATGCAGAAAATGTCTTAACAATCAGTTTGCGGAAGTTAATGTTATATCTTAGCACTTGTATGACCACTGTATTATGTGGAGTTACATTACATGGAGTGAGCACGGTGAAGTAGTAGACTTCAGCTCAAGGTACAGTTACCAGGGTGCCTCATCCAATGGTAGTGACGTCCCTTCTTGGAACCCCACTGTGGATTTGACCCATGATGATTTTCCAAAACTTAGTCATGGTAGACACCAACATGAAGATGGAGGTTATGATATTCCTCATTATGATAAAGCCTTTGCTACCTTGTCGGACACTAACACTATTGATATGGATAAGTACAATAGGATGCTACTTCAAACCAGACCCCGGTGTACCCTGGATGTGCAGAGAATGTCTTGTGAGCCACACTGACTGAAATGGAGTACAAAGTGAAGAAAAATATCTCAAATGGTGGTTTTAACGAAATCCAGCAACACATATGTGAGTTGCTTCCTAATAATATCAAGCTTCCTGATTCCCATTACACGGTAAGAAAGATCTTGAACAACTTTAGTCTTAAGTACAAGAAAATCCATGTGTGTTGAAACGATTGTGTACTTTTTTACAAGGAGTATGCACATTTGGAATACTGCCATGTATGCAACAAGTCCAAATGGTGTAACCCTAATAAAAGGAGTTCAAAGAAGAAGATTCCTGTGAAGGTGCTTCTCTATTTTCTGTAGACTCCTAAACTGCCACGTTTGTACATGTCTCTATACACAGAAGATGTGATGAGATGTGCTCATGCACGTGGCAGATGGGGATGCTTTTAAAGATTTGGCAGGGAATTTCAAGACTTTGCAGCAGAAATTCAAAATGTTGGACTCAAACTTTCTACCAATGGATTCAATCATTGGGATAATAATAGCTCTTCCGTCAGCATTTGGTTAGTTGTTGTCATGTCATACAACCTGCTTCCATGGATGTATGTAAACAAGGAATTTAATTTTCTTACTCTGATAATTTCAGGTCTCAAGTCTCCTGGAAAGTGTTTAGATGTGTACCTCAGACCATTCATTAACAAGTTGAAACTATTGTGGGATAATGGAGTCCGAACTTATGACAAGTTTACTAATTAACATAATGCTTATGATAAGAGCAACTATAATTTGGACCATCATCAATTTTCCCGTGTATAGGATGTTAGCATCTTGCACAACCAAATACAATTATTGTCATGTCTGCTTGGACGACGTTAAATCTAGTTGGCAAGCGGGGAATGTGTGTTACATGAGTCACCATAGGCGGCTTCCTTATGTTCACCAGTGGGGACAGAATAAGGAAAATTTCCATGGGGCAATAGAAAGTAATCCTAAATCCCAACAGTGGTCTGATGAAGAGGTTTTTTAGAGGTTAAACGGTTTCTATTTTGGTGTGTTGAACAATAGCGATCATGTGAAAATTCCACACCCTCCTAAACATCTTAGATATTGGAAGCACATGAGTATTTTCTTTGAATTGCCTTACTGGTCGAAGTTGAAACTCAAGAACAACCTAGATGTCACACACATAGAAAATAATGTATGCTACAATGTGGTGGAAATAATTCTCGATATTAAGTTCAAGACTAATGATATTCACAAAGCACGAAAAAATCTGGAATCTATGAATTTACGCCATTCCTTATGGTTAAAAAGGGATAGAAGAGAAGTGTACATCAAGATACCAAATGCATCTTACACAGTGAAGCCTGCATTGAGGGATACTGTATTTAACTGGTTTAGAAGTGTTCGGTATCCGTCTAATTATGCAGTGAATATATATGGATGTGTCATAGTTGAGGAACACAAGTTCATTTATCTAAAGACTCATGACTGTCACGGTTATGCTGTAATCTCTGATTTTAATGGTAATTAAACCATATTTTCCTCGTAATGTTGTCGAACCAATAGTAGCATTGTGCAAATGGTGGTAGAGGTTATGAACTAGAGAGATGAAAAAGTCATATGTGGTCGAACTACAATACGAAATTGTCCACATCTTTATAAATTAGTGAGGATTCTCCCCTGCATTCTTTGACATCATGATTCATCTCATGATCCCCCTTCCCGAACAAGTGTTACTTTTTGGTTCGGTCCACTATATTTGAATGTATCCTCATGAAAGGTACAATATTTCATGTAACTTAAATTGATTTATACATGATTTTTATCATTTATATACCTTTTTGTCCTACATATTTGCTTCTATGTTTTACCATTTAGCACGATTTTATACACGATTTTCATCATGACAGTATAAAAGATTCGTCAAAAATAAATCTACCCGGGATAGCTCTATAGCAGAAATATACCTAATGCATGAGTGTGTAATCTACTACAACATGTACCTTAACGATCCCATTCAGACTGCCACTTCCAATACACGTTAGCTACACCTTTAGTCGTCACAGATGTTGTACGGTCGTTTAGAGGAGTATTAAATGAAATAATAACTCAAGAAGAAATTAATGAAGCCCATTGGATAGTGTTGCTAGACTGTGACAAGGTCGACCCGTACATGCAAGCTCACAGGGAGAAAATTCAGACAGCCAAACCTGACAAGAGTCATAACTGGATTGAAAGGGTGCTTAAGAAAAGGCTTTCTGATTATTTTCTTGAATAGGTATGTTTAAACCATATAGGTTTGTTCTTTGTTTATTTTGGTATTCAGAAATTCAGATGGAAATAGGTGCCCACAGTAAATTAATTTGTTTTTTTTTTTCTGTTTTCTTAGTCGAAGCATTTTTCCTTAATTTGTGCCTGCAGAGTTTTGGTTTCCTTTAGTTTTAGGAGAAACTATGTCAAATTTTTGGCAGAAATTAAAGAGACATTCATATATCTTTTTCACAATTTTGCAGATGAAGGAGTTAGAAAATCCACTAACAACCAGAGGTCGTGGTCAATAATAAAGTACTTATTGGCCCATAAGCCGGTCCAACACTATATTTACCCTGAATGTTTTGTCAATGGTGTAAAGTTTTATTCAGTGGACCGAGATGAAGGGAAAAGAACACAAAACAGTGGGATCACGGTAGGACAAGGCTCTATTGTATATTACAGAATTCTTAGTAATGTCATTCAGCTACTACATGGGAATGATATCAACGTTTATCTATTCAAGTGTAGATGGTTCAAGCGCAAGAAGGTAGATCTCGACCTTTTATCAGTCTATAAAAACTCAAGCTGGTATGAAGATGAATGCTCTTGTCATCTTAGTCAGGTAGGTGTTCTATCTGAATGATCCGAAAGTAGATGCAGGTTGGAAAGTAGTTAACCTATGTCTCACCGAGGAATATGGAGTGCCACAAAACTTGAAGGGACGTTAACAACTGACAGTACTTGAACGAATAATGTCAATGCATATCAAGACTCTAATACTTCTGTCATTTTAACACGAGGCAACTAATTTGCTATAGCGAACACTTACCTATGCTTGACCATGCCACAAATCTTACTGAAAAGGAGATCACGGACCTAGAGAATAATGCCTCTGAAGAAGAGTTGGAAGATGACAATGAAGTATATGGTTCAGACGATGGAGATTATGATGATGATGATTCGTCAGTTGAGAATGAAGAGGATGATTCAAATGATGAAGATTATGATGATGGAAGTGATTGATATATAAATATATGTAATACTTAATTATAATTATTTAATAAATCAAGAGAATTCGATTGAATTCAAACTTAATTTATACGCGTACAAATTTGTTAAGTATAAATTTATACTTAATTTATACTTAATTATAAGGAGGTTCATTCAGAGTGTTTGTAATATTTGTTATACCTTACATGAATGACTTTAGAATAACCGAATCCAAGATGCTTTTTTGTTAAAGAGGACATCTTAGACGACGAAATAAAGAAATTTCGTCATCAAAGTGCACCTTTGATGAAGAACAAGTGATTGTTTCGTCGTCTATGCACTACTTAGTCGACAAACATATATTCATTTTATCGTCTAAGATCATTTATAAACCCTATACCCTAACCTAAACCCTAAGCCTTATACCCTTTCCCCTAAACCCTGCAAGTGTTAGACGATGAAAACAGTAAGTTTTGTCGTCTAAGTAGAGTTTTCACAATCTGACCTATAAGAGCATGATCATATGTACCATGTTAGATTGAAGATTATGTTCATCGAGGTCATATGGTAAACAATTCTTGGACTGTGAGTGTCGACGGTTCCAAAGTCAGAGTTACGAAGATTCGTATATCAACGTTTCTGTTTCATTAAAATTTTGCTTTTATGGTTTACTACATTGATCAAATCCTTAATGAACTTCATATTGACTAAAAATTCATTTACTTACATATTATATTGTGATGAATATATCTAACGGTTATTTTTTCCAAATTCAATTTCGTTAATATATTGATGTAGAGTGAATACAGACATACGAATACATAAGTTATATAACAGTAGTAAATGTATAAGAAGTATTAACTCGTTAATCTACTTTTTTTTATGTCAAATTCTAATTAAGTTATATCTAATTGATATATATAAAGTTTCGACGTTAGTGAAAAAACTCATAACTTTGAAAATGGGTTTACGATTAATAATTCACGATTATTTCTGTCTTTTAAACCTTTGTCGATAATTACAAAACTATATCGGTTGAATACAAAACTAAACTGAATTGGCTTCAAATTTTTTCTATAATATTATATAAATGTAATGATTATATCTGACGGTTAATTTCTTATGATTTTTAGCTAGGTACCCTTTTTTTCAAATAGCTCTAAAATAATTAAATAAATTATGACCTAAACGACGAAAAGTGTATATTTTATCATCTAAGTTTCTTGTTAGACGAAACCACGTTATTTTGTCGTTTGACCCTAAATATTTTTTTCACCAAATTTTTGGGAATTTTTTTTACAACGACTTAGACAAAAAACTTCTAGGGTTTGTCGTCTAAGTCCACTTGAACGATGGAACACCTATTTTTCCTCGTCTAAGTCAATAAATGAGATCGACTTAATCGATCATCTTGCCAAAAATTCAAAAATTCATAAATCCCCAAAATTGATCTTCTTTCTCCTCCCACCTAAATCTGACGACCCTCCTCCTCTCCTTCTACCACTACAAGAAAAGTGTTCATAGACAATGGTCTATAGACATCAGTCAAGAAAGTCACTGATGTTACATCGTAATTAGACATCAGAAATTTAAAAAGCAATGTTTATATTGTATATAGACATCGCTTTACACTGTTGACCGATGTCTATACTTCGTTTTAAAAAATTGATGGTTTTGGGGAATGTGGGAACTACTTGAATTAAACACGCAAGCTAATTGCCCTAATTCTAAACACCTTGCTCTCTCTCCCTGTCAAAATCTCGCTCTCCCTCACTCACTGGCTCACCTCGATCGCTCCTCGCCGGCTCACCTCGCCTCACGCCAGAAACACAGTTACCACCCCGATAGATCCTTCTTCTCTTCAACTCCCTTAGCTCTCGATTATTCTGGCGAGACTGACTAATTAGGCTCGAGAATTGGAGGATCGGTGAGGAATATGCCATCAAATTACTCAACAGGTAATGATGCACAAGCCCTAAACCATTCTCAACAGATTTAAATATTGAGGTTCAATTGATGTACAGATTCATAAACCCTAATCTAGCTCCCACTTCTAATTGCAGACTCATAAGTTAGAAATGGCCCGTGCAGAGCTCTGAGGTCGGACTTCATGCTTGTGAACATTTCACAGTGGTAACTTGCTTCTCCTTAACAAACTTCTTCCATAGGAGTTTATAAGTGTACTGTATCATCCACAGTCAGCAGGTTATAGTGTTAATGTATTCATAGATACGTTGCAGTGCCTATTTTGTTTTACTCACTAGTGGAGCTTGGTACTTGAAATGAAGTAATGTGGTAATGAGCTTGGTATGGATATCGGTGGATACAGATCGTGATTATAGTTTATGTTTCACTGAATGATTTAGTTGTTAATACATAAATTCGTGTTGCGAAGTTGATTTAAATTTCTATTGTTTCGTTAGCCAGTGATTTTTGGACTGTTATTGGAGTGCTAGTGATGACTTTGATCAAAGTGTTGATGTTGTTGTGTATTTACAGGTTGTTAGGGTCTTTACATCTGTGTTTATAATTATAATTGAGCCGTAATTTATATTGTATTTTCTACTATGTAACATCACTGTGATTGAATTGTTCCCTGTCTCCATGTGATTGAGCAGTTAAGAAAGAGATTATGGGATTCTTAGCTGAGCTTGGAGTGGAGGAGTATTCCCACTTTACGCTTGCATAAGTCAGGCTAGCAAATATAATAATCTCTTGCTGGTTTATAATTTACTTAGATATGATTTTTAGTAACATGTTTGTGTGTGAAGTGCATGAATTTGTAGTATTTTGTTTGTTGTTGATGTCTTGTTTAAAACATAAAATGTCAAAGTTGTTTGATTTTCTGTTATGAATTCATTTCAGTTATGGATAAATCTTAGATTAATGAAGATAGAGATACTGAAAAATATTCATTGGGTGTTGAAAGTTTCTTGATGTTTGTTAAAGACAATGCTAGTAATCGTAAGAGAATTCACTACCCTTGCTCTCAATGTGCCAACTTTAAAGAGAAGAAGATTAATTTGATTAGAGGACATTTGTTTCAGTTTGGTTTTAGTTTGAGCTACACAAATTGGTATTGGCATAGAGAAAAAATATTTTCTTCTTGTGGCAGTGCTCCTATTGATATAGGACAGCCTGAAAAGCCACAGTTTCAATATGAAATTATGGATATGTGTGAAGCAGCTTCTAATGAGGGTGATTATGATGAGACATCTTATGAGTTTAGGAAGTTTGTGGACGATGCAGAAATACCACTTTATGAAGAGAGTGAATACTCTAAGTTAGATAGGGTGGTGCAACTTCACATTTTAAAAGCTAAGTTTGGTATAAGCAATGCTTGTTTTAATGTGCTACTTTCAACTGTTGAGAGGTTACTCCCTAAAGACAATGTGATGCCTCAATCTTCATATGAGGTAAAAAGGTTGCTCTCCAATTTGGGGTTGCAACATGAGAAAATACATGCATGTCCTCACGACTGTATATTATATAGGAAAGAGTATTCTGAGTTAATGACTTATCTTCAGTGTAGTGTATCTCGCTAGAAGTTGAAGAAGGATAATACTCTATTAGTGAGGAAACCTGCAAAGTTGTTGTGACATTTTCCTGTAATTCCTAGATTTAGGCGATTGTTTAGATCTCCTACAGTTGCTGAATTGCTTAGTTGGCACACTGACAAGAGAACTAAAGATGGATACATGCGTCATCCGGCTGATTCTCCGGCCTGAAAATTGGTAGATTATAAGTGGCCCCATTTTGGTAGTGAACCAAGAAATCTTAGGTTGGCATTGTTTGCCGATGGTATCAATCCACATAGAGGTAAAGATAGCAGATATAGTTGTTGGCCTTTAATATTAGTGATGTATAATCTTCCTCCGTGGTTATGCATGAAGATGAAGTTTATGATGTTATCCTTATTAATCTCTGGTCCAAAGCAGCCGGGAAATGATATAGATATTTACTTACAACCATTAATCGAAGAGTTGCAGCAATTGTGGGATGGAGTGGCGGATGTCTACGATGCCTTTAAGAAAGAATACTTCACTCTTAGAGCAGTTCTACTATGGACCATCAATGACTTTCCAGCTTATGGAAATTTATCGGGGTGCACCACTAAAGGCTACAAAGGATGTCCAGTATGTGGTGACAACACATCTGCCATATATTTGAAGCATTCTAAGAAGATGTCTTATGGCTGTCACCGTAAGATTTTTCCTCGATATCATCCTTATTGCAGGCAGAAAAATGCTTTTAATAATAAGCAAGAATTTGAAGTTGCCCCAAACCCTCAATCTGATCAAGACGTATTTGACACAGTTCAACATCTCAATCATAAGTATGGGAAGGGAGAGATGAAAATAACTAAAGCTGCTTCTGCTGCCACTTGTTGCAAGAAGAAATCCATTTTTTTAACTTACTATTGGAAATCTCTTCATTTTCGGCATTGTCTCGATGTGATGCACATCGAGAAGAATGTGTGTGAAAGTTTGATTAGTATGCTATTGAACAATGGAAGAAAATCAAAGGATAATGTTGTTGCCCGCTTGGATATGGTTGACATGGGTGTTAGAGTGAATTTGGGTCCAAAAATTGGGGAGAAAAGAATATATTTACCAACTACCCCATATACTTTGCCAAGGCCAGAGAAGAAGAAAATCTAGTCTTCTTTTTTGTTCATGAAAGTTCTGAATGGTCATTCATCAAACATCAAGAATTTGGTGTCTATGGCAGATTTGAAGTTGTATGGTTTGAAATCCCATGATTACCACACTTTGATGAAACAATTGCTTCCGGTAGCCATTCGTGGTGTGCTTCCCAAACATGTTAGAGTTCCTATTATGAGGTTGTGCTTCTTCATTAATGCTTTGTGCAAAAAGGTGGTTGACATGTCAAAGTTGGATAAGTTGCAAAATGATTTAGTTGTGAGTGTGTGCATGTTGGAAAAAATATTTCCTCCTTTTTTTGATGTGATGATACATCTCACTGTGCATTTAGTTAGAGAAGTCTGATTGTGTGGCCTTGTATTTTACCAATGGATGTACTCATTTGAACGCTTCATGAAGATATTGAAGGGGTATGTTCACAGCCACTCTCATCCGGAAGGTTGCATAGCTGAGAGTTATATTGGAGAAGAATCTGCAGAGTTTAGCTCAGATGTTTTAAAAGATTATAGCCCAATTGGAGTTCCCATGGATACATCTAAGGTTTGTGGACCACTTCAAGCAGCAAACATAAAGGTCTTGAGTGAAGTAGAGCGAGACAAGGCCCATCTTCATGTGCTGTTGAATAATGCTGAGGTGGACCCATATATGATGTAACTAATTTCAGTGTCTTTGTCATACATTTGTAGAGGTAATTTGAGACTGCAAAATGGAAAGTTTACTGGTTTTTTTTTCTTCTTATGTAGCACACACAAACATGTTGTTAAGCAGCTCTACATAGGAAAGAAAAAGAGCGCTAAATGGTTACAAGATGAGCATAATCGTACCTTTGCTGATTGGTTTAAAGCCAAGGTACATTCTCTTTAAATGATGCTAGTGTGTTACGTGTGCATGTAGTATATGTAATGGTTAACACGTCATGTTGTTATGTGGGTTTAGGTATATGCTAAAATTTTGTAAAGACCCACTGTTGTTTCAGAAACTGTGAGGTATTTGGCTGCGAAACCTAGTTTTTCGGTGTTTACTTGCAACGGGTATCAACACAATGGAATTAAATACTTCACTGAAGAGAGAGACAAGTGTAGAGCTGTCTAAAATAGCGGTGTCAGCTTAGTGGCTAAGACAATGCAAGTATCCAGTGCAAAGGATAAAAATCCAGTGGAGAGTGATATGACATTCTATGGGATTATCAAAGAGATTTGGGAGCTCGATTATCATGTTTTTAGAGCTTCTTTATTGTTATGTCGATAGGCAGATAATGAGAGAGGAATTAAGCAAGATGAGTGGGGTTTTACTCTAGTCAACCTTAATCGGGAGGGGCATAAGAAGGACAACTTTGCTTCTGTTGGACAAGTGAGACTGATTTTTTATGTGGACGATCACATTGATGCTAGGTGGTCAGTCGTGCTAACCACTACAAACAAAGATTATCATGAATATGTATATGAAGATGATCTCGGGGACACAAGCATGGAACATCAACCATTTTGTTCAGCAATACCTTTTCCATGGATGAAGATGAGAACGAGGATAATGCAACTTATATGAGAGATAATGTGGAGGGTGTTTGGGTTAATAATTTCACTGTTCACGCAAAATAATGATCTTGGCTATTTGTATTTTGAGTTGGCTATGTTTTGCTAGGGTGTTTTGGTGTTAAACCATTTCAGATTATTTATAAGATGTTGTGGTTTGAATTGGTTATGTGTTTTAGTTAACCATTGCTATTTAGTTAACTATGTTTGTTTCTATTTTGAGTTGCATTGGTTAACCATAATCTGATTTGTGAACAAATTAGTAGACGAAATGGTGACTAAGAAGGTCAAGGCTGGCAAACGGAAAAAGTCAAAGGTTGGAGCATATTTAGAAGCCTCTCAACCTAAGGGGTCAATGGTTAGAGCTGATGTAGATTTTTTCAACCAGAAGAGACTGACATGAGGCAGGAGAATGCACCTGCCACATCATGTGATACAATGACAAGCACTGATTCTGCTAAAGTGATAGGAAAACGAAGTGTGGTGGGTTGTGAGAAGGTTCTGCTTAATAAAGCAAAGGGTAAGAAGCTTAACGTGGCATATAATGATGTTGATACTGTAAGTGGAAGTGAACGACCCACTCTACATTCATACATAGGCATGCTAGTGCAAAAGATGGCACCTACATATCAGATTGGCGTGAAGTGTCTATAGAGGACAAAGAAATGGTTTGGACTGATATTCGGGTAATGTTTAGTGTTTCCTTGTTATATTGGTTAATATATGCTCTAGTACTAACCTTTTAAATGTCATAGTAGCTTATTACCTTTATTTTTTGGTAATGCATAGGATACATTTAATGTGGCCCCTGAAAGCAAAAGGCTTTTGATGATTTTTACTGGTGTAAAATGGAGACAATTTAAGACCGATTTTTTTACCAAGCATGTACTCCCGTACTTGGGGAAAAAGAAAAAACTAAGAAAGCCACCAAAGATGTATGGTTTTGTTGGATTAAAGGCATGGAAGGAATTTGTAAAACTTAGGAGTACACCTGATTGGCTGGTAGGTCATGCATATATACTTTGCTGATTATGGATGTTTGCACTTGGATACATACATATATACTTTACTGATTTATGCAATGATGCAGGAACTTCATGAAAAATAAAGTGAGAGAGTTAAGAAGAGAAAATGTCATCACAAACTATCATGAAATGGTTATATTGGACTAGAAGAGGAGTTGGTAGGTCAAATTTACAACCTACGACTTTGTCAATAAAAAGTAGTGTTTTACAAAAGTTATTTTTTGATGCACAGCGACAAAATTGGGCTGAAGGAGAGGTTATTAATCGTGTTGTTTTGTGGAAGAAAGCCTGTACACTTCGTAATGGAACAATAGATGAGGAAACAGTAGCTACTGCAGCTAAAATTGTAAGTGAACATGCAGCTATTGTTCTCGTGTTGATGGTCAAATGACCCTGGTGTGGTCTCCTTTTGATTGCATTATAATATTGAAGGAAGTCAATTTTACGGTAGTTAGTGGAGTTGCTGGAAATCAATTTTACGTACCTAATTTTGTTATGTCTTCAATGTATTAGGAAAAATTGTTGGAATTGAAGAGCAAAGGTGATCTTGAAATATCAGGGACGAATGATGTATTGACACAAACATTACAAATTCCTGAGCATAGTGGTAGAGTAAGGGGTGTTGGAGGATTCATGACATCAATGCAGTACTTTAACCTTCCGAAGAAGGCTAGAGTTAGAGTTACCAACGCTAAATTAATGGCTCGTGATAGAGAACGTCAACAATAGCTGGAGGATACAAAGAAGTGCCTATTTGATCAAGCAGCAAAAACTGAACAGATATTCATGAAGAAAATTGCTAAATTAGAAGCACTGATTGCTGGGAGGCCTTGTGGAAATGATCCACCAACACCAATATCAGACAAAAGTAGTGTAACATTCAGCAGAAAAAACTTGAAGTTGGATGAAGATTGGGAAAACAAACAACATTTGGATGACTGCGTACCTATTGATCCTCCATTGCCTAATAAGGTGTGTATCATTCATGTTGTTTACCAATTCATTATTCTTTGTGATATACTAATTTGCATTGTTTGTGCATATGACTGTTGCTAAATTAGAAGGCCACAACTTGTGAGTTAGCAGTGGATACCATCACCAATATTGTTGCTTTTGGTACTGTAATTATAGAAGAGAGTATGAATAAGATGATACATGGAGAACCACTTCAAGATGGATGTTTAAGGGTATTGGTGGATGGTGCATTAAAAGGGGATGCATAACTTCCGATCCCTGTAAAGAATGTCATGGAATTGGTTAAGGATGTTGTTGGTTCTCATGTTCAATGGCAAGCAGATCTTGTTATTTGCACTATATCAAAGGTAATATTTTTTTATGCTTTTTTCATAAGACAATATATATATGCACCATATACAACTATTGATATATGGTTTTAATTAATGCCTTGACAGAGACCCCAAAAGAATCAAGAGAAAAACGTTAATAAAAAAAAGCTATTTTTCCCTATCGTGATTCCTCTTCGGTTCCAAAGTGTTGCAGGTTGTTATATAAACATGCCAAGTCTGATATGCTATCTGGTAAAGTCTTTACCACTGTGTTAAATGATAAGATTTTTGGTGAACCAAAAGAGCTCATTATCTTGCCAAAAAAATGTGACTGATCTGTTAGAAAATCAGAGGATTGGCCAAGGAGTAATAACAGCATACATGGTGTAAGCACCGTGAATTTTAGTCCTAATTATTAACTTATTATGCCAACTCTAAATTTTAATCCAATCCAATCTGGTTTTGTTATAGCCACTTACATGAAGTGCTTAGTGAAAGAGAAGATGAGTCAAATCTCTTTGGATTTATTGATCCTTGCTTTATATTTAACGCTGAGACATCCAAAACTTTTTAACGCCAATTAATCAATAGGTTGAAAGATGGAAATTCTTACCGTATCCTGTTCATGCCGAAAAATCCATCGTGATTTCATATGTTATTACTTGTGTGTAGCTTATCCCAATTAATATTTTTTTTTAACTCATCCCTATTGTTTGAATTGGCATTAATTGTGTGTAGCAAACATTGGATTTTGACTGTCATTTGGGAGAATGAAATCTTCATGTTGGATCTTGCTCCAAAACCACTCCACTACACATCCTGGGAGAACACATTGTTATAGTAAGTACCATTATTTTTGGGTTTTCTGTCTGATACTTTGATTACTAGTTACATGCACATAGACTTTACTGTGGATTGGTATCAGGTTTGTAGTTCTAGAGTTTGATTACTGGTTATATGCACACAGACTTCGGAATACTGTGGATTGATATGACGTACGTACCTACAATTTGAATGAGATAATTTGTTGGTGTATTTCTAGGGTGATGAAGACTTTTAATGCTGAAACCAGAAGAAGTAGCAAAACTCCAACAATTAAAAGACTTGATGTAAGCTAGTTTTGTATTTGTAGTCGATTGAGTTAGTATGATGTCATCATGTGATGTTATCCTTAATCTATAAAGTCAAATTTTAGGGCGTTCCTAAACAGCCCAGAGGATATGAGTGTGGGTATTACGTTACGAGATATATAGACATGATCAATGATGAAACTCTTGGTTTTGCAAGCAAGGTACTGATATATAGTTAAGAAATAAAGCATTTTTAGTTTGCTAAGCTTAATTATGATGATGGCTGAAAGATGTGGTTCTTCTGTGTATACTTTTGTAATGGGTAGCAAGAAATCACAGATCATATACGGAGGACGAGCTTGATGAGGTGCAAGTTGAAGTTGCAGACTTCATTTCCGGTTCGATTTAGAGTAAGAATTATGGAACTTAGAGAGACTTCTTGTATCGGGCATGAATATTGTAATGGTTCTGATAAATGTACATGTTTAAGCTCTGAAAGGACCCAACCCCGATTTAGCTTCCTAAATCCGAATCAAACCCCTTCGAAAACACGAACCAACAAAAACTTTTTGAAATTTGGGCAGAGTTTCGTTACTAGCGTGGAATTACCATTACCTGCACGCGGAAAATACACTTCATCCTATGCCACAAAAAGAAAACCGTGGGCACCAATCCCATCCGGATTTCTCAATATCTCAACAGTAAAGTAAACAATACATATAATAGTACTTTACTGAAATCCGGGTTTAAAATCGTATAACATATTCAACAGAGAACTCAGAGCGACCTCTAATACATAACCATATAAGTATACCACAGTAGGTAGAACAATAAACCTACTGGAAGAAATAAGGTAGCTCGAGCACTATGCCTCCGACCACGACGTGCGACTCCAGAGTCCGAACTGCAAACTGGGCACGGAAACCGAAAAGCCCAGGGGAAAGGCAAATAAAACGTTAGAGTGAGTGGACGAAAATAACATATGCCTTTCACCAGTTTATACACATTCAATATAAAACAGTGCGAGTTCGGAAAACACAACACATATATATATGGAGGTTGTCGGGCGACCTCTCAAACCCGACGTCAGGTGAATCGCTCAAACCTGACGGTGACAGGCCAGGGGACCTCTCAACCCCGGCGGCACTCAGGGGAATCTCTCAACCCTGCTTCAGAGGAATCTCTCAACTCTGGGCCAGAGGAATCTCTCAACTCTGGTAGCATCGATGCAATAAATGCCATCACCAATAAACATATAATACACCTCCGAAAATAACACATAGATCTCAATCATCGTATAAAACAAATACGGAAAATCATAAATCCACGAACTCGCAAATCAACAGTGAAAATAAAAACTTGTCCACTCACAATCTGGCGTAACGCGTATCGCGTTAACCCGTGATCCGGCGGAATGTCCCTCGCCAAACAAACGATCACGAATACCTGAATATCCACAATGTCCAATATTCAAAGTCATAATCCAACAATACAAATCAAACCACGAGAAACCACCGTTCTCGGAAATACACAATTCGAATACGACGAATCGTCGAAAATCCATATATACCACCTCAATACCTCGTTTTACATTCGGATGCCCAAATCGAGAAACGAACCTCCCCACTGCGATCGGGGCGCGATTTCGAGTCAAATGACATGCGACTTGTCGAAAACCCAAAAAGTCAAACCTGTTGACCGTTGACCGCCGCGTTGACCACCGCCCACGGCGGCGCCACCTCCGAATTGAAAATTTTCCGGCGGAGCAACCCCTATTCCACTCAAAATCACCCACTGAGCAACTTTGTCAACTGCACCGAAGTCCAATTCTCACTCTAACTAGGTCAATTTCATGTAAAACTGAATTGTCTCACAAATTTCAAATCCAAAATTCTCCATGTACAAATCGAATTAGAACACCATACTTACATTGTTAGAATCCTTGAGGGGAGAGCTTCAAAGCCCACTCAAAGTTGTAGCTCAATTCGGCCTGAAAAATGGAACCCGATTCACCCCAATTTCTCTCAAACTTTTGATCGGAATTCTTCCCTTTCCGGCGAGCCACTCCGGAAACTAAGCACGGAACCACCACCGGAGGACCGAGACGAGGCCAAATAGACCCTTCCCGAGCCATAAGGTGGCCGGAAGTCCCTCGCCGGAAGTGAGCATGTCGGCCACCGTCGCTTCTCTCCCTCTCTCCACCAAGGTGACCGAGTCAACTCGGTCAAACATATTATTTCCTGTTTTGACTTTCCCTTTATGGCAAGTTGCTATTTATAGCCTTTCTCGATTAGGAAACTTGTAATTATCCGTTTAAACGAACTTCAAACGCGCGTAACTTTCTCGTCGTAATTCCGATTCTGATAATTCTCGTGGTCACAAACTCGTCTCGACATACTCTTCAATAATCACCCAAAGTCAAACACATCGGCCAAACGGATAAAAAGTCAACTGTTCAGCCCAAACACATAATAAATCGACTAAACCAACAACAAACGGAAATATTCACAACTTAAACTCCGTAACTCAAAATCATGCTCTGGAAGTTCCCACAAGCTCGAAATTAAATTCTGAACAACTTCCGTGAAGGAACCGAAACCAAATTCTCGTCCAATAATTTAGTCGCGAACAAACCTGCCATTTAAATCCGTTTCCGTCGAAACTTCAAATATTCATAACTAATTCCTCAGTCGTCCAAATAACGATCCGAAACCTCCCATGAACTCGTAATCACATGTACTACGACTCTCGAGAAGAGACCCAGCTCCAATTCTCGGCCAATAATTTAGTCGCTAAGAAGCTTCGGCGATTAAAACAACTGTCGCATTTCTGCAACTACGCGCAGGCTCATTGATAAAGCTGATTCTACTGCTAATTCTATTCTGGGTCGTCACAAATCCACCCCCCTTAGAAAAATTTCGACCTCGAAATTTCCGAGTCTGCCAACTAAAAGGTAGGAGCACTGCCTCTGCATACTGCTCAACTGCTCTGTAATCACATCAACTGAACCACTCTGACAACTAACTCCACAATAGGAGATAGCTCCGTGCTAAAATCCCTGTACCCTCAAACCACAAATCTGAACTGGCTCTACACAAGCTCAAGTGTTTCTACATAAGGAACAGATAGGGTACACAACACATAACAAACCTGAAACGTAGTTCCGCCACACAGAACACAACACACAAAAAAACCAACGCTTATAGGCGATGCTGAACCATACGGCACAACACACACTCGCCTATGATCACATACAGGTCAAAACAACATGGCATTTCACAATTCAGTCTACTTACATCAACACAACTCACACACTCATATCAACACAGCTCAAACATCGGACTCGGGCAATTATCAATTCATTTCCGCTAATCTGACAGTCTGTGGTAGCACATTCCACAAAATCTGAATCAAACGCCAACTCAAACTCAAACCAAACCCGCTCCAACACAATGGAGTACAACATCGTCCCTCAAAACGACATCACGCAACGTCAATATCACAGTGGTCAACAAACTGGTACTGCAAGCAATTTCGAACAGCTGAAACTGCTGGTTCCGAATCCTCCGGAACTGCAATACCGAGGTCTACAACATATCCTCCAAGGTTTGAATAGTCCTCAAAGATCGCTCATCAATCTGAGGATAAGAAACTGTACTAAACTGTAATCTGGTCCCCAATGCTCGCTGTAAGGCTTGCTAACACATAGTCGTAGCTAATTACCTCGACCAGCAAACTGGGACATAGGTACACCACGTAAATGGCCAATCTTCGTCAGACATAGCTATGCTAGTCTGTCACTAAAATCCTTTCCCGAAAGTACAAGGAAATGTACCAAGTACGTCAAATGGTCCACAATGGCTTGACAACTGGTATCACAAATCAAGGTGCATACAAACACACAATCACAGCAACAAACGCCACGTCTAACTGGAAATCTCAAATGGCTGATACATCTCGGCAAATCTCTGCCTCCTAGCCATCGCCAGTCGACAAAAGTGGCATCTGTACACACACAAACCGCTACATTCCTCTTTATGTTGCGTCACGTCTGGTAAACTCGTAGTATCTGATACATCCCCACAACACTAGCGCCAAATGCGCGTGAAACTTCGAGCCTCAACATCATCATACTCGAACTCAGTTCCCATAGCTCGCAACTCGGCTAACACGGAAACTCGAGCCACACATACACACATGTAATACTGAAGCTCCTAACTCTCAACTAAACGCACCAACAACAACATCCCAGACGGTTGGTCAATGTACAACTTCTAGCCTTTCCTGCACAAGCTCAAAAGTGCAGCCATAGTCGTAAATCGACCCCATACATCTACACTGCCTCAAGCCCAAATCTGGCCGAAAATGCAAGTGGATGAAACTCAAATGATCAGTGTACGTCCTACACCGTGCTGCACGCCATAACTGTAGTGTCTCGAACTCTCCAATGCTAACATAAAGACAGCTACACCCAAATCATACATAGGATACATAGCTATACAAAATTCCACTGCCTGGAACCATGATCCACCACTCTGCTACACAGCATCAAAACACAACCAAATCCAAACCTCGATGCATCGCCGTAACCCACGAACTCATCACAATCGTCAGGTAAGGTCAAAACCGAAGCAATGGTTAACCATCCTGCAGGAGTAAGTAACTCTCCTCGCGTGCATCGAACCACTCGATCTTGACACCTTCTTCGTCAATCCGAAAAGTAGAGTGGCAATCCGGGAAAATCCTGTACAAGTCGTCGGTAATAGCCTGCCAAACCCAAGAGACCCCTGATCTCTGGTACAATGGTAAAGCAATCCTCAAATCAACACGGCTTCCATCTGGTCAGGATCCACGCCAACTCCCTCGGATAACATTACACAGCCCGAAATCTTCACGCTAATCGGCCAAAACTCATACTGGTTGAACTTCGCAAACAGCTAATCGTCTCGCAAAGTCCGCAAAACCACTCACAATTACCTCAGGTGCTGGTCCACACTCTTGGAGTGAATCAGGATACTGCCAATGAACATGACCGCAAACTCGTCCAGAAACCGTCTGAACACCTGGTCCATCAAGTCCACACGATCTACGGGACATTGGTCAACCCAACAGCGTGACCAAGAACTCATGATGTCAGCACCGAGATCCGAAAATCGTCCAAGCTTCAACTGACTCATCGAACCTCAACTAATGGTATCCGGAACCAAAATCAATCTTCGAAAAGACTAAAGCTCTCGCGAGCTGAACAAACCACTCGCCAGTCCGAAGCGAAGGATACTCACTCTCCTCTGAAGCAAATCAAGCTTCCGGTAGTCAATGCACCACCTCGTCAAATCATCCAACATCCGTGTAAACAATGCAAGAGTACACCACGCAAATACGCGGGGTCGCATGAAATCTCCTGAAACCTCCTCCAGCAACTCCTGGAGTCGAAACTGTAGCTCCATCAGCTCCGCTGGCTCCGAACAACACAATGTCTGTAAAATGAGTACAGCGCCTGGGACAAGCTCAATGGTGTAGCCAGTCTCCCGAATTGGAGGAACACCTGGTAACTCCTCCAAAACACACCTGGAAACTCGGGAACCACCACAATATCACCAATGTCGGACACAGCAACTACAGTATCCACAATATGAGCTAAGCAAACCACACAACTCATCTTCACAAACCGCTTGACCATCACCACGAAGCAATATCTCAGGGAAATCTGGTCGTCATAACACAACCTCCTCCTCGAGGCACTCGATCACAAACAAATACATCGTCCGTAAGTCTATACTCACAATCATACCAAAACCACAATGTCCAGCTATAACAGATCCGCGGCTAACTCATATCCTCCAACAAGGATCTCACAACCTCCGGATGGATACAACACTCTCTAAAATCTCGGAAGTGGAGATACAGGTACAATAGCCATGGATGTCCAACAACAATAACCTCGGAGAAAAGTCTATCCTCAAACAAGGTCATGGCACGAACTCCAACATGCCCAAATAGCTTCCCACATCAATTGCGACTTTCTTAATGGCTCGTCTAGAAATCTGGGTTGATCAAGCTCTAGAAACAGCATCATGATTTCCTCGTAAACTCCAAGCTGTTGAACCACTAACACAACTGGCTGAGGACGCTCCCTCACAACGTGACCCTCCTGGTCACCGAAACAGCAACTGATAACACTCCTCGAACACAAATCACCGCAACACCTGCTGCGTGAAAGGATCATCAACGATCACCCAAACTCATACCACAGGGGCAAATCCGCTACACTGTGATCTCTGCCATCGTCAAACAGATCCTCTGCTTAATCTGATGACTCACAACATAATCGATAAGACCACAGCCTGATGAAGTCACTGATCCCGAGGTGTCGGAACTCAACCTCATCAAAATCTCTACTAAATCCACTTTCCTCAAACCATCTCATCAGAAGTCGCGTCCACCTTTCCTTCTCAATAGCCTCGCCTCGAGGCACATCAATCAGACTCTCTTTGATGCTCAGGTTCAAACTCATCTCAAACCTCGTGCATAGCTCCCTCAGAAGCCACATAATTCGTACACACGGAAACAAACATGTGAACAATGCATCTCTGCCTCAGGTGGGCACTCCACATTCGAATGCTGGGTAGCCTAATAAAACCATTACCGTATAAACAACACTCTGAATGTAGGCCGTGGAGTCGCAACCGGAACTCACACAACATCAGCCCACCAAATACACTAATCTGACTCAGACATACGTCAACTGCCATAAATCTCAGCTCTGAGGCAACATATAGACGCTCATATACACATCCCCAGGCAAACCGTGCCACACAAATCTCTGAACTCTGAATACACATCTGAATCCACTGTTCTCTGGCAAATCGCGCGTCAATTGATCCTCAATAGGATCCACAACCGTACCGACACGGAAAGCACGTCAGGAGGCATCCTAATGAATAAAACAACATTCACAACAAGTGGAACGTAATCATGAAACCGCAGATATTTGAGGACACACAACACCCGAAGTATAGATGAGTACCGCTGGCCAGTCGGGTCATCACTCCAGTCATGCTGTATCAACTCAAATACCCTAAGCGTCACAACTACAAGAGTCTACAGAATCTGACAACCTAATGCTCTGATACCAAGCTGAAAGGATCCAACCCCGATTTAGCTTCCTAAATCGGAATCAAACCCCTTCGAAAACACGAACCAACAAAAACTTTTCGAAATTTGGGCAGAGTTTCGTTACTAGCGTGGAATTACCATTACCTGCACGCGGAAAATACACTTCATCCTATGCCACAAAAAGCAAACCGTGGGCATCAATCCCATCCGGATTTCTCAATATCTCAACAGTAAAGTAAACAATACATATAATAGTACTTTACTGAAATCCGGGTTTAAAATCGTATAACATATTCAACAGAGAACTCAGAGCGACCTCTAATACATAACCATATAAGTATACCACAGTAGGTAGAACAATAAACCTACTGGAAGAAATAAGGTAGCTCGAGCACTATGCCTCCGACAACGACGTGCGACTCCAGAGTCCGAACTGCAAACTGGGCACGGAAACCGAAAAGCCCAGGGGAAAGGCAAATAAAACGTTAGAGTGAGTGGACGAAAATAACATATGCCAACCCCTTCGAAAACACGAACCAACAAAAACTTTTTGAAATTTGGGCAGAGTTTCGTTACTAGCGTGGAATTACCATTACCTGCACGCGGAAAATACACTTCATCCTATGCCACAAAAAGCAAACCGTGGGCATCAATCCCATCCGGATTTCTCAATATCTCAACAGTAAAGTAAACAATACATATAATAGTACTTTACTGAAATCCGGGTTTAAAATCGTATAACATATTCAATAGAGAACTCAGAGCGACCTCTAATACATAACCATATAAGTATACCACAGTAGGTAGAACAATAAACCTACTGGAAGAAATAAGGTAGCTCGAGCACTATGCCTCCGACAACGACGTGCGACTCCAGAGTCCGAACTGCAAACTGGGCACGGAAACCGAAAAGCCCAGGGGAAAGGCAAATAAAACGTTAGAGTGAGTGGACGAAAATAACATATGCCTTTCACCAGTTTATACACATTCAATATAAAACATTGCGAGTTCGGAAAACACAACACATATATATATGGAGGTTGTCGGGCGACCTCTCAAACCCGACGTCAGGTGAATCGCTCAAACCTGACGGTGACAGGCCAGGGGACCTCTCAACCCCGGCGGCACTCAGGGGAATCTCTCAACCCTTCACTCAGAGGAATCTCTCAACGCCAGAGGAATCTCTCAACTCTGGTAGCATCGATGCAATAAATGCCATCACCAATAAACATATAATACACCTCCGAAAATAACACATATATCTCAATCATCGTATAAAACAAATACGGAAAATCATAAATCCACGAACTCGCAAATCAACAGTGAAAATAAAAACTTGTCCACTCACAATCTGGCGTAACGCGTATCGCGTTAACCCGTGATCCGGCGGAATGTCCCTCGCCAAACAAACGATCACGAACACCTGAATATCCACAATGTCTAATATTCAAAGTCATAATCCAACAATACAAATCAAACCACGAGAAACCACCGTTCTCGGAAATACACAATTCGAATACGACGAATCGTCGAAAATCCATATATACCACCTCAATACCTCGTTTTATGTTCGGATGCCCAAATCGAGAAACGAACCTCCCCACTGCGATCGGGGCGCGATTTCGAGTCAAATGACATGCGACTTGTCGAAAACCCAAAAAGTCAAACTTGTTGACCGTTGACCGCCGCGTTGACCACCGCCCACGGCGGCGCCACCTCCGACTTGAAAATTTTCCGGCGGAGCAACCCCTATTCCACTCAAAATCACCCACTGAGCAACTTTGTCAACTGCACCGAAGTCCAATTCTCACTCTAACTAGGTCAATTTCATGTAAAACTGAATTGTCTCACAAATTTCAAATCCAAAATTCTCCATGTACAAATCGAATTAGAACACCATACTTACATTGTTAGAATCCTTGAGGGGAGAGCTTCAAAGCCCACTCAAAGTTGTAGCTCAATTCGGCCTGAAAAATGGAACCCGATTCACCCCAATTTCTCTCAAACTTTTGATCGGAATTCTTCCCTTTCCGGCGAGCCACGCTGGAAACTAAGCACGGAACCACCACCAGAGGACCGAGACGAGGCCAAATAGACCCTTCCCGAGCCATAAGGTGGCCGGAAGTCCCTCGCCGGAAGTGAGCATGTCGGCCACCGTCTCTTCTCTCCCTCTCTCCACCAAGTTGACCAAGTCAACTCGGTCAAACATATTATTTCCTGTTTTGACTTTCCCTTTATGGCAAGTTGCTATTTATAGCCTTTCCCGATTAGGAAACTTGTAATTATCCGTTTAAACGAACTTCAAACGCGCGTAATTTTCTCGTCGTAATTCCGATTCCGATAATTCTCGCGGTCACAAACTCGTCTCGACGTACTCTTCAATAATCACCCAAAGTCAAACACATCGGCCAAACGGATAAAAAGTCAACTGTTCAGCCCAAACACATAATAAATCGACTAAACCAACAACAAACGGAAATATTCACAACTTAAACTCCGTAACTCAAAATCATGCTCCGGAAGTTCCCACAAGCTCGAAATTAAATTCTGAACAACTTCCGTGAAGGAACCGAAACCAAATTCTCGTCCGATAATTTAGTCGCGAACAAACCTGCCATTTAAATCCGTTTCCGTCGAAACTTCAAATATTCATAACTAATTCCTCAGTCGTCCAAATAACGATCCGAAACCGCCCATGAACTCGTAATCACATGTACTACGACTCTCCAGAAGAGACCCAGCTCCAATTCTCGGCCAATAATTTAGTCGCTAAGAAGCTTCGGCGATTAAAACAACTGTCGCAACTCTGCAACTACGCGCAGGCTCATCGATAAAGCTGATTCTACTGCTAATTCTATTCTGGGTCGTCACAACTCAGTTATACATTATGTGTAAACTAGCTACTACTGATCAATGCTGTTTTAATTTGAACATGAGTACCTTTCTGTGTAGAAATTAAACTACTTTTGATATAAGCATATCATGAAATGCACATGAGTTATAGCTTGCTCTGCATGTGAACTACTTTTGATATATGTATATCAGGACATGAAACATCAGTTTGGTAGAACTAACTGATGTCTATAAACAAAATGAGATACCAGTACAGAGAAAAACCGATGTCTATAATAGTATTAAACAACAGTTAAGCAAAGCTAAGCGATGTTTAAAAGACTGATGTCTAGGAGATATATAGACATCGTTTTGTAATCAAACAGACGATGTCAATTAGTTACAAACACATCGGTTTACTTGCACTAGACATCGGTTATTTAGGAGTAAGCAATGTTAATTACAAGAATTCTTCTACATCATCTTGATTTTATAAAGGATTATATACAATTATTAGAAGATTTAACGATACATACACCAACACAAAAATGTCAAAATATAAGCCATAAACATCGTTTAATTAACCAGAACTGATGTCTAAAACATTAATACACATCGGTTGGTCAACCGATGTCTAAAATTTTTGGAGAATAGACATCAACCACTAAGACATCGGCTCAAATTTTTAGTACTGTGTTGATCAATATGTGTTTGTGAATTGTGTATGTAGAATTGTGCTACTGTGTGTGAAATTTCTGTATGTAGAATTGTTGTTGATGGATCATTTATGTACTGTGATGAATGATAATGGATAACGCATGAATGAACAGGGATGAGCATGTCAAATTTAGGTTATGTTTGATGATTTAGGTTATGTTGGATGAATTAGGCATGTAATGAGGCTTTGTTAAATAGGACTGGATTTGATGAATTTGTCGTCTTTGGTATGACTGTGTTTTGATGAATATGGTTTTTTGAGTAAATATTTTTTATTTTTGATGTTGTAGGGCTTAAGATGCATAATGGTTGATATGATGTTGCATATATCGTTTTTGTTGTAGTGCTTAAGATGCCTGGTGGGAAGAAGATGTGCATTATACAAGAGAAGAATGTCGAATTTCAATCCATAGGATGATAGTTGTGTTGGGGAAAAAGGTCAGAGGAGACTTTTACAGCTCCTGATAGGTCATAGACGATTCCCAATGCTCCCAATGAAGTGTCGATAGCCTATACAAGCGAGCCAAGGATTTTTGCTTAGGACGCCTCGTCGGACGCTACGTCGTCACAATCTCCCCAATCATCCGTTGATAATTTTTTTTGCTTTAGTGCTCGACTTAAAGTGAATAGGTGGGACCGCTCAGTCCACGCCCCCAAATGTACTCGAGGACTTGTGAATGGAGGTAAAGTCAAGAAGATGTTAAAGTCAACTAGGAAGAAGATCGAGGTGTCCTATGACGATTTCACCAAAGGCCCTTCAACGCTGGAGCTAAGCAGCTTGTACTCGAACAACATCAAGTCTATTATATGAAACAACATACGTACGTATGAAGGCCCCTTCTTAGGACAAGCTGGAGGTTGCTGACAAGTTCAGAATGTACCGCGAACTCTCGGTAATATAGTCTATTTAATTTTATATGTTCATAATCAATTACAAATTATAGGGTCTAGGAATTAAATTTTTTAATAATTTTTTCCTAGGTACATTATAACTAAGATCAAAGACCGGAGATGTGGGAATTCGTAGAGAAGACGGCTATAGCTATTTACAAGAATTAGAAGCACGACCTCCATAAGCACTACAAGGAACACGACACCTCGAGTGTCCCAAAGGAGTTGTTAATAGAAATGGAAGATGAGTGGTAATGGTTGGTCAGGTATTTTGAGCCCGATAAGTTTAAGGTTCGTCTTGCTTTTCTTTAATATAATGAAAATGAATCATTTTTTAGTTTTAAAAAATTATTTATTACTTAATTTCCCTTGTTTTGAAATAGAAAAGGTCGGTGGTTAACACAACTAATCATGAGAAGAAGACGATGCACCATAAGTAGGCTCCAAAAAGATGATCAACATCATAAAGACTCACAGAGATGCTTGTTCGAAGCACTTTTTGCTTGATTCCAGCGTGTATTTTTACGTCAGGCCCGGATAAGAAGATATCGCGAGTTAACATCGTGTAAGTAACCTTTTTTCTGAAATTGATTGAGTTCAATCTTACAGTTGGTTTGAAGAAATTGAATCATGACTAGGACATTTAATTAGGTTGTGCTCTTAGAATTTGGTTTAGTTGGCTAAATTAAACATTATCCTGAACTTGAGAAATTTAGATGAGAATCGGTGCCCATGGTTTATTATTTTGGAATTCGTGATTTGAAATGTTTTCACTTGTGTAGGTTTTTGGTTTCCTCTATTTTGAGGGGAAACTATGTCAAATTTTCTTTAGAAATCGACATTCAAATATTGTTCACAATATTAATTTCAGGAGAGGTTGATACAATTGGCCGAGGAGGAATTGACGCGCGAACATTCACAGAACCTAGAGATGATGCCTGAAGAGCTACCTCCTCTATCTAAGGAGACTCAGATTAATATTGTAGATACAATTTTCGGTCGTTGACCTGGGAAGGAGGTTCATGGCCTTGGACGGCCAGTCGAGCAAGATTTGAGTCAGCCTTTGATTTCGGCTAGTAGACATTCGAGTATGGCGGCTGCCGAGGAGCGGGTCCGAGCGGCCGAAATGAAGGCTCCGGATGCCGAGGGGCCCGGAAGAATGCTCGAGCGGCCCGGACCGATACGTAATAGACTCAGATGGATCATATACCCGCCTATGCCGAGTTCCTCAAGACTAGGCTAGGCATAGATCTTGATTCCGTTTGTCATCCGAATGTCACGCCTCGGGATTCTGGACACGATGACGACGATCCAAGCACCAGGGGAGTCGGCGGGGTCCAAACTCCCGCCAATGTCGATATTTCTGTTAAGTTTAGTATGTAGTTTATATTTCGATCGAAACGATATAACTTTTATTTAAAAATTTTATATTCAATATATTCATTGAGCATTTTCTTAATTTACTATTTAATTTTTAAATCAATTTTATATTTCTAAAATAATTATTATTATTTTTTTAAAAATATACAACTTAGACGACAAAATTGAAAGAATTTTGTCGTCTAATTGAGACATGTTAGACGACAAATTCGTTAATATTTCATCGTCTAGCAAGAACATTCAAATGACCGAAAAACTTTTGTCGTCTCGAATAGAACTATTAGATAACGAAAGATCGGGATTTGTCGTCTAGGGTAATTCACTTAGACGATGAAAACGTTTTTGTCGTATAAGAAATTCTACACGAAGAAAAAGTTTTGTCGTCTAGAAACTTAGACGATGAAGTTGGTTTCGGCGTCTAAGTACTTACACAATGACACGTACTTAGATGACGGAACATTTGTTGTCTAAGTACTTAGACGACAAAAACTGCATCTTTGACCACGAAATTGCTGCGTCATCTAAGTACTTTTTTCTGGTAGTTAAATACGTCTTTCGTTGCTATGTTTTCGGTGCATAGCTAGATAGGCAGTGTAACCTCTGTTTTTTTTTTTAAAGTTTGTGTCTTACACCTAAACCATAAACCCTAAAAACACAAAAAACAAAAAAGATACAGTAAAACCTCGGTAAATGAATATTTCATAAATTAATAATCTTGTTAAAGTAATATTTTTTTTGGTCCCGACTTGGGACTAATTCATATTACTAGCAACCTCGCTAAATGCATAAGATAATAAATTTTCTAATTCCTTTAGATCCCTATGAATATATAAAGTAATAATTTAATTAAAAATTATATAAAAAATCTATAAAAATATTTAAAAATTAAATTTCCAGCTGAGAATTTCTGTTTTCTCGATCACTTCAGCTATTTCTCGAAAAAAGCTTAATGTTTCATGTTTGCATCTAGACCAAATTTAACTTCATCTTTGATCTTTTCTAATGTGTGCACCATATTTGATAAAAATAAATTCATAGCAAAAACTTATTCAAGGTAATTTGTGCCTCAAATGCCTCTTTCGGAGAAACTATAGGTATAAAGAACTGTCATTTGGAGCATAATCATCTTCAGCATGCGGATTCATTATCCCTTCAATGATCTCTTTATCAGTAAGTGATTACATTGCATATCGTTTTCATTAGAATAATTCAAAAGTAATAACCTCGCAAAAATCTCGATAAATTAATAATTTATTTATTTATCGATAAAATAATAATCTCATTAAAATAATAATCTAATTCTAAAGTTATTCATTTATAAAAATTTTAATGTATAAGCCTTGACCCAAAACTCTTTATAGAAAGTGTTTGTGGTACTGGTTGCACGCGTACATTTACCATATAGTCATATACCATTTTTTTTGTCAATAATTTTAGGTATATAGTCTCCGGGCTCCCTTTTCTTAGAAATCTATTTTTTATGTCTTAACAGAAGCAAACTTCTTGGTTGATTCTATTGTAAATGTTAGACGACACACTTCTTGGTTGATTACTTGGTTGATTACTTGATTGATTTTCTCACACTCAGATTCTGTTTTGATTCTACAGCGCGCAACATGATATGAGTAAAGAAAAAGATATGATCAATATATACTTCGTTAAAAGTGATGGGTCAAATTTTCCTCCTTATTTGGAGGAGGATGTCATGTAGTTTACTACATGTGAAAACCATTTCGATGAAGCCTCAAGACCCATTCAATTACCCAATAGACAAGTTGCATATAGGCTTACGGTGGCTGCCATTTTTTGACTAAGTAATTGAGAATTATTGATGGAGCATGGAAAACATATAGCATGAATCAAGGAGACTTGTTGAATTCACAACCAAAGTTAAGGACGTGCATGGAGAATGCATGTACATATTTGAATTTCCAATATAAGGAGGCATTTGCAATGGTGCAAAGCGTAGAAGCACAAGAGAGAGTTCTATCACCTTGTGTGTTATCAAGAGTGAGATCGAGAGAAAACTCTAAGCAGACATTTGTGTCTGTAGCAAAACAAAGAGTATGTGTGCGTGTGTGTGTGTGTGTGAGAGAGAGAGAGAGAGAGAGTAGTGTTTCTCTCGATGTAACTGTGTAACATTTATTCGTATAGTAAATGTTTTTTGTTGTTGCTGCACCATTGATATAGGCACTTTGCCGCTACGTATTTACATTTGTGGTTGTGAGTTTCCAATTCCATTCTACAAATTATTGTTCTGCATTCCTCAATAGTAGTATTAGAGCTTTTAGTTCTAACTGAGAGTTGTTAGAATGGAAGTATCATGGAGTACCATGATCAGACTCAACCACTCCAACTGGATTACGTGGAAGCTGAGAATGGAAGATATTCTGTATTATAAATATTTGCATGAACCGATCGAGGGAGACGATGTCAAGCTAGAAGGGACTACACCAGCAATTTGGACGAAGATGAACCAGAAAGCCATTGGTCATATTCGTGAATGGGTGGACGATAGTGTGTTCCAACATGTTGCCAACAAAACCAACATACATCAGCTTTGGTTGAAGCTGGAGTCCTTGTTCGAGAAAAAGACTACTGCCAAGAAAGCTTTTCTCATTAAAGAGCTCGTCAACATGAAGTACCGGGGAGGTATTTGAGTGACCGAGCACCTTAATAACTTCCCAAGTGTACTGAAATAATTAGCCACAATGAGCATGGAGATTGATAATGAGTTACAAGCCTTGCTGTTGCTCGGGTCATTACCAGATATCTGGGAGACATTTCTTATTACTGTAAGTAACTACACTCCTAATGGTGTATCATCTATAGAAAGTTTTAAAAATAATATGACGAACGAAGAAACCAAAAGAAGTCCTTCGTCAAGTTCAAAAAATGATCAATTCTTCATTGCAGAGAAATGAGGAAGGAACAAGAGCAGAGCAACTTGACATTTATCTGCTGAAATCCAAGGACCAAATGTGACGACCCGGACCGGAATGGGTATAGTAATTGGCTTAATCTGCGAGTTTTACGAGTAATCATAGTTTATCATAATTAATCGGTTAAGCGGTTTTGATCACGACTTAATTATCGGACACGAATTTGATTTGGGTTTGTTCGTGAAAAATGTAGAGAATTTGATTTCGAGTCCGTCGGAACTTTCCGAGAATTTTTTGGATAATCGAGGAATATAAAATGAATATTTGAAATTATCGCCGAGTTAGTTGTGTTTATCCGTTCGAGTTTGAGTTATCCGAATTGTGGATAGAGCCGAGTCGCGACGTATAAATACCCGAATAGTCGTAAAATTATCGAAAAATCGCATTTTGGGCCGTTTGACTTATGTTGACCGAATTGGACCCGTTTGACCCGCGTTCACCGTGTGGGTGAGTTGACCCGGTTTGAACTCGCCGTCGGACTTGCCGTTTTCGGCCACTTCCGGCCACAATTTTGGTAGGTAAGGCTTCCTCTTGTGATTTGTAGTTGTTTAGAACTTGATTTGAGGAGAATTGATCACGAATTGAGGGAGAACGAGAAGCTTGAATTTGGGGGATTTCGCCGGAATCGGGTGGCGGATTCCGGCGAGAATCGGTGTCGGGGTTGTGGGGGGAAAGGTTCCCCTTCACTCCACGAAGCTTTCTGGGTAATTGGATATAATTTTGGTTAAGGTTTGTGGTGGTTGCGGATGGTGACCGGAGGTGGAGCTCCGACGTTGGTTTCGGCCGGTTTTCCGGTGAATTGAGTGGGAATTGGAGTTTGTGGCAGTGGAGAGATGTCTTGGGCTTGAGGTGAACTAGAAAATTGGGCTTTCCTCGCCGGGAAATCCTCCGGTGACGGTGTGCCGCTGCCGATGGCGGCAGTCAACGACGGAGCTCCGGCGAGGCGTTGACTTATTGAAATTTGACAAGTTTTATACCGTTTTACTCGTAATCGCGCCCCGATCATCTCCTTGAGGTTTTCGAGTTAATTTGGATACCGGATTTTAAGTCGAGGGTTTATGTGGAGAATTTGGGGGTTTTCGTCGATTGTTTTGTATCCGAGTTATATGTTTTCGGAAATGGTTGGTTTCCGAGGTGTGGTACAGAGTAATAAATTGTGATTTTGATCAGTTATATTTTGTGATTATTCAGGGGATCGAGATCGTACGTTGGGCGAGGGATCTTCCGCCAGATCTCGTGATTAGCGTGTTTGCGCGTTGTGCTATATGTGAGTGGACCTTTATTTACACTGTCGTAGCGAGTTCTTGATTTCAGTATTTATTTCCAGTACAATATTGAGATTATTTATTATTTTGGAGGTATTGTTTTATGTTTTATGGTGATGACATTTACTTAGCATCGATGCATTGACTACTCGGCTGATCACCGGTAGTCCAGTTCCAGGGTTGAGAGATTCCCCTGATGTACCTACTAGGCTTGAGAAATTCGCCTAGTCTATTACCGTCGGGCTTGAGAGATTTGCCTGACCGTCGGGCTTGAGAGATTCGCATAACACCTCCATTTATTCTAAGAACTCGCATTGTTTTTATATTGTATAAATGGTGAAAGCCATATGACTATTTTCGTTCACTCACTCTCACGATTTTATTTGCCTTTCCCCTTGGCTTTTCGGTTTCCATGCCCAGTTTGCAGTTCGGATTCTGGTGTTACACGTCGCAGTCGGAGGCTTAGTGTTCGAGCTACCTTTATTTTCCAGTAGGTTTCTTATTTAGCCTAATGTTGTATATTTATGTATATATACACTAGAGGTCGCTTTGATTACTCTAATGTTATACTTTCATATGATTTTTCCCCGGATTTTCTGTAAAGTACAGTTTTGTTATTACTTTACTTTATGTTATGATATTGAGAAATCTGGATGGGATTGGTGCCCACGGTTTGGCTTTTGTGGCATAGGATGAAGTGTGTTTTCGGGTGCAGGTTAATGGTAATTCCACGATATAGTGAAACTCTGCCGAAATTTCTATGGTTTTTGTAAGTTCGTGTTTTCAGGAAGGGTTTGATTCCGATTTAGGAAACTAAATCGGGGTTGGGTTCTTTCACCAAATCAGGTGTTCTAGACGTTTATAATTTTTCATGCCATGGTGGAAAGGGAGACTGGAAGAAAATTGAAGTGCCTTCGTAGTGACATTGGCGGAGAGTACATTTTGCACAAATTCTGAGAACACTGTATGGAGCATGGCATCAGACATGAGAAGATAGTTTCTTGTACCTCCCCTCCCCCCAACATAATGGTGTAGCAAAGCGGATGAACCATAACCATTATGGAGAAACTAAGATGCATGTTGAACATGGCCAAATTATGAAAAGAATTTTGGGGAGAGGCTGTAAAGACTGTGTGCTACCTCATCAATAGAGCACCATGTGTACCTTTAGAATTTGATACTTCAAATGGAGTTTGGATCGGCAAAGATGCATCATACTTACATTTGAGAGTATTTGGATGTAAAGCATTCACGCATGTGTCCAAGGAGTAGAGAACAAAGTTAGAAGACAAAGCGAGACCATGCATATTTTTTGGCTATGGAAATGAAGAATTTAGTTACAGGTTGTGGGATGCAAAGACAAAGAAATTTATTAGAAGCAGAGATGTAGTGTTCCATGAAGACCAATCAATTGCGGATTTTGACAAGAAGGTACTACCAAGAAATGCAGCAACAAATAGCCGCATTTATGATTAACCATTGCAGCAGGAATCCAACGTTGGGTTGTAAGGTGATAGAGTTGAAGATGTATCTGGCATGATTAATGCTGAAGTCAAAGATGAGGGGGAGTTTGATCAGGATGAGTAGCCTATGGATAATCACGCCCCAATATGTAGAAGCACCAGGAAGCCGATACCATCCACCAAGTATCCATTGTCACAATATATTTTGGTGAATAATAATGGAGATGATCCTTATGCGAACTACATCCTTTTGACCAGTGACGGAGAGCATGATAGTTACAAGGGAGAAAATATTCATCAATACCATGACAAATAGACTCTACCATGGAGTCTGAGATGGAGTACTGAAGAACGGCACCTACGATTTGGTGGAGCTTCCTAAAGGCCAAAAAGCACAAAAAAATAAGTGGGCGTTCAAGTTAAAGTGAGACGAGTATGAGAAGCTGACAAAGTATAAGGCTTGCTTAGTTGTCAACGGATTCAGCCAGAAAGAAGTAATTGATTTTGATGAGATTTTCTCATCTGTTGTCAAGATGACTTCGATCAGAGTCATTTTGGGTATGGTTGCAAGCATGGATCTTGAGGTGGAGCAAATGAACGTGCAGACTGTATTTCTTCACGGTAATTTAGAAGAAGAAATATACATGGAGCAACCAAAAGGCTTTGAAGTTAATGAAAATGAGCATTTGGTTTGCAAGTTGAAGAAAAGCCTATACAGATTGAAGCAAGCACTAATACAGTGGTACAAGAAGTTTGACTCCTTTATGGTGAGACATTGGTGGAAGAGGACATCAGCTGATTCGTGTTTGTATATTCAACAATTCACTAGAGGTAATTTTATCATCTTACTACACTACATAGATGATATGTTAATTGTTGGCAAAGATACATTCTATGATCCAGCAGTTAAAGACAAGTTTGCTAGAGTCCTTTGATATGAAGGATTTGGGACCAGTCAAAGGGATTTTGGGCATGAAGATCTTCTATAATCAAGGGAACAAGAAATTGTGGTTATTATAAGAAAAATACATCGAGAAGGTATTGGAGCGGTTTTACATAGAGAAAGCAAAACCAGTTGCTACTCCATTTGCCAGTCATTCAAAGCTCAACTCAAAGCAGAGTCCTACAAGCCATAAAGAGGAGGAAGAAATGGCAACAGTGCCATATGCCTCAGCAATAGGGAGCTTGATGTACGCGATGGTATGTACCACACCATACATAACACATATAATTAATGTTGTTAGCAGATTCTTATCTAATCCAGGCAAGGAGCACTGGAATGGTGTTAAGTGAATTTTGAGATACTTGCAGGGAACTTCTAAGATGATGTTATGCTTTCGAAGTGACAAGACTGAACTGGTTGGCTACACAGATATAGATATGGTCGAAGAAATTGACACGAGAAAGTCCACGTCAGGCTACCTGATTATGTTTTCAGAGGGAGCTGTCTCATGACAATCAAAGCTACAAAAATGTGTCGATTTGTCAACTAAAGAAGCAGAGTACATTGCAGCTAAGAAAGCGTGGAAACATAAATTGTGGTTGAAGACTCCTATTAGAATTAGGTCACACACAACAAGAGTTGCATTGTGATAATCAAAGTCCAATTCACTTGAGGAAGAATTCTAGTTTTCACTCGAAGTCAAAGCACATTGATGTGGGGTATCACTGGATACGGGATGTGCTGGAAGCTAAAGAACTATTGCTAAAGATATTCATACTGACAAGAACTAAAAGAGAAGTTCAAGAACTGCATAAGAGTGTCTAGAATGACACATCTCTCCAACTAAGTCGGGAGGGGGAGATTGATGGGTCAAATTTCCCTCCTTATTTGGAGGAAGATGTCATGTAGTTTACTACATGTGAAATCCATTTCGATGAAGCCTCAAAACTCATTCAATTAACCAAGAGACAAGTTGGTATTGCTATAGCAAAATTGGTGAAACTAGTGTTGAAATGCAAGAATGTAAGCTATGCATATAGGCTTACGATGGCTGCCATTTTTTAACTAAGGAATTGAGAAGTATTGATGGAGCATGGAAACATTAAGCATGAATCAAGGAGACTTGTTGAATTCAAAATCAAAGTGAAGGACGTGCATGAAGAATGCATGCACATATTTGCCTATATAAGGAGACATTTGCAATTTTGAAAAGCATAGAAGCACCAAAGAGAGTTCTATCACCTTGTGTGTTATCAAGAGTGAAATAGAGAGGAAACTCCAAGTCGAATAGTAGAGGTTCTTTGTTGTTGCTACCCCCGTGAACGTAGACTTTTTGCCGAACCATGTGAATTCCCGGTGTTCTCTATCATTTAATTTCCGCTACGTAACTATATTTGGAGGGTGTATTTTATTTGGATTTCTTAGTTGTTTTATGTACTTTTAAGGCTGCTAAAAATCCAAGGGTATTAAATCAGGATTTATTAAGACTTTTAAAAAGTTCATGAAAGTCATAAGGTATTCAATTCGGATTTCTAGATAAAGATTTTAAGTCCATGAAAATCTTGGGGTATTCAAAAACTCTATGAATTCTATGGAATTCTTAAATAATGGATTTTTGTGATTTTTAGGCTTCAATTATAACTACAAAATTTTAATACAAATCCGACTTCCAAACCAAAGTTTTTCAGAATACTTTCATTTTCTCTATTCTTTTTTTGTTGCAACTTGGTTATTGATCAAAGTAATTTGCTTCTTCACTATAAACATTATGAAATGTTTTAAAAAAACTCTACTTTATATCATGCATCATAATTAAGCTCTGTACTTGTGAGCTCTTCTTTTGTTATTGAAAACCAATTGACCTTGACATTCACCGAACATCATTGATTTTTTTTATGATGTCTTTTATTTTACAGTAAAATCCTCAGTTTTTTAGCCTTAGCAGCAGCACACAAGCATAATAACCATATCTCATCACCATCAGTATTAGCTTCTAATTCCCCCTCACTTATTCGACATTTGCAAATATAGAAGCCAATATAGGACTTAGAATGAATTTTGTCAATATAGAATAAGAAAACCTATGGAATAATATATATAAAAAAATTATCGCTTATTCATTTAGGTTTTGGCATGTTTAAACATGAGTTTATCTCCTTATATATGATATAAAAATAGTCTATCAAAGTCTAGCAAAATGCTTAGAAAAGTTTTTGAAACTGTTTTAAATGTTTTCGAAAAATTAGTTCACAAAATCTGTAGATTTTTGAGATTTTTAAAAATGCTATACAATTCACACGTATTTTAGAAATCCACTACTTGAAAAAAGTATACTCAAATTCAAATACAATAAACCCCCATTATATGTGGTTGTGAAATTTCAAATTCCATTCTAAAACTTATTCTTTTGCATTCCTGAAAAAAAAGTTTTCTTAATTTGCCTTCCATCGCACTCCGAAAAACAAAGATACGAAAGATAGGAAAATCCGTATGTCAGCGATATATTACCATGAAAATTAAGCCTAACCATACATGATACATGCATGTCTATGCTTCGTTGGTGACGAAGTATGTCTTTGGCTCTGTCCTCTAATCGCGCGATATGATATACTACGTGGTTCGAATGACTTTGCCTGGTAAGCTTACCGCTCGATAATTCGATATCGTAGGCGCGGTCGGTGATGGACGGCTGGCCTTCTTAATTCACTAGCTCCTACCGTTGTTGTATATATAATACATATATCGATCGATCTGCTTCATAGAAGACTTGGAGTATTAAAAATTAATACTCTTTTAGAAAGGATTAGTACTATCTTCTAATCACTTTTGCATGTAGAAAGGGCTACAACATTGGTGCTGGTCCACGAACTGCTGTCAGTTCCATACACAATTAATTTTCTATAGTTTCCTTTATATTACATTATAGTAGGGATTAGTCGTAATCTAAGACTTTGTAACTGGAGCACCACAGAACATATACTCCTGATAAGGTAAAACAATCACCGTTACCTATGCTGAGTAATGACCGACTAATTGTTTTGGAATATGAACTATTTGGCGTTTATTTGATTAAAGCTTGGAAAGAGGATCACTTACTTATCTCACTGTTTATACCGACCTTGAATTTTCTCTCACTCTAAGTTAAAGAAGTTCGTTTAGTGTGAAACTGATTCGATAAATCTTCTTTTTTAACACCGGTAAATCTTCATTTTCATCCAAGTTACTTAGTGAAATTTATTGAAAAAATTCACTCTCTGTTAGTTATGGGAAATATTAAATAATGCCAATTCCCCCTCAAATTTGATTATGTTTTATCAAGCGAAACGTTTTACTCTCTATCTTTGTCTTCACTTTTGATCCAGTATTCTTAATTTCTTATTCTTACTCAGGTGGTCTCTCACTCTCCCTGTACATTACACAGAGGTAAACACAGAAGCTTTGGTTTTTTTTACCGAGAACCCTGTTTTACGTCCTAAAATCATTAACATGGCACACATGCTTTTGCAAACCCGGCCATGTGAGATTAGTGTTAAAAAAATGGCGTGAACGACAGTTTAAACGATAAATGATAAATGGTAAAAAAATTAAACGTTTTTTGCTTGAACGATCAATTAAAAGATTGGCCATTTAATCGCCGATTAAACTGTGAAACAGCCGTTTAAACGGTAATTAAACGGTCAAACCGATTAAACTGTGAAACAGCCGTTTAAACGGTAATTAAACGGTCAAACCTCCGATTAAACGGTCAACTAACTTCTTTTTCTTCTTTTTTGATTTTATTAATTAATTGAAAATTTTAAAAAAAAATAATGAAAACCAAAATTATGTTTATATGGAGGGTTTGGCAATATGGAGTAATTTTTTTGTTTTAAAGATATTTTGTTATGCACTTATGCTTATGTGTTGAACACTTGAACTATGTGTTAATTATTTTGATCATTTTTATAACATTTTCTTTTAACTTAATCATTTTATATTCTAATTAATGATATTTTATATTATTATTTATTTATTGAATATATAAATAATTATAATATTTTTTTAAATAAAAAAATACTATTTCTGTTTACTAAACAGTACCAAACCGTTTCATCCCGTTTACCATATTTTTGAACATTGTGTGAGACACTTTCCAGCCATAAACACATGCACATACTCCAATCCTTCTCACTTTAGCAAAACCAAAATACAAAACAAAGAAAGTTCTAAACCCACACTGATGCTTAAGTTTTGACTTGTGCTCCAAAAACATACACCAGTTTAAAAGCTAAGGTTTAACTTTCCGTTGGTCCTTCTCCAATTTGTGGCTGGGTGGGTGGTTGAATTCTTGAACTTTAAAGGTAAGTTTTTTAGCTTGCGCTCAATTTGTGCTAGTCTCTAATTTTCCTCCTGGCGTGTGTTTTGGGCACCTTCTATGGATATTTTTATCGTGTGAAATTCATAACCTTCCTATTTTTATTTCAATTTCTAGTATATAAATTGATTTATGTATTTTCTTTGTTGGTTATAGTTTCCAGTGGACAAAAGTGAGAGAATCTACAGCAGCTATGAGGCTATGGTTAGTCCAAGGTTAGTTGTTGTGGGGATGCAAAATTTCAGGGCAAAATGACATCTTTGCGTGGATTAGGGATTGGCTTGAGCTTTGTTTTTGGGTTCCTCCTCTTGGCTCTTGTGGCAGAACTTTACTACTTGCTATGGTGGAAGAAGAGAATCACAAACAGAGAGATTGAAGATGAGAATTACAGCAACCAGCCAAAGGCACTCTTTCAATTCAGTTGCTTTAAGAAACCCACTTCTCTGCAAAACACAAACAACAACAACATCAATAGTTCTGAGGGGAATGTTAGGAACCAAGATGCCAATTCTAGTGACCCAGATTTGGAACTGGGTAAAGATTTGTTATTGAAGGCCAATTATGGAGAAGACAGTGTGGAATCAGAGCTCATGAGGCTGCACAATCTGGCCGGTCCACCAAGATTTCTATTCACAATCAAAGAGGAAGAGAAGGAGGATTTGGAATCTCAAGATGCAAAATCCAGAAGAGGTTCCAGAACAAGGAGTTTGAGTGATCTAGTTTTGGCTGTGGATAGCCCATTCCTCAGTAGCCCTTTGCCCTGTTCACCACTAAAGTCTTCACCTTTAAATCCTCTGGACTCTTACAAGCACCATGGATTCAACCCTCTATTTGAATCCTCAACAGAAGCTGAGATGAGCAGGCTGAGATCTTCACCACCTCCAAAGTTCAAATTTTTAAGGGTTGCAGAGGAGAAGTTGCTCAAGAGACTCATGGAGGAAGCAGAGAAAAAGACATCTACAAATTCTGGGCCTGCTCAAAATCAAGACTTTGGGAAGACTTTGGGGCGAAAGCTTTGCACGAATCATTGGGAACAGAGGAGAGAGAAGGGTCTTTTATAAGATTCATTGTTGGTAAGAACAAGGAGAGTCAGAGAGAGCTTCAAAATGGTCATCTGCCACAGTTTCCTTCAAGCTCTTCAAAGGTACTCCCACTGGCTTCATCTCCTCTAGGCCCTTGTGAATTGAATCCCCATTAATTTTCTCAGAGATCTTTATCAATTCTATTCATCTGCTAATTAGTATTCCAAGATGTAAATCTGAGGAAGGTTTTGTTTTCTTTTTGATTTTAGTAATTTTATTGTGACTTACTGGGTGTTTAAGTAAAGTAGAGTAACCATGAATTATCTGAAACAGTTTTTTGCTGGTGCTCATCGAGAATTCCAGACACAACTGTCCATATCCTGTAGAGTGAATTAAGGTGTTTGTTAGTTCAAGTGGGAAACTTGTGGGGTAATCAATTTTGTCCAATTCTTCATGTGCTCAGCTGAAGAAGTTTGTTAAACAACATCATACATTATCATGAGGATACCCTCATTATTCCTTTAAGATCGTGCTTCATCACTTTTGATTCTTCCTCAGATTCTTTTATAAAAAACAAGTATAAAATTACAAACGGAATATATAGGTACAATCACCGGATTGCATCATCGGCACGGGTCATGCTTCACAGATAAGGAAACCTGAAATTCTTTATTTAGGGTCCAAGCACTCTGGACTCGGGAGGTTAGTGTGATATTGATCACACCAGTTAGGATCATTTTCATTTAATGGCCTAGTTTGTCGAAAGTGAATACTGCAGTATAAGTTGAACTTCTCGTACACTAACGACTTTTTTTAGCACAAAATGGTGCACAGCTATCTGCTATTTGCAAGTTTGTTAACCTTTTCAACTACTGCCCTACATAAAGTGTTAGTACTATGTCCTCACTAGTCAATCCCTTCTCCCAGTCTCCATCATCAACGGACACCAGAAAGCAAATTAGACTCTGGTAGAACTAGAAACTTTTCTTCTCGTGGCAATGCATTTGATTGCCTAGGTGTTTTTATTGAGTATCTTTTCTTATAAATCCAATCGGAATAGCTTACAACAAAGTTATACTGCGTCGTTAATGGCGTCGTGTGAGTGCTCTTGCCATGTAAATCCGCCACTGTCCGATAAGGTTTCGGTAGAGCCGGTGAGCCGGTTTAATATTTTCACAATAACTCATTCACATGATCAAATGTGATGGATTTGTGAGAGATGCAACGAAGAACTAGAGTGAGGAGTTGTTAACACTAATAAATCCTGAATGCGAGGGAATTTGAAGCTTTAAAGGACAGGCACCATTAATGGGTTGGCTTTTATAGGAAGACTTCGCACTCAACGAAAAGAAGCCAAGAAAGTCCATTATCAAGTGCCAAATTTGAGAGCAATTTCCCTAAACAAGAAGTAACGTCATTGTTATCACAAGACTTGGCTAAAAAGCTTGGCCCCAAACCTCAAGCATATATCAATTCTCCATTTTTATGATAGAGATGAACATGTTAGCACAGTCCAGCGGCAGGGTTTAGTCCTTTTTTTTTATCTTCATTACTCTTGGTTTATGAACATTTGCATATGTGATTTTGATTGTGAGAATCGAACTCATAAACTTTTAAGATATTAAATCTACAGCTTATCGGTAGGTAAATACTGAGTGCTATAGCTCTAAACCTCTGTCAATGGTCCATTTTCATTTAAACTTTTTGGTGGACCCGGTTGATTAATAATTTTCAAATAATTTTTTTTTGTGATACTTATGTTTTATCGGTTTTATCATTTTCATACCTGAATTTTATAAAATATCAATTGCATATCTAATTTCATGAGGGTTGAACCCGAGACCTCCAAGTTATATACGGAATACCTTACCACACATGACTACCACGAATTTTTGTTAACATTGTATGCACAAACATATACATAATCCATCATTTTTTTCTTAAACTTTCAATGAAAAACAAATAACCTCAACCACGGCTGGAATTCGAAGGGTTTGATTCTATTCCAACGGAGTTTGGGCTCATGTTTAACTCCAGGCAGTGGGTGGGGCTAGCAGTGCCGAATCGATGACGGACCCGAGATCGCCCACCATCGCCACCCCACGTCGCCGTCATCTTCTGCATTGAAGACCCGGCTGGCTTTGATGGCGGTGGCCAAGATCAAAAACGCCATGACTCGTGAAGCTCCGATTACTCTTCCTCCCATGACCCGTGAAGTCGACACCCGCCGTTGTGGCGAGACCCGCCTCGTCTGTGTTCTCAATCTCACCTTCTAGACTCGCCTCAATCACCAAGACCATGATGACGTGGACGATCACGAGGGAGATGATGACGTGGAGGATGGGTACGGTTTGGACGACGAGCTTGTGTCGTGGTCAGAGCGTCAAATTTGGAGGTGCGTGTGAACAACCGGGTCTTAGAGAGACAGAGTTTGAACAACCGGGTTGGACTCGACCCAACAAAATTCATATAACAACCCAATATTATTCTCATATTTACTATATATGCCACCTACTTCTGAAATCCCAATCCTTTCTGAGAAATCGTCTCTCTCTCTCTCTCTCTCATAAATCGAATCTCCAAACTAAGCTCTCAGCTTGTTGTCACCTCCTCGGACTCTGTTGTCATCTTCCGTCGGTCTCCTGGCCTCTGTCACTGACTTCCAACTACATACCTGATCCGGACAGCACAAACCAGAGCCTCTCCTTCATCCTCAAGAATCTGAACAGCTCAACAATGGCGATGGTTTTGTTACGGTGGTCCTTAACCGGAATCTCATCTCCAAAATTTTCTGCGGCGAGGCTGGCACTAATCAGAGCCTTTGCTTTAGAGCCGCAGACTGACGCCTCAGTTCCGAAGCCACCTGCTCTAGCCACTCTTCGAAGCTGAAGACATTCTCGATCTACTATTGGAGCACAAATTCTTCGGCAAAACCCAAGCTGAAGAACTACGAGGTCGACCTCAACGACTGCGACCCTATGGTCCTAGTTGCGCTCATCAAGATCAAAAACAAGATGTATCCCTCCCTCACTTTCTGTCACGAAGGGATCTGCGGCTCGTGCGAGATGGACATCGACGGCTGCAACGGCCTGACATGCTTAACCAAGATCAAAGGCGCAGGTGACGCCATGACGATCATGTCACTGCCGCACATATACGTGATCAAGAATTTGGTGTTAGATATGATGAATTTCTATAACCAGTATAAGAGTATGTAGTGTGTTCAAAAGACTATTTATTTGTTGTTGTTGTTGTTGTTGTTGTTGTTGTTGTGTTTGTGATAGAAGTCATTTTTCTGGATATCTTTGAAGTATCTGTTTAAGTATCTGTCTTGATATCCTTTCAATTTTTTTGAAATGTATGTTGTTGACATTTTTCAGTTTGATTTTTGGTTGTTGTACTAGTTTGCTGCTGTTGTTTTGTGTGTGATAGAAGTCATTTTTTCTGGATATCTTTTACGTATATGTCTGGATATCTGTCTGAGTATCTGTTTGAGTATCTGTCTAAGTATCTGTCTTGATATCCTTTCAAATTTTTTGAAATGTATGTTGTTGGTGTTGTTGACATTTTTTTTAAGGTTTTCAGTTTGATTTTTGGTTGTTGTACTAGTTTGTTGCTGCTGTTTTGTGTGTAATAGAACTTCTTTTTTCTGGATATCTTTGAAGCATCTGTCTGTGTATCTATCTGACTGAATATTTGTCTAGGTATCCCCATATTAGAGAACGAACGCGAAAGCATTCGGTGGGTCAAAGATCATAAGATAGACTTTGACAAAATACATGTGCAGTCATTCAGCAACAATCCCCAACAGCCTCCTGGCCTTGACTTTGGAACTATTGTTTGCTACATGATGTATCACATTGCTTTGGACAAGGAAATAAAGCAAAATCTGAGTCGTGAGGATGTTGCTTGGTTCAAGGCCAAATTGTTGGAATTGTTTATGGATCATGATCTATCATGGGTATCGAAGAATAATTATTGAACCAACTAAGGAAAAAGTGCAGGACAATAACTAATATGTATATTTTTGTTGTAGTGGTCATTGTGTGAACATTGTTGTTAGTTGTAGGGGTCTGTTGTAAGTATTACATTTTGGAGAGCATTATGAATGTGATCATATTATTATCTGATTAAGTATCTGTTTGGGTATCTATCTGCGTAATACTATTTGTGTTGCTCTAGACTTTTGAATAAGAGAATCAATGCATTAAGACTATGAACTAAAGTGTTTGATTTGCACTCTCTGATCCATTTTACAACACAAAACTTAAACCTGTTTGTATAGTTAGTATTGGGACGCAGTCAGATACACAAACAGCTACCCAGTCAGCGATCCATGAATTTTTGTGGATCAATTCATTAACCTATGCAATACTATTTTTGTATCTTTTGTTATTTAGTTTTATGTTTTGAAATGAAGTTTATGAATGAATATATAAAGCCACTGAATGATACAACATCATCAACCTGGTCCAGTCAGATACTCAGGTAAATACTTAGACAGATACTCAGACAAATACTCAGACAACTTTCCTTGAATTTTATTGAATTAATGCATTAACCTATGCAATAAAATTCTTGTTTTCCTCTTCTTTACGATGAAGTATAAAATAGAAAAACAAGAGACCCGAAAATAACCTCAAAGTTGTGTTTGTATTTGCAAGTGACAAGTTTCAGATCTAAAGTTCGTATTCAGATAACTAGACAGATACTTAAACAGATATCCAGACATATATTTAAACTTTTAAAAAAATATTTTGACAACATCTTTAATAATCCACACAGACTTGTATATTCAATCGATAAGGTTGTTGTAGGTTCTAACTCATATTGCATTTCACTTCTAGCATACGCACATTGCATGAAGAGTTCAGAAATTCTATCATTTAAGTGTCCTCTATAGTTGTCTTTGAGGTTAGCAACCAAGTGCCGAAAATAGTAGCTATGCTCATCATTGAGAAACACCTCTGGAAGAGAATCCATAATTTCATTATGATGGTCTGAGAGGAATGTTATTTTCCTCTAAGTATTAGCTTCCTGGTTTATGCTGTGTCTATCTATCTCATCTCTTAGGTTCATCAAGAATCACCTCCAATTTCTGTCATTTTCGGCATCAACTATCGTACATGCAATTGTATAGAGTCCTGAAAAGAACCAAAAAGGTGAGGTTCCTAGGTTTATAGTAAGTACTGAAATGTAGTTTATAAACAAAAAATAGATATCCAGACAGCTATTCAGTCAGCTACCCAAACAGCTATCCAAACATATACTCAAACAGAGACTTAGATCGATACACTAACAGATACTCTAACAAATACTCTGACAGATACCTAGACATATACTTAGACACATCTTCAGAAGCAAAAACATATCCAGACCTAATTAAGTAGATTTCGATCTCACAATGTTTATAGTTTAAGGAGAAAAAATAGATACTTTGACAGACCTAATTAAGTAATCAATACTATCATGAAATCGATTAATACAACTATGAACTGAAACAGTTTCGTGCAAAAACAAAGTAAAAATGGATATACAACATAACTTAATATATGAAATCATCAATAGCGAGTTAGAGAGACAGAGAGACAATGCGTTGAAACTTACAGTGCTTGAAATTTTCAATTTCGTGCGACGTCTAGATCATTTTTTGTTCTGCCGAGATTCTCATCACGATCATAAGAGAGAGAGAGAGAGAGAGAGAGAGAGAGAGAGATTCACTTCCCGGCAAAAATGGAGGAAGAAAAAGTCTCTTAAAGACGGGTAGAATTCAAATTAGGAAAGAATGGCAAAATCAGTATAAAAAATGAGTTTTATAACTTATTGGGCCTTTTTGGGAGAAAATGATGTTAACTGAGTTTTTTTTAGAAAAAAATGCATCATAAGTTGGGCATTGTTAACCTTGGTGTCATAAGTTTGTTTGTTTTTTAGGAAAACTTATCTGTTTTTGGGCTTTTAAATAATTTCTCCTAAAAAAATGAAAAATGAAATAAAATGGTCATAGAGGGGAAAAATAGTATTTTACCTTTAGATTTTGAATTTTTTGCTCGCCACATCATCAAAAGTGATGGAGATGGATGGAAAATCAGTTCAAAGTACTACAAAGATAAAATTTTGGAAGTCTAGATATGCAATTGATACTTGTGAAAGTTCATTTATGAAAATAATAAGACCGGATAAGTTCAGATGTCACAGAAAAAATAATTCTTTTTAAATTCATGTTATCATTTTCAATTTCAATTTCTTTCACATTTGGATTCGAGGTGAGCAAGAAGAGGACCGATCTACCATTATCTATAGGAATGAAAGCAATTTGCATATTTTATTTTTGAACAAATTGGCCAGAAAATGTAGGCCTGTCTGAGGGCTCGGCTGTCCTGGCCCCCCATGGTTAAAGAAACAAACAATGAGAGTTGTCCCATGAAAACAGTACAGAATCTGTTTGGTTTGACATACATAAAAGAATTATGGTATGTTTGTAGTTTTGCACTTTTGCTCTCGACGTGAGCATGAAGGAAACTACCAAGTTGCTATTATCAAGTCCAAGAAGTTAATGTCGACTTGTGAAGTAAGTTTGGATTTTTGGCTGTCCGCTTCTTTCATGTACAAATTTTGGATGCGATTCATGCCATTGACGATCAGGAGAGCAAGAAAGGGTTTAATTTAAAGAGCATCAAAGCCCAGAAATTTTTACGGTCAAGCCACGTCATCTTTGTGACCCCCCTATAAATTTTGACACATTGAATATCATTTTTGATTCATCTACCTGAGATTTTGTCTGTCAAAGCACCGTCTTCTCTATATTTCATTTTCGATCAAGTCAATTCATTCTCATATTTAGAATTAGTACTTAACAACTGATGCGCTTCAAATCTTAAGTGCAGAAAAAACATATATGATCATCGATCTAAAAGTCATGAAGTTGATCTGTAAAGAATGAGTAGAAGAAGAAGAAATTGAAACATCAATCAATATCCCTTTGAGATCGACGAAGTAGCCTCAGAACACAAATAGGACCAAATTGAAGCAACATATTAACTCGATCTACATCTTTCTTGAATTTGACAAGTTGTTAACAGATATGTATGAATACATATGTGACATCCCGTTCCAAGCATTCCTGGTTTACTATAATTTAATATTAATCGACGATGGTAATTAATTTTTACCGTCAATAATTCTCGATCATATTTATCAAAATTTTATTGATTAAGTTTTTCAAAGAATTTCTTTGCGAAAAGTCGTAGAGTTTATCGAGACGAGTTTATGATTACGTCAAGAGTTTAAATCGGAGTTACGAGGAAAAAATTATAGTCAACGAAAGTTTTGTACGAGGTTACGATACAATTAGTCGCAAAATTTCGACTATAAATAGAAAGTTTTCGTAAAATGAAAGTCAACTCTTTCCATTTTTGGTAAAAAAAATTCTTTTTCTCTCATTTCTCTCTCCTCCTTCCCATGTTCTTTCTCTCTCCGTCGGGTTCTTCGTCAGAGAATGGCCTGACGGCCACCAAAATCGGCAAGGCTGGTGTCAAAAGTTGCACATCAACCTCTTCTATATGTTGGTGGGTGATTTTACGGCGATTGGTGGCGGAGGAAGGAGGAACAACACCGTGAATGTCACAATTTCAAGGGTTAACCGGCATTGGCTCCGGCAATGTTTCCGACCACTTTTCAGGTATAATTGGATTGGTTTTTGATCCTAGATTGTATTTGTATGTTTGTTTTTATGCGAGGTGGTGTAAATCAATGGGAATTGTAGGAATTCAATCGGCTCCGGTGAGGGTGGTTCGGGTCGATGCCATGGGCTGTGGTCGACGGTGAATTGGACGGCAGGGTGATGGGGTTATTTCTCCCCTTATCACTCTGAGCCAATTAGGGTATTTCTTGAGCCACGTGGTGCCTTGACGGCGGAGAAAGTTCGTTGGAAAAGGTTTTCCGGCCGGAGGGTTTCAGGGGCAATTCTGGTCGATTGGGTCGAAATTGGAGGTTGGTTCTTTGATGAATATTGTTGTTGAGTAGATTCTCTATAATTTGGACTTCAGTTCGCCGGAAAAAGTCACCCCCACGGAGGAGCTCCGGCAATGATATTTTTTTTCGGTAGAAATTTTATATTGTTTTGCTCGTAATTACATACCGATTCTAATGAGATTATTGAATTGATTGGCACGTAATTTGTTAAGATGTATGGTTAATCAGATAATAATTAAACATTTTTACGATATTAATAATCGGTTGAATCATTTGTGAATTTGACCATGAGTCACGTAACGTTTAAGGGTTTTAGTTACGACTTAAAAAGAGGACTCAAGAATTGGAAATTGAGATTTGGAAATTTGGTTAAAGCTCGGTATTGATTCGGGAAGTACGATTTTCGAAAATGCGATGTTCTTGACGGTATTGCTCGTTGGTGACGAGCTTAGTTATTTGATTTTATTTTCGGCGATTAGTTTTTTAAAAATAATTGTTGTCTTAGTATGACGTGCTAGCAACCCATGGCAGATGTATATAGACTCCGATAGATGTGCTTGGCTGATTAGAAATCATAGCACAATACTGTGAGTGGACCATTTTTAATTTCACAGTCGTAACGAGTTCAATTTTCAGTATTTATGTATTCCAATTTAATTTACAGTATATTTTAGAACATATTAAATTTGGAGGTTTTCTTGTGATGGCATTAGTTAGTTGCATCGATGCACTCATTTTCTACTGATCATCGGATAGTCCAGTCAAGGGATGTCGGGTTGCCTCGTTTCTCGTCAGGGGAGGTTAGGTTGCCTCGTTTGGCCCATCACCTATAATTTTACATACATTTTGTCGACTTATGTTGGGGAAAAACTCCTGAGCGGCCACCTCCACAGAGCAAATGAACTTGCTTTATTTTACACAGATCAGCATAAAGGCATCAGATTCAGTTTTACTTTAGCTTTTACGATTATCGTACGATACTGATTTTTGTCCACTCACTCTAATGTTTTATGTTTTTATGCCTTTTTCTGGGCCCTTTGCTTTCAATTGCCCAGCTTGGAGGATACCAGGTTGAAGTTGTGACCGTCCAGAGTTTGAGGTATGACAGTTCACAGCTTTTGCTTTCTCAATGTATGATCACAACAAGGATTTAGGTTGCTCGTGATAAGGTAGCTGATACTGACTAGTCGGTGCTAGAAACCTTAAAACGGGCCTCCAAGACTTATCTCTGGATTACTGGAGTAATCTGGGGCGGGTCTTGTCAACATAACAACAAAAATGTTTTTTCTTGATTTCAATTTATTATTGTTGCTGCTCCTATAGAAGTCACCTCTCGATTTGCACTATATAATCAATCAAATAATTAGCTTCCGATAATTTGACAGTAGTACTGGAAAATCATGATAGAATGAATTGGGTTTAAGAGCAGCGAAGGCGCGAGAGGAAAGAGAGAGAGTGTGACATAGGCTTAGGGGGTGAGAGATTCCAGCGAGAGAGAGAGAGAGAGAGAGAGAGAGAGAGAGAGAGAGAAAGAGAGAGAGAGAGAGAGATGGAGGGAATAGGGAATTTCTGGATTTTATTGATATTTTGTAAAGACTTGGGCGACAAAATGTATGCTTTCGTCATCTAAGTGGGACTTAGGTGACGAAATACATATATTTTGTCACCCAAGTCTTTTCCAAAAAATTCCCCCAAATATTTGGTGGAAACCTCCCCCCCCCTCCCGAAATATTTGGTGTTAGACGACAAAATTGCATGGTTTTGTCGTGTAAGAATGCACCTAAATGACGAAATACCTAGATTTCGTCTAAGTGATGATTTATAAAAATATTTATAAATTTTATTTTAAAATATTTTTCGACTACCTCCCTAAAAAATACGAAGAAATCAACCATAAGATATACTCATTATGTTATTTTAAAAAAATTGATACCAATTTGGTAGAATTTGTTATTTTATCGATACAGTTTTGTGAATATCCACTAAAGTTTAAAACACGGAAACGATTGTACATATTAATAATCGTAAAACCGTTTCTGATGTGACCGACATTTCCACTTACGCCAAAAATTTATATATCAATTACATATAAATTAATTAAAATTGACTTAAAATCTAGATTGACAAGTTAATACTTGTTATCCATCTACAAATGTTGAATAACTTATGTGTTCGTATGTCTGTCTATAGTGTTGAACCATAATAAAGAAACTAAATTTGGACAAAACAACCGTTAGATATATTCATCACCATTCAATATGTAAGTAGATAAATTTTTATTCAATACGAAGTTCGTTAAGGGTGTGATCGGTGTAATCAACCATAAAACTAAAATTTCAACGAAACAGAAATTTTGATATACGAATCTTCATAACTCTAATTTTCAAACCATCAACACCCACAGACTAAGAATTGTTTACTCTATGTCCTCGATGAATTTAATCCGTAATGTAACATGGTACACATGATCGTACTTATGGAGGTCAGAATGTGAAAATCTACTTAGATGACGAAAGTGGTCATTTTCGTCGTCTATGTGAGAATTAGAAGACGAAAATCTACCACTTTCGTCGCCTAAGTCAAACATAGACGACATAAAATAATACTTTCATCGCCTATATTTTTCAGGGTTTAGGGAAAAGAGATTAGGGTTAAGGTTTAGAATTTAGGGTTTAGGGTTTGAACATTTTTAGGGCTTAGATGACGAAATCTCTAACTTTTCGTTGTCTAAGTGGACTCCTTAGATGACGAATGTATGTACTTTTGTTGTCTAAGTGAATCTTAGATGACGAAATTATAAATTTCGTCGTCTAAGATATCATCTTTATACCAAAAAATGATCTTGTATTTATCGATTCTAAATCATTCTTGTCAGACATAGCTACTGCAAACATCGTACGTACACTCTTAACTTAATAAACCTCTTATAATTTTGAACGTACGCCTTAATTAATTAATTACATGTAATTAATTAATTAATTAATATTTAACTAATTATGATTAAGTATTTCGTATATATAATTTATAAAATCATATCACTCCTCATCCTTCTCACTATCAAGTGAACTCAAGAACACAAAGTTTTTCCAAAAATTTCAAATCGTCAATTCTCCTTGGTCGGCATGAATTGGGACGTGACCATGGTGTCAATAGCTTCATGTTCATGAGGCCTATAAAGCCCAGTGCTTCACATCGATCAATTTGGCCAAGAGAAGATCAACCCCCAAAAATCTAGAATTTTCACTTCGGGTTTGAGCATCTCGAGCTCCCCACCTCTCCAACTCTGAAAAATCAAGGTTGAAACCCTTTAGGCTGGAAAGGGGGAGGAAGGACGAAAATTTTAAGACCACTCTTGCCGATTTTGATGGCCAGACCGGCGAGTTCCGTCGCGAGCAACTTGTGGCTCCCAGGAGAGGGGGAGAGAGACGCGGGGAGAAGAGATAAAAAAAATTGGTCTGAACAAAAATGGAAAGTTTTGACTTTCCATACGGTATGGTTTGCATTGGTTGAATGGATGTGGTAAGTCCACCCTCCTAACTGCAATAGGGTGCCAAGAGCTTCCTATTCCAGAACACATGGATGTCTACCATCCCAGTAGGGAGATTGAAGCTTCAGATATGTCCTCACTTGAGGCTGTCATTAGCTATGATGAGGAAAAGATGAGAATGGAAAAAGAAGTTGAAGAACTACAGCTCAGGTGAGCTTAGCAATTATTCTGTTATGCATAGTGAACACATGTTATTATTTTTGCATATCTTCAAAGTTCTGTACAACTGTTTTTTAGTTTTGTGTTTTCAATTTGATGTCTATTTATTCAATGTTTAGAGCTTCATGTGTGAAGACTGTTACGTGAAGTTTAAACTCGGTGATATAGCAATATGAGTTCTATCAAACCCTTTTGATCGTGAAATGATCGCTTGGAAGTGTACTCAGTAGTTCCACCCAAACATATTGTTATCTACATTCTAAAAAAAACATATTGTTTTCTGAAATTGATATCATAATTATCATTGGTCAAATGAATCACACGATCCTCCTACCCCACTGGGCACGACATTGATTTTCACTTTCCACCAATGTAGATTCATTAACACAGTGCAACATATGCAATTATGGTAGCAGTTTATCTTTGATTGTAGTTTTAGTGATTACCTTTTATCACACGACTGGTCATCAAGTTGTTATAACTTATAGCTCACAAAGATTAATTTCAGATACTTGAGACTTGGTTAGGAACTTTCTTTCTTATTTTGTATTTCGATTTGTCTAAAGAAATAGTGTTTGTCTTGATCTTCTTTTATTTGTGTGCTTTTGTTAGTCTTTGTAGTCCGTCATGTGGTTCTTTTATTAAGTAAATGACTGCAACTCATGTTGCATTTTTCTCATGGATCCCTCTTGACAGGGTCTAGGGAATTGGGTGGTGCTTTCGATCTCATAAATCAGTTTAAGCTACGGCCTCATCATCACTTTTTTTTTGCAAAAAGCCACTTCCTTTGTCAATATCAGAGACGCAGTATCTTCATATGTTGTGGGAGACATAGAAATCCGAAAAGGGGATGTAATGAAATTGGATCAACTTCTTGAGAACAGACTTTATGTTAGAAAAAGGAATGCAAACATACATCCTTTTGATTTGGGTATGCTTGGAGAAGCTTTTAGAATACGAGAAACAACTCTTGTTCGTTTCTTTGCCGTAAGACATCTCAAATATGTGTTTGTTTATTCTTTTGGTTATTTGCTTTTGGGTCGGTGGAGGGGGAATGGTTGGATTTTTGATTTATGTGATAAATAGGCATTTATGCATGGTGTTAACAGGCTGAGAAGGGGATCCATACATCAATGCTGAACTTAAAGGGTGAATTAGAAGACAAAGCGAGAAAGCATAAAAAAATACAAAGACAAGAACCATCACGATGACAACACTGCTGATAAGCATAAGAATGTTCCTAATGGTTTGAAATCTGTGCAGTTGAAGGAACAACCTGATATGGTAACCATAATTCTTTATTTTCTCATATGTGGATTGCATTGTTTTAGTATCTACTCTTCTATATTTGTGATGTCATGTCCATGGCCAGACAATAGATGAAACCTGCTTAGAAGTGTTGTCATTTACACAAGTACTGATCGAGATGTTGAATGATTAGGAACCAGTTGGTGGTAATCAACAACATGGTTTTGTCCCACGAAAAATATACTAAAACGAAATATGTATTACATTAAGTATGTATTATAATAAGAATACATATTAAGTTCTAATATTAATACAATAAATAATAATAGAAGGCGTTTTGAAATTTGAAATAAGAATTAGATAAATTTTTAATATTCGAAATAATAAAAAATTGATTTTAATTAAATATATATATATAATAATTATATTATATATTTAAATAATATTAATATATTGCGGATATGGTCGAATGGTAAAATTTCTCTTTGTCAAGGAGAAGATGCGGGTTCGATTCCCGCTATCCGCCCCAGATAATGAGTAAATATATTAAATTCAATATATTTCTATTAATAGATAAAGCATTAAGTCAACGCTAAGTATAGTTGACCGCATCACATATAGTATAACAGTTTTATACTTACCTTTCTTTTACTCCTACCCCAAATAAAATAAAAACGGTAATTAATTATTCTATTTTTTTGTCGCAAAAAATGTTGCGGAGACGGGATTTGAACTCGTGACCTCAAGGTTATGAGCCTTGCGAGCTACCACGCTACTCTACCCCGCGATGAAGAGACGAGCTGAGAATTAATGTTAATGGACAAACAGGGATTGAATGAGCCCATCTACCATATCTGTATAAATAGAATAGTCCATTTATACATAATGGTAAAGAGGACCCTCTATGATCGATGATTAGAGAAATTAATAGAAAAATGAAAGGACATTTTAATCCTTACCAACTTGATCTTGTTGCCCCGGGTAACAAACATGCATGAACCATTTCACGAAGTACGTGTCCGGATAACCCAAAGTGATCTCGATAGTTAGCTCACGGTCTTCCGGTCGAAAGACAACGTCGATGAAGGCGTGTAGGTGCACTATTACGTGGTAGAGATTGTAACTTTCCATGAATTTCCCATTTATCGCTCAACGACGGAACTTTACTTATTTCTTTTTTTGAGGATCAACGAATCAAATGATATTTTTTTTTCCAATTTTTGTCTCTTCTTCTCCCTCTGAATCAAACTTTTTCTAGCCATAATGGTTCAATTCCTATTAGTATCAATGATACAAGTCAGATCCTAGATGTAGAAATATAAGAAGATAGATCCCTTCTCCATCGAAAGAAATGATATTCTCGCGGATACACCCCCTAAATTAAAGAATTAACCAAATTTGCCCGATGTAGAGGCAATCAAGAAAGCTGCATAAGTAAATATATAATCGACAGAAAAGTGGGCTAATCCAACTAATCTTGCTTGCACAATAGAAAGAGTGACCGGTTTATCTCTCCATCGAATCAAATTCGCTAAAGGTGTGTGTTCATGAGCCCAGGCTAAAGTTTCAATCAATTCTTGCCAATATCCCCGCCAGGAAATTAAGAACATAAATCCAGTAGCCCAAAGAAGATGTCCAAATAAAAACATCCACGCCCAGTCCGATAAACTATTCATCCCAAAGGGGTTATATCCATTAATAAGTTGGGAAGAGTTTAACCATAGATAATCTCTTAACCATCCCATCAAATAAGCGGGACATTGAGGAATATCTCGAAAGGCATTTAGGGAATCGGTCTGATTCTATCTCTGTTCGTTCTGTTTGAAGAAAAGAAGGATCCCAAAGAATCGATCTTTCTTTTTGTTGTTGAATCTCTCTTTGATTGATCAATGTGTGATATTCTGAATCCTCATTACTAATGGAATCGAAACGATGTCTGGATTGATCAGAGGATCCTTTCAATTGGCTAGAATGCGCTACTTGAACAAAACTAGATCTTCTAGATCTTGTAGAATCATATTGAATATTTGACGATACATTCCGTACCTTGCTAAAAAACCGATCCTTGTTTACCAACCACACATTGTCTAACCAATTCTCTCTCGATATGTTCCTCAAAAAATCCGATTCGTGCGGATTCTTCCCCCAACTAAAGAAGAGATCTTGGCGAAATTTCCACATATGAAATTGAGCACAATAGATTTGAAATTACATTAAGATTTATATTCGATCTTAATGGTTAATTTTTTTCTTGAATCAATTGACGGAGCAGGAATTTTAGATTTCGGTTTCGCTAATATTATATAATATAGTGATTGTCCTTTACAGGTCATGAATTCGAAAATAGCAAATATTAGGGATGTGTATGTATGACATATGTAAGTGTTTATGTGTTTACCATGTTATGTGTATAAATATTGGCATAAAAACATGGATGCTCATGATAAAAGTGATCGTGCAGGTCAAATTGTGATCCATGTGTCATGTAGTCTTTCCTTGATGTTTTTTAAACATTTTTATGCTGTGTCTTCTATTCCAGCTTTGGATGCTTTTTACTTTTCTGCTAATATACTAATTATAGTTTCATGTTTAGATACATTGTTGGAATAGAACACCAACTATGTGATTCTTGAGAATAAAATACTGGAACTAATTCCAACGGAAGTCATCATTTTAGATGGGCCATCACTCCCTACATCACCATATACCTCAGCTCTATCTCCATCACTGCATACCCCACCACCGCCTCCACCACTATTGGAAATTGTTCAGCCCGATATCAGGGAGCTCAAAAGCGCATGGCTAGACCCTACAAAGGGTAAGGACATAGGAAGTGTGAGAAGGTTCAGAAGGGCCATTACAAGGAGAGCAAAAGTGGCGTTTGGAATAGCTATCCAAGAGATTAATATCAATTTTGACCCAGATCCAAAGAATCCAAGAGGACTAAGACTAAAAAGGTTCGTCTTATTTTAAAATAATTAATTTTTTTGTCCATTGACAACATTGTAAGCTTAGATGTTGGTTTAATCTTGAGCGTTTGATGAACCTGTCATGTTGATGTTTACAGGAAATGTAAAGAAGAGGCCCCTACTGCACCACAACCAAAGAAGAAGGCGGGTTGACCAAAGGTAAAGCCAATGTTCTTATTCAATGACCAGAGACTTGGTGTATGTAGAGAACTCAAATGGAATTATAGATTAGATAATTTAAGTTTTTATTCATATTCTTTTTAGTACAAACTATTCATATTATGGATTATAGATAAGAGAATTTAGTTTCTTATTCATATTGTATTAAGTACGAACATTTCATATTACGTTTATGAAAGTTCATGACACAATCTAAGAACTTTCAGTACTAATATTTGTTGAATGAAACAGTTGTGGTAAACACCATCCCAACGGGGTGGGTTATATCTCTGCGGGATAAGATTACTTTATCTCAAATCCATATGATTTCTCTCACATTAAAAATTTACTCCCAAAACATTTGCAACATCGATCTCTCTCGCTCTCGAGCTCCAGCAATCTCCCTCTCTCTCACCGGAAGTTGCTCACCAACATCGATCTCTAGCTTTTTTGGACTGTCTTTCCATTTCAGATTTCACATCAGTTCAGTTTCAGAAGTTTCCAGGTTTGTGGTTAGTTGGGTTTTCATGATCTATTTTCTATTTCTTTGATGAATTTCGTTGTAACCATTTCGTTTGTGAGGTGGCTCACTTCCAATGCAGCATTGCAGCTTCTGGTCTCTGATTGAGTGCCCATTCATCTACGTGCATCATCTTATTTTATTTGATTATCTTTGATTATTAATGATAGAGCTCTTGGAATAATTCGAAAAAAGAAAGAGAGTCATGGAGTTATTAAGAATTTTGTTTCCGTGTTGCTGGAGAATGCTGATTGCCTGTTTTGAAACCCCTTTCCCTTTAAGTTATGTGTTAATTCAGTCTCAGTATGGCCTCTATATACTTATTTACTTGAAATTAACTAGACATAAACTTAATGACATTTTTTACAGTTGACACCAACAAGACAAGAAAGTGATATGACTATGGACCTAAAGGAGATTTCATTGATTATATTCTTTGCAGAAGCCAATTATATCTGACCATGCTGATTCTATAAAGGTATTTGTTGTGGATAGTCATGGACTCATATTACCAAATTATGATTTATCCTCAAATATAAATCATTCTTTCAACTCAAATTGACCACTAGAGACATGTGTGTTAATTGAATTGTTTTTTAGGGCAGTGACAATTTTCTATTGGCATTTTTCATGAATGTTTACTTTACTCTTTAATTTTCACATTGAATTGTGTTAATTCGAACACTGCCCAACAAACTCATGTATTCGATTATGTAATCAAACTTATGTATTAACTTGATGACCAAGTAGTTGTCTAATCAAATTACTATATGATCTATCTAATTTCTACTTACTACTTTATTTGAACTTATGCATTATGACATTTATGCATCTACCAAGTAGCTCAATGAAATTGTTGTCTCTTGATACCCTTATACCTTCTTCGCTTGATACTTGAGAAGTATTTTCATATTTTCTACATCAATAAGCATTTCATGTCCTTTTATCAAATAACCACGCCGTAGGCACAGGGCTCCATCTAGTGTGTGTGTGTGTATATATATATATATATATATATGGTGTCACTGTTTGAAAAATGACTAAATTTAGTTCTTAAATATTCTTTTCCAAATGGACCGGTTTGTAAGATATTAGATAATAGTTTATATCAGTCACATTTTTCAATTCGGTGTATCAAACAAGGTATATATAGCTTATCTTTTGTTTGTATTTTTGTTCTGAAATTATTACGATGCGTTTGGATGGAGGAAAAGTTAAAAGAATTTTAAAAAAAATTCACAATTCAATAATTCATAATTTTATCTTTCAAATTTCATTATTTAGATAAGCTCCATGAGAATTTTGTAATTTCTATTTTTTTTAATTCGGATGAATTAGAGAGTTAATTTTGTTGTTCAATTCCTTCAAAAATATGTGTAATTCTATATTCTTCAATTTGCTCATAAAAATTATTATTTTTTAATTCTCGTAATTTGTAAATTTTTACATGAAGAAACGCAAACATTAGAATTTACAACTGATGAAATCTAAAATGATCAAATTCTAATTTCCATGAATTATAAATTTCAGTGAAAATCATGAATACTTGAACCAAACACAAAACGTGATATAGTTTCTTTTCTTTTTTCTTTTGAAAAAGGGCTTGCGGCAACCCTTAAGCCTTGATTAATGAAATTGTAGAATACAAGGGGAGAGGGGGGGGGCTACTCCATTAGACGACACAGTACCGAAAAGATAACGCGGCTAAGACGACGCATGAATTCTCTCTAAATTGTTTTCCAACTATGTTATCGACAATAACTGTCAGCAATACATCTCATCCTGCCACTAGGGAGATCCGTCCATGCAACGAACAATCGAATGCCCTGACTTAGAACAGACAAGGCATTGCACAAATCTTGACAAAGCCCACATATGCCAATCTCAAACAAATATTGTTTTTTTTTTAAATTAACTACTAATAACAGAAAATAAAAATAACAAAACTTAAAATTATTAAAAATGGTCTGGGTCAGGCCCAAAAACTGAGCCCAGACCCAAACCTTTATTAGGGAAAAATAGAAACTGGGTCGACCATAGTCGAGCCCACCACCACCGTCCTCGGATCGTGCGTCGCCTGGATGGATAAGAGTTGTTTACCACCAACCATAGATTTTGGCTAGAGTTGAGCGACCAACCAATACCAACCAGAAACCACCCGAACTTCAATCCGAGACGAGCATAACCCAACCTCGCCACCCACGACACTCCTCCATCCAACCTCCTCTCATACTCGCCCATCAACACGCGACCCAAACCAACGACCTAGCCCAACCTCCAAAGCCGAAATCAAGCAGTCCAACCGACCCTCGCCTAGTCACCCGACTTCTCAGATCCCAAAACCAGAGATTGGAGAAACCACGACCACTGAAACGGAAGCCAACCAGACATAATTCCTTCTGGCTTCGTCCGGCCGCACCCATAGACGTCGGCAAGGACAAGGCCAAGCCAAACGTCAGGCTGCCGGACGAGACGCCCACTATTGAAGAGAAAAAAACATTGTCACGTGTGGAGGCACGTTCAACGAAGCTAGGGCTATAAGCATAGTTTAATTGCATGCATGTGACATAGTTTCTAAGAATTTCAAGTATGGAAACATGTTATGCTGTGCTTAATGGCTAATTAATATTGTTTTATGGTTAACTATCACATTGTTAAAAGAACAATGCTATGAGGTCTTAAGGAATGCCTAATAGTTGTGGCCTTAAATCTAGGTGACAAACCAAATCATCTTTACTTGCTACTTCAAAATATGATAAAGTCTAATTTGTCTTTCCTTTTTGTTGCTTTGGAAAATTCTTTCTCTTCTCTTTCTTTTTCTTTAATTGCAATTCTTATATGTAAACCCTATATTAAGAATTTAAACAATTTCATAGAAGCCTGCAAGCTGAACCCTAAAAAATTGAACTCCAAAATCAATATGTTTCATTCTTGTACTAATTGATTTTGAAGAGGCGGGCATTTCGAGTTCATGCACTCGTATATATCACTATATGATAATAGTTGAAGCATTGATTTTGAACAAGAATGATGGTTGTCTGGGATCGGTCAGGGATCCAATACTGTCTGGGGGACATAAAGCCTGAACCCCATAAAAGATAAACATCTGAAATACTATTAGGCGACTCGACTAATACATTGTATCATAAACTGCATCATTTAGTAAAAAGTGCAACATTAGCTACTCCATTTGCTTTACAAATAAGGCGACACAATACCGAAAAGATAACGCGACTAAAACAACGCATGAATTCTTTCTGAACTATTTTCCAACTATATTGTCGACAAAAACTGTTAGCAATACATCTCATTCTGCCACTAGGAGTACATCTTTCTGTTAACCTACACATCCCAATAAATTCTATTAACCGAAAGATGTACCATGAGCCATCAGATGTTTGCTTGTCTTCAAGGTACCATGCTGCCCTTGAGATGAAATCATGAAATCACTAATCTCCTTCTCTGTATACCAAGGGTATAACTTTCTGAATAAAGCTAATGCTAGAATTGAAGACGAAGTGCACTCGACATACATGCACGACTCTTACTTTAGAACCCAAGTAATGTAAGTTTAAAGCCTTGAAATTTACAGCTAGAATGAAATGTTCGGGTCAAAAAGTTTACTCATATTCTATGACAACATCTTCGAGAAACTCTACTAGATTGAACCACTGAGGAATTAGTGCAGGACAAGAAGGGGATTGATTCAAATAAGTATATTGTAAAAATAAAGATGCGTCGTGGAATAAAGAAGAACGATTTGAAGATTGGTAATTCTCATTTCATGAGGTCTTTGGGCCAGAATCTTGGAAAAGTTATGATTTTAGACTTTTCAGGTAGCACGAGTAAAATGTTGAGTTTGGATTGTCTAGTCGGTTTGGTGTAGTTTTGGGTCAGAATCTCCGTTTTGAACCAATGATACCTTTTTGGAATGGACATGATGAGATCTTCAAGACTTAGACTTATATAAACCATTAAATGTCATTTGAATCTTTTGATCAGAGATATAATGATTTTAGGAAGTTTAACAATTTGTATTGATTTAGAGTTCTATTTTCTTTTTAGATTAAATTGTTTACTTTCTTTACAAGTCTTAGGGTACTCATTGGTTTTGTTTAGGTCTTGTAATCAGATGCATATATAAGCCTCCTCAAATATTGTATTATCATTTTCGTCTTTTTTTATTGAGGGGAAACATGAGATGTCTGTTCTCATTGATAACACAAGATGATGACAGATTATAACATGCGATTATCCTTAACAAACGAAACGTCAGAGGCCAATAAGTCACAATTTAGACTAGCTACATAACAATTAAAGTTATGAACCAAAATTATAACAAGGGGAATTATCACTGATGGTACCTCACAAATGGATCATTCATTACTTTGGTACCTCACTTTTGAAAACTATCACTTCGGTACCTCACATTCAAATCCTTACTAAGGATCAGTACCTGCCATTACTAACACCGTCAACTTATTGAATTTTTTTTTTTTGAAAAAATATAAAATTTTAAGGGATAAATTTTCAATTCAATTGTTTTCTTTCTAGTTTTTGTTTTCTATTCTTTTTTCTATTACTATTTTTTTTATTTTTTCTTCTTCTTAAAAATTGACATTTTCAATAATTTCTTAATAAGTTAACGGTGTTACTAACGACTGGTATTGATCTTAGGTAGAGATTTAAAAGTGAGGTACCGAAGTGATAGTTTTCAAAAGTGAGGCACCAAAGTTATGAATGATCCATTTGTGAGGTACTATTCATGATAAAAACTCTTACAACAATGACAACAATTTGTTCTCAAAGTTGTAAAAATGTACTTGTTGGAATAATTACCTAAAACTGAACGAAATTACACAAAATGTCTTATTTTACAACAATCACAACAAAATTACTTGATAGAAATTTAGGTAGATCACCCCAATGTAGAATTATCCATTATTGAGAATGGATAATTCTCAATAATCAGGTAGGCACCAAAGTTATGAATGATCCATTCATGATAAAAACTCTTACAACAATCACACCAATATCTTTTTGAGAAGAACGAAACTTTCATTCAATGCTCAAGAAACAGTGTGACAAGCTATTAATTTGTCCTTGTCCACAGGTCGGACAGTAGGAGAACTACGCACACCCTATACAAAAATTGGCAGTTAAGGATGCCATGACTCGAACAGACCCAATCTTTAACCACAATAATCACCCACATAGTCGGGATACTATAAACCAACATCTCCTAGAAGTGTCAAATTCCCGCCCGGCTACACCCATGCAGCGTCAACGAGGCCAAAGGCCACCATTGAGCTAAGGGCCGCTGGACGAGAAGGAAAACCCTAATAATCGCTCTAGTAATGGCCTCCAAAAAAATTGGAGCGATAAGAGTCAATTTTGATAGTACGCACCAATATCAATATTAGCTTTGTTATGGAAAACTCTGACGCTGATTACAATAAGTCATTGTTATACTAAAATCCAGCTGTCATATATGCAAGTATGTATCACTATCAAAATACTTAACTTAGAAGACGAAATCATTTATGTTTTGTTGTCAAAGTAAGACTTAGGTGACAAAAAATAATTTCGTCGCCTTGGTAAAAATATTCGTCGTCTTAGTGGCCTTTAAACGACGAAACTTAGTTTCGTTGTAGTTTCGTTGGCTAACAAGTATCTAAGACAACGAAATTTTTTTTCATCATAATTTTCGTTGTGTAAGTGCCTTCTAGACTACGAAATTTATATTCATCGTCTGAGAGAACACTAGAACGATGAAATATTTCGCCGCCTAAAAGAGTACTTAGACGACGAATTATGTTATCTAGGCGACAAATTATTTTGTCGTCTAAGCGAACCAATTATTAAGAGACAATAGCAATTCCCTCATCTTCTCACAATCCCACAAAAACTATCTTAACACCTCCTCTAGCGATTTTTGATCTCTAACGAAAAACCTTCAATCAAGGCCTCCTAAAGCATTCCCAAATCTTCTTATATTGGTTAGTGTTTTTATATACTCATTTCTTTGATTTTTGTTTTCAAATATTTGTGTATATTTTGAAGTTTATTGGTGAACAAATTTCGGCGAATTTGTTGGTATAGAATTGCTTGATAACTATAATGCTTTTGCATATGTTGATTACATTTATGAAATGTTAGATTAGTAGGTTGACAAATTAATAATTTTTGGATTAAATATATATATATATTAATTAGTTTAATTTGTGTTATGAAATTTACTAATTATTGGGTGTATGTACATAAGAATGATTCCCGATATATAATTAACTAGCTACGTAGATTATGTTCATGATTTGTCCCAAAATTAGCTATTTAGGTTCTTGAAATGTGGCAAAATTAGCTATATAGGTTCTTAAATAATGCATGATTAAGATTCTAAATAGATTTGGACAATGAATTTTTTCGCTCATTACAATTTATGCAGAATATGGACAAGAGCTGGTTAAGGTTGGAAAGAGGCGATCCAAAGTATATATAGGGAATTTACGACTTTATGCATTTTTCAATCCAGCATGGTCGAGGAAATGAGCATTACATGTGTCTGTACAAGAGATTTCGTAACTCAGAGTATTTATCAGTTTCATAAATGTTCCAGCACTTGTCTAAACATGGTATGATGTGGGAGTACACTTCATAGACTAAACACGGTGAAGAATATGAGACTAATGTTGAAACTATAATGGCAAAGTTCAGATCAAGTACCAGGGTGCCTCATCCAGCAATATTGACGGACTCCAAACCCGTTATGGAACTTGTGCACGATGCATTCTCGTAGTATAATTCAAGTGGTTTGAAGAGGGACATTAGGATACTCCCAACCATGAGACAACCCCTCCAGCCTCCGACTTCATGAGATCCACTAATTACGATAAATACAACTAGGTTCTATTGGAAGCCCAGAGACCGTCGTACCCACAGAGTAAAGAGACTATTTTGAGTGCCATAACGGAGGAAATGGGGTATAAAGTGAAGAACAAAATGTCGAATGCAGTTTTTGACGATGTCCAGCGACATATATCTAAGTTGCTTCCAGGTGATCACAAACTTCCCAATAGTTATTATAAGTTAAAAAAAGATCTTCAACGACCTTGGCCTTTCATCCACGTTTGCAAAAATAGTTGTATCGTATTTTACAAAGAACACACAGACCTCCAGCACTGCTCGGTTTTTGGCGAGTCGAGATGGAACCTCAAGAAGATAAATAAGAAGAAAAATATTCCTTGGAAGATGCTTCACCATTTTCCGTTGATTACTAGACTATAACGATCATACATGGCTCCATACACAGCAGAGGCAATGAGATGACATGGTAAAAAGAGGTTAGATGATGATGTGCTTAGACACTCCGCATATGGGGAGCTTTTTAAATCTTGTGGTTGACGACGATCTTATCTATTGGAGTCACATGAGTATTTTCTTTGAATTGTCTTACTGGTCGAAGTTAAAACTCAGGAACAACCTAAACATCATGCACATTGAGGGGAATGTATTCGACAACGTTGTGGGAACCTCAATATTGATAAAAAGAGTAAGGACGCCCTTAAAGTGCGTCAAGATTTGTAGCGTATGAAAATACCCCTTCACCTTTGTTAAAGAAGTTGAGGTCGGCTAGACCCGAGATACCTATGGCACCTTACACAGTAAATCCGATCAAGAACAAGAAAGTGTTCGTCTGGTTTCGTGGTGTTTAGTATGCATCCAACTATGCAGCAAATTTATCTCATTGTATAAAAGTGGGGGACAACAAATTCTTTGGTCTAAAGACTCATCACTGTCATGTTATGATGCAACATCTTTTTCCAGTGGTAATTCGACCATATTTGCATCGTGACGTGGTGGAGCCGTTAGTGTCGTTGTCCAAGTAGTGGAAGAAGTTATATGTCAGAGAGTTGAAGAAGTCAAATGTGGTCGAATTGAAAGAAGAGATTTTGTACATCCTTTGCAAATTAGAGAGGATTTTTTCCTCTGCTTTCTTTGACGACATGATTCACCTAATGATCTACCTTCTTGAACAAGTATTGCCATCTAGTCCGGTACACTATACTTGGATGTATCCTCAAGAAAGTTATACTATCTAATGAATGTTGGACCACTATTTATGCCTTATATATGTCTTACATATTGATTTCATCTCAATTTGCAGACAACTTGGACAGTATGAAGGATATGTTAAAAATTACTCTAGCCTGGAAGGGTCTATAGCAGAAATATACATTAGACATGAGCGTATGACCTACTAGAACTTGTATCTTAAAGATTTCGTTGAGCCAACCCCTTCTGACTCCTCCAACACACTTGATCGCTACAATCTTTCTATTGTCATAGATGTTGTACGAGTGCTTGGACCAGTACATGAGATTTCAGAAAGATTAAGCGAAGAGAAACTCATTGAGGCACATTGAGTAGTGTTGCAGGACTGTGACAAGGTCGACCGTATCATGCAAGAACATTTGGAGGCACTTCAGAGACATGATCTGCACCTTACTCCTAAATAGTTGTTTGCACATCATAAGAGGCAGTTCCCGGATTATTTCCTCGAATGGGTATGTGTATATTATATGGTAAATAATATCAATAACTGGACATAATTAATAGTTTCTTAATCTTCTTATTTTACTTGTTCATAATTTTGCAGATGACAATACTCCAAAATCCAGCTGTCATATATGCAAGTATGTATATATGTATCAAGAAAATATATGCATCTATGAAATTAATAAATGTTGCGGTAACGTTATATCATATAATAGCAAGGAAAATTCTCCATTGAGAACTCTTATAATGAGGGCTTGGTGAGTACATTTTCATTAAACCCACTTTTTCTTTATATTTTGGCAAATCCACCATTGGTTAGATAGATAATGATGAGTAGATCATTCATGCAAAATTTAACAAAAATTGAAAATCGTTAAGTCATTCATAATTGACATTTATCACTTATAAACATGAACAGTGTATGTTTGACAGTTTTGGTTCGTCCATTGATTTGATCTTGTTCGATACCTTAACGATTTTGAATTTGGATAAAAATTTGTAGAATTATCTACTCATCAATATCTAAATATCTGATAATTAACTTTATAAAAATAATATCAAAAAATGACTCCTTATGATAATTTTATAAAAATTACTCATCAAGTCCTCATTATAAGAGTCCTCATTGAAAAATTTCTAATAATAGCAATATAAAATGAACCCGCCCACGCACATGAAAACCTAAAAATAAGGAAGTCGATCCATGCTATCATTTTGAACCAAGTTTAAATATGCACGTCAGAGAGACCTAATTAATGTCCTTTTACGTACGTAATTGATGGAAAGTAACATGGGGACTCCTCAATTATCCTTACAGAAAATAAAATCCTTAGTATATATGTTTAAGGTACGACTTTTTTTTAATTATCTACTATCAAATACATCATCACAATATTTTATCTTAGAGAAGTAAAAGCCTTATCCATATCCTGAAGAGCTGCTTCACCAATTACTAATGCCTCATAAAGCTTTTACTAACATAATCTAATAATTGTATTACGCCAGCAATTAAATGACCACATTAAAACCAATGCATAGAGAATAAAAAGATATAGGAAAGCCAAAATAAGAGGTAAAAATATAATAGTTGAGATTATATAATTTAAAAATCATTTAAAACACAAAAGAGAATACAAGTAGTAATTTGGATGGATGAGGGAATATGACGATCTGATCTTTGTCGAATATCGTCAAAATGATAAATTATTTGGGTAAATTGAGGAAGTTACTCGATTCAAAAATGATTTTGACTAAATTAGTCGAAAAACTTACTCAATAGAATCGTTACGATGAAATGATCGTAACGATAGGTAACAAACCTAATTTTTTCGTCCGTCGCACCTCCACTGGTGGCAAACCCGTCACTACCGCTCACCCATTGCGTCGACGAAGCCTAAATGATAAGCCAACCTCCGGACTATATTCGTATCATTGATACAAACCTAACGACATATAACTCGACAAATTTTCAAAAATAATTTTCTGGCCACGCACCGCCACAGCGACCACCGCTGGTGTCGATTGACCTATCAAAAGAAAAATCTCAACAAGTCTAACAATATATGTCAAAGGACCTATAAGAGATCCGGCTCGCTTGGCTGAAATCGACCTCGAAACCATTCGGCCGGAAAATCATTCCGGCGCCGAAACTCCGCTATCGAACCATTTTGAAGCTCGAGGCATACACCAAACAATATAGGGAGGAGATGGGAACAAAACCCCTATAATCTCGCCGTCCAATTCACCAGCAACTGCAATATATGACAGAGCCCGAATTAATTTCGATGGAGTTCGAATTGAATTCCGTCCAATCACCTGCAAACTCAAAAACTCATTCAGAAACACAAAGAGGAACTAGAGAGGAGTAGATCCATACCCAAACCATTGGCAGAGGTAGTTGGAACCCTCACTGACGACGGCGACAAATTTTGCAAAAAACTTTAGAAACTTCTGGCTTCCAATTCTCTCTTTGCAAGCCATAATTCCCAAAATTGATCATCATAAAAGAAAGATAAGATGATGGGCCCTTGATTACGACTGGAATTGAGGCCAGAAGTGGCCTGACGACATTGTGCCGCTGACCAAAAAATTTGATGGCGATTTTTGGCTCACCAGACATGGGAAACGCGGGTCAATGCTTGTAACAACCCGAACCGAAAATGGTATGTTAATTGGCTGGATTTGCCCATTTCACGATTGGTTGCAGTTAGTTGTAATTGGTCGATATGACGGGTTTGTTCACGACTTAATTATCGGACACGAATTTGGTTTGAGTTTCTTCGCAGAAATTGTAGAGGTTTTGATTTTGAGTTCGTAGGAGGTTTCAAATGATTTTTCGCATAATCGGAGAATATAAAATGAATATTTGAAATTATCGTCGAGTTAGTCGTACTTATCCATTTGGGTTTGAGTTATCCGAATCGTGAATTTGGTCGGTTCGCGATGTATAAATATCGAAATAGTCGTAAAATTTTCGAAAAGTTGCATTTGGGCCGAGTTGACCAGTTTTGGACTATGTTTGACCGAGTTGACCCGCCCAGTGAGTTAACTCGCCGCCGTGGTTCTTGCCGGAATACGGCACGGTTGCCGGAAAGGAAGGTAGGGAAATGATCCCCTTGATCTAATCTTTCTATTCATGTATATATTGTGATGATTTGAGGTGGTTTGGGTGGTGAATTTTGGAGGTGAAGTTGGACGGAATCGGTGTTAATGGGGGAACATTTTTCGGCGGTTTTCCGGTGGGGTTTTAGAGTGGAATAGGTTGGGTTTGTGCTAGGGATGGAAACCCCTAAGGTTTGGAGGGCCGAGGTGGAGCGACGGCACCGGAATCGGCTGGAGAAGTTTTCCGGTGATTTCAGGCCGGAAACTTTCGAGGGGATTTTGGGGTGTTTGCCGGCCGAATTGGTTGATGGTGTAGTTGGACTTTGGTCTGGGCTTGAGGAGAGGAAGATTTTTAGGTATGAGTCACTGGAGAATGTCACCGTTGATATCGCGCTGGCAGCGGCAGCGGTCACCGGCGGAGCTCCCCGACGAGGTTGACTTTTTGGGATTTTGGAGATTTTTATACCGTTTTGCTCGTAATCGCGTCCTGATCGTAGTCATGAAGTTTTTGAGTTGAATTGAGTCTTCTATTTTGGGACGAGGGTTGTTTGGGTATATTTTGGAAATTTTGTTATCCTCATCAATATTTCGAGCGATACGTCTTTCGAGAACACGGGGTTCTTGACATATTAGCTCCGTATGTTGTGTTTGAGTATATATTGATCGTATCCCTGTTATTCAGGTGATTCTGATCGAGTGTTTGGCGAGAGATCTTCCGTCGGACCTCAGAGTTAGCCTCGTACTGTGAGTGAACATTTTATTTTCACAGTTGAATTGCGAGTCTTGATTTATGAATTTTATGAGTATACATTTATGATTATGCATTTACGTTATGCATTTATGATTAGGCACTTTACGATTATGCATGTGCATGGAAAAGATTTATGATTTGGTTTACACAGAGTACAGTCTCGGATATAGAGGTATGCATCGATGCTTTAGCTTCTCGGTTGATCCCCGAGATGCTCAGGGGGGGGGACAGATATCCTGACCCGAGGTCTTTCAGACTTATTAATCACGAGGGGGTCTGGGATCCCGTGATTAGACTGTACTAGGCGGAGGAGTCCATGAGTGACCCCGCAAGATTTTACGTGCATATTTGTGGATCAGGGAAAATGTACCTAGTCTGGATTTTCATGTGCATTGACTCGCATTATTCTTTTATGAGCATATATATTTATGTTGGGAAAGACATATTATTATTTTTGTCCACTCACTCTAACGATTTCATTTGTCTTCCCCTGGGCTTTTTGGTTTCTTTTGCCCAGTTTGCAGTTTCGGTTCCAGGGTTTCACGTCGACGGTAGAGGCGTAGAGTTCAGATCACACTTCAGTTCGAGTAGGTTCCTTGTTCAACCTACTGGTTGTATATGATGTATATAGGAGTCGCTCTGAATACTTATGTTGTGTTTTCTGTTGAGTTAACTCCTGGATGTTTTTGGATTTCTTGTAAACCTTTTGGTTTATTATATATATGATGTTGAGAAATCTGGATGGGGAACGGAGCCCCACGGTTTGGCTTTTGTGGAATATTCGAAGTGTGTTCTATTGCATGTTCTAATAATGGTTCACGTATTTCAAAGTAAACTCTGGCAAAAAAAAATTTAAGGTCATGTTTTCAAAGGGGTTTGATTTCGGTTTAGGCAACTAAATCGGAGTCGGGTCCTTTCGGTTAGTATCAGAGCATTAGGTTTTAGGTTCTGTAGACTCTTATAGTTGTGTTACTAAGGACATTTGAGAATGTACAGCATTTCTAGAGCGATGAACCTGCCGGCCGGCGGATAATCATCAATGCTCTAGAGTGTTGTATGCTTTCAAACGTTTGAAGTTTCATGATTACATCTTTTCTGTCCTGTGACTAATATCTTTTATCCTTAGGATGCCTCCTCGACGTGGAGTCTGTACTGAACGGACTGGGGATCCTGATGAGGATCAACGTACACGTGACTTGCTTATGCGAGTATTGCGTTTGGAGGAGCGTATTGATCTAGTGGCTAAGGCTAGGACAGCGGGAGCAACTGTTTTCTCTGGTTCCCCTGATCCTGAGGTGTGTGAAGCTTGGGTGGTTCAGGTTGAGCATGTTTGTGAGCGCCTACATTTTACTCCTGAACAAAAAACTGTAGCAACAGTGGGTTTGCTTGAGCCGGATGCCTACTTTTGGTGGGTTGGTACAAATAGAATTCCTATTGATACCCCTTGGCCGATGTTCAAAGAAATGTTCATGCGTCGGTATTTCAATCCAGCTACTCAGCAGCAGAAATATGAGGAGTTTACCAACATGAAGTAGGGGAATATGTCAGTGCTTGAGTATCGGGATAACACTACCAGAATAACTGCTTTAGGCAACGATCTCAAATCGTTGCCTATAGTTGGAAAATCGTTGCCTATAAGTATAGGCAACGAAAATTCGTTGCCTATACCGTCGTTGCCTTTTCATCGTTGACTATACTATAGGCAACGAAAAACCAAACCCATTCGTTGCCTATAGTTCGGGGTTTAGGGTTTAGGGTTTTCAACTATACGCAACGACTAGGGTAAATCGTTGCCTATAGTTTCACTATAGGCAACGACTTCTTCGTTGCCTAAAACCCACCGACAGGTCAACTTTGACCACCTTTGAAACTATAGGCAACGACGACGTCGTTGCCTATACTGAAGAATTTCGTTGCTTATACTGAAGAAGATCGTTGCCTATAGTTTGAATTGTTGTATTTCTGGCAAACTATAGGCAACGAAATTGGTCCATTTCGTTGCCTATAGTTTGTGTAATTTTTTAAAAAAATACTTGATTCTGGATTGGGCCCAATTCCAGAATCTGCAACATTTACATTAGTTCAAACCACAACAGCGTACACATTCCAACCTAAATAAAAAACTAGCTACGTGCTACTGATCAAAGTTAACACAATTGAGGAACTCCTCGTGTGAACCCTCCTGGTTTATGTCCTACTGGTCGTCACCCCCGTAAAACTGATGAAGCTGCGGCTGCTCGTCACCCCCGTAAAACTGATGCTGCGGCGGCGGCTGCTCGGCACCCCCAAAAAACTGATGCTGCTGCGGCGGCTGCTGGTGGTCCCCATATAACGGCGGCTGCTGGTGACCCCCAAAATACTGCAGCTGTGTTGTAGGCGTGAACAGATTTGGCTGAGTCTGTGGGTGCGGCTGCGAAGCCCCCCGAGGTTGCTGAGATTGATAGAATGCCCACATTTGGTCGTGCTGCTCCTTCTCACGGGCTCTTTCCTGCTCCATGGCTTCCCTGGCACGCCTCATCTCCTCCAACTCCTCATGCTGCCTCCGAATCTGCTCCTGCTGTCTCCGAATCTGCTCTTGTAGGCCGGACGACCTAGAACTGCTGGACCCGCTGGAGAATTCTGGAGTCATCTTCAAGACTCCATTTCCTCTGTAACCCATCCCCTTGGCCCAAAACTTGTTCTTTCCAACGGGAAGCGCATCTGACACGCACCTCGCCGCATTAATGGGCGTCATGTGGTCAACCTGAGATGCATACTGGGTCACCTCCTCCTCCGTGCACCCCTGATGCAGCTCTCGAGCTATTTTAGCACGCACCTTCGGGATCGACTCAACCAATCTCTCCTAATAGACAATGAAAAATCGGTGACGCATTAATAATTGAGTAAAATACAAGAATTAATTAAACATGAGATGTATCAAATATGGACAAATATTTATTAGATACTTACAACATATTCAGGGTTGTTCGGATACCCATGTCGGATGGAATACACGAGAGGATCGGTCTGTGGTTCCAACCTTGCCCCACGTCGAGTCCATCTCTCATACGTTCGGGAACCGCAATGATGTGGGTTCACGTTCTGCGCTCGGTTTTTAGCATTTTCTTTCGAAATGTGCTTGTAGAATAAGAAAATGTGCACAATTATTAGCCAATTATATATATAGCATAAATTAGAGAATATCCTTGCAACATTAATTTTTTTGATTAAAATCCAACCCATTTATTTTTCACATATTTAGTCCTCTGACCTAGAATTGTTTCCTTTAATTTCTAGGTTTTTTCATGTTATTCTACAGGGAAATAATTTAATCTTTGTTATTTTTGGTTTTAATTTCTAGCCTCTCAATCACTAATACAGTTCACTATCTTTACTTCGTATAAACAATGTAAGTTGTATAATTGAATTTACCTACACAATATATTAGAGATTTACCTACATATTAAATTAATAACATAGATAGAGATTTACCTACTACCTCTTGCGTATATAAAATAATATATCATAAAATGTAGGTAAATTAATAATAATATTATTAGTTTAGATTTAGGTACGCAAATCAATTCATGTGCATACCACAAGCTTGGGATGCTTCCAGTGGGCTATAAGCCAGTTCCACTCGTACTCCCGGTATCTGAACTCACTTGGAGTGCCATTTCGGCCTTTATCTATGTTCTGCTGCCAGAACGTCTTCAAGTGGGACTTCCACTCTCGATACCTATATTGATGCAACAAAAATATCATATAACCAACACTTTATATTCACAAATCTAACGTATTCAGGATACTTAGCCTTATATAAATCCAAAATCACATCACCTAGACGTGAGCTTTCGTTCACACCACCCCCCCCGGGCTGCTTCAGCCGATCGTCAATAATAAACCATTGCTGCAATACACGTAAACATAATTAGCCTCATAAATATGTATGTTTGGTGGCTTATAATAATAATAACGTCTATTTTTATGACAAATTAATGTAAATTTAACTCACAGACAATGCATTATGCACTCGGGCCTTCACTTGAGCATCAACTGAACCCCACGAGTCCCACAACATCGGGACGAAATCACGTATGACAAATCCTGCTTGGCTAGCATACATCCCTTTGTTAGAATACTCGATAGCCGAGCCATCATCTTCATAATCAATATGAGCCCGATTGTCACCAACTCGATCTTCAATACCCTTCCCGGTTGTGGTACCTCTGCTCGGTTTAGCTTTAGGGTTGACGACGGTGCCTAAGACGCGGTACAAAAGAAGGAAATTAAGAAATAGAACCTAATTTAATGTACTGTATCTACTAAAAGAACATAAACTTACCATTCTCGTAAGTGAGCTGGCCCTTAACCCTCACACTCAACAGAGGTTGAGAGAACGGCTCATATGTGTATGCTTCCTCAGGCGTCGTGAACGGGTACTCATCATATATGGCCACGTTGTTAGGGTCGAGCTGAGGTATCTTCGGAATAACCGTAGGGAAGAACAAGTCCCTGGGCGGGCATAAGTGCACAGAAGGTGTGCGGGATGCACTGTCGGATGGCCCAGATGATCCGAAATTAGGTTGTGGCGTCGCCGGATTGGGGGGAAGAGGTGGCATACGTGGTGGGTCCTGCTAGTTTGGCCAGAGTACCCTCGTACTATTTGGGCGTTCGCTGCTGACTGAGTGACGACCGTCGACAGTGGTGGAGTTTCGGCTGCTGTTGCGGGAGGGTCGTTCATGAGACACCGAGTGACGTGGACCTTGGGGATCCTGGGCTGCTGTATATAGTTGGAGGTGACGATTGGAATGTATATAGACGGTCTCAAGACTGTCCAGTACGGTGCTTCCAGAACTCTGACCAACGGACCTAAACCCACTCCTGGGTCCTTGAGGGTTCAACCCGGAGGACATTTGAGGTGTCGCTCCTTGAGGTGACGAGGAGGAAGCTCCTTTCTGTTTCCCACTTTTCCCGGGAATCAATCTTTTGAACATGGACATTTTTATTAATGTCTGCAACAAAATAACATAATGAATAGCTCAACGAAATTGAATTCAACCTTACCAAATTTAACATAATGAATAGCTCAACGAAATTGAATTCAACGAAATTGAATAGCTCAACAAAATAACATAATGAATAGCTCACAATTGAGGCTACACTAACCTAAATTTAAATTTTGTCTAACTAAAATGAACAACCCAAACTAAAATCACACTTATTCCCAATTCTAATTACCTAAACTAAATAACCAAACTAAATCCTCTAATCCACAATATAATCCCAACCTAATTAAATCAACAATCCAACATAACATAACCTTACCAAAATCCAACCTAAATAAAACTTAAATTCAACAATACAAACTAAATCACAACACAAATCCAACTAAAATCAACCTAACATAAATCCAACACAAATCCAACACAACCTAACCTAAATCACAACACAAATCCAACACAAATCCAACACAAATCCAACTAAAATCAACCTAACATAAATCCAACACAAATCCAACACAACCTAACCTAAATCACAACACAAATCCAACACAAATCCAACTAAAATCAACCTAAATCACATTGTTTATATATTCAAGTAAGGAGAGAGGGAGAGAATGCGAACCTAAAGCTTCGGGCGAGGGCAGAAATCCGGCGATCTCTCTCTGGGCAGTCGTTCCCTTCGTTGCGGCGGCGCTGGTCGCGACTGGGGTTTTATTCAAGTTAGTATAGGCAACGAATAAAAGGATCGTTGCCTATACTTTAGGCAACGAGTTCTACTTATAGGCAACGATTCTGTCGTTGCATATACTTTAGGCAACGATACTCAACCTATAGGCAACGATTTGTGTCGTTGCATATAGTATAGGCAACGAAATTTATATTAAAGGCAACGAAATTGTCGTTGCCTATAGAATAGGCAACGAAATTCAATTTATGTATACATTTAGGAGTTAATCAACTCAATACAAGCTCGAAGACTATACTCAATTACATCTCTAACTAAGGCTGATAATCAGAATCTGAATCATCGCTAGAGTCTGACGCGGTTTGATAGTTGAAGTCTGGTAATAGGTGTCGCTCCTCGTCCTCGTCACTCGAGTCTTCATCAAAGTCATTTGGATTAACATTTAGAAGTGCTGCTCCAGAATTTTGAACCACAATACCAGGTCGAACATTATTAAGGCAAATTGTATCGGATTCCGGAATGTCAATTCCATTTGCCTCTTGGTATGCTGCAACTTCTTCATCATCTTCATTCTCACCAAGTGTGGCAGCACTGTACACATTCCTAGCTTGCACATGGTTTACTACTTTCCACGGGGGTCTGTTCATAAGATCGTCAAGGTAAAACACTTGTTTGACCGATGTGGCAAGAACGAAAGGATCCTCCTCATACCAGCTTGTGGCAGTATTCACGGAAATGTATCCATACTGATCGATGCGAACGTTCTCCGGACGAGTATCAAACCATCTGCACTTAAACAAGTAAACTTTCATGCGCTCACCATACATGAGTTCAACCACTGAATGGAATACACCGTAGTAGTCAGGGTCGTTATCCCCACCATGCACCATTACCCCACAATTCTGTGTCTTCACCCTGTTGTCTCTTTCTTGACACATAAATTTCACGTCATTGACCCTACACATCGCGTAAACTTTTGATGATATAGGTTTCATAGCCAAGAGCCTCAATGCGTGTGACCATTGTGGGTAACCATCATCTTCTACATAGTTCATCTGAAACAAATAACCGTCAACATTAGATACGACATTTCATATAAATAACCGTCACAATTTGCTTTTACACGTCATATATATTATGACTAAATGAATATATACTCACCCATGTGCCAAAAAAATTTGCAAAGGTCCGGTTGTGGTACGCAACATCCCCGCGAACCTGTGGACTTCCAAGGTGTGTGTCTTTCCAATATTTAACTTCTTGACAATTAATGAGTACACACCAGTGTGCAATGTCTAACTCATATGGTGTCAACTCCCACTCCCCGTGCAACCTACTCTGTGGGTAAACATCATTACAGACTACAGAAAGGTTGAACTGGGGTTCATCTACCGACATATTCGAATGTGGGTCCTCAAGCGCTCCCAAATACAGTTTGACGTATGTTACGCACTCGTGCGCAAGATATGCTTCGGCGATACACCCTTCAGGTGCAGATGTATTATGTACATACCCTTTGTAGTCTCCCAGTTGTCTACAAAGATGAAAACAGCTTGTTATTATTGATGCAGAACAAGAATAAATTAATATATAAAGACTTAATTAGCAAACATCATACAAATGCAAGGTATATACCTCTCCATTGGATACATCCAAGTGTAGTGAACGGGACCGGTGAGCATCAATTGCTCGGGAAGATGCATCATCAAGTGAGGCATGATGTCGAAGAAATTTGGGGGGAAAATCCTCTCCAACTTGCACCTGATATAAATGATGTCCTTTTGCATTTCTTCGAGGTCTGACATTCTCACTTCTCTGGTGCATAACTTTTGAAAGAACCTTGACAGCGCCACTAACGGCTCTACCACCTCATCATCAAAGTACCCTCGAATCATAATAGGGAAGAGGCGTTGAAGTAGTACATGGCAGTCATGACTCTTTAATCCATAAATCTTATTGTCCCTGTAGTTAACACACCGACTTATATTTCCAGCAAACCCATAAGGATACTGGACGTTAGCCATCCACACAAAAATTTCATGCTTCTCGTCACGCGTGACCGTGTAAGGAGCTTGGGGCATCTTTCTCCCTTCTTTTTCAACCACAGATGTTCCCGCAGTTTCATTTTTTCCAAATCAACGCGAGCTTTAGGGCCATCTTTGGTTTTACCTTGGCAATTTAGAACGGTGCCCACCACACTTTCACACACATTCTTCTCTATGTGCATGACATCTAGATAGTTCCTGATAGGCAACATCCGCCAGTACGGGAGTTCCCAGAAGATGCTCTTGTGTGTCCAGAACTTATACCTGTCGGGTATCTTCGGTATAGTCGCAACAACCTCAGGATGATTGCTCAATGGCCCAAAATTATACTCATTTAGGACTTCTAAGATTTCATCTCCAGTCCATCCCATGGGTTGCAGACCTTCTTCTACAGTGCCGTCAAAAGCCTGGGCGTCCTGGCGAAATGGGTGATGTCGTGGAAGCCAACATCGGTGACGCATATGGACAATCTTCGAGCAATGAGCTTGTCCAAACATGGCAGTCATGCACTCTGGACAGGCCCTGTACCCCTTGGTTGGGTTTCCCGACAACATCCCTCGACCTGGAAAATCACTGATTGTGCCCACAAGCATAGCACGCATTCAGAACATCTCATTTTTAAACCTGTCGTAAGTGGGATTACCAACTGTACTCAAGTGCTGAAGCTCCATAATCAATGGCCTCATGTACACATCCAGACACTTTCCTGGATAACCCGGCCCTGGAATCAACAGAGTCAGCATATTGTATTCTTTCTTCATGCACATCCACGGAGGAAGGTTGTACGGTACCAATATAACGGGCCATATGCTGTACTTCTGACTCATGTTGCCGAAGGGGTTGAATCCGTCAGTCGATAGCCCCAGCCAAACATTTCGGACTTCAGCTGCAAAATCAGAAAACACATTCACCAGGTGCTTCCAAGCTTGACCATCAGCAGGGTGTCTAAGGATATCATCGTCAGGCGAAGTCCTCTCAGCCCACCATCTCATAGCTTTCGCCGTGAATGCACACATGAACAACCTTTCCAGCCTATCAATAAGTGGGAAATACCGAAGTATCTTCACTGCTTTCTTGTTTCCTGCAGGAGTGTACTTCCACCTTTCCGTACCACACACCGGACAGTAATCAAGCTTTGATAGATCCTTCCCGTCATCGTCTACACCCCAAAAGAGAACGCAATCATACATGCATGCGTGAATCTTGGTGTAGGAAAGTCCAAGATCTTTGATGACATGTCGTATCTTACGATGAGTGGGGGGAAGACGATGACCGGGGGGCAGCAGATCACCAGTCAACTGAAGCCACCTATCGACCGCTGCCACGGTGCTCTTGGTCTCCACTTTTAGCTGCATCACTGCCATCACACTTTCAAGGACTGTCTTAGGACATCCGTGGTACAACGGAGTTTGATGCATCTGAATCAGGTTGTGGTACTTGTCCATACCACGTGTGTTGACATAAACTCTAGGTAATGGCTGGACTGGCTCAATGTGAGGGAAATTCTCAACTTCCAGAGGAACATATACGGGTGCTTGAGAATCATGAAATACACCGCTCTCATGAGGAAACATATCGTCGATGAACCTCCTGGTGGGATCATAATTGGATGAACTCGCAATATCAGCAAATTGTCCATGATCATGCGGATCGGCTGCTGATGCTTCACCGTGATAAATCCAACGGGTGTACTTATTCCAAAATCCGTTTCTATGAAGGTGTCGCTCAACTGTAGCAATGGGACAACGATTGCCGCGACACCGACATTGTTTACATGGACAATAATGCACTGGCAACTCTCCACAATTAGCCTCCACAAATTCCAGAAATCTCCTAATTCCCTGCCCATATCTTGCATCAGTTCTATCCAGCCTCATCTAACTCTTGTCCATCCTGAAATGCACTGGCGATTCCAGAACGTTTCAGATTTTTCCACCGATTTTGATTTGAATGGGGGAGCTGCTGGCTAGATCTGATATAATAATAATTATAGGCAACGAAATAGTAATTCGTTGCCTATATTGTTTTTCTTTGCCTATTAAACTATAGGCAACGATTTTTTCGTTGCCTATAACCATACTTTAGGCAACGATATGAATAGGCAACGATTTTTTTCGTTGCCTATAAACCAGACATTAGGCAACGATCTGACTTCTACAGGCAACGAATTCGTTGCCTATAGTTCACAATAGGCAACGAAAACCCTTGTCGTTGCCTATTGTGAACTATAGGCAACAAATTTTAATCTCGTTGCGCGTTGTTTTAAAATTCGTTGCCTAAAGTGGTTATGTTGGTAGTGTAAGTTCACTCGTTTGTCTCAGTTTGCACGTGATGTGGTGGCATCAGAGGAAGCAAAGTGCATGAGGTTTGAGGTGGGTCTGAATCTGAATATCAAGGGGACTTTGACCACTATGCCTCAAGATAACTTTGATGAGTTTGTTAGTGCTGCACTCAGAGGTGAAGACATTGAGAGGGAGAGACAGATGCGGTTTCAGACGCGTCGCTTTGAAAATGGTAGACCTAGCCAGGGTGCTTCGAAGAGGTTGAGTTCAGGTACTTCAGGATCAGCATCATCTTCAGGTAGTGGATCTTACACATATCCTACTAGCACTCCTAGGCAAAGTTATAGATGGAGGAGGGGTCGACCGCAGAGGCAGCAGTCTAGTGGGAGTTCTAATGGATCGAGTTATCCTCGACCTTCCTTTGGAACACCAGCTACACCAAGGGAATCTCCTTTGTGCAAAAAACTGCCACAGACATCACTTTGGTCAGTGTCAGTATAGCACCTCTACTTGTTACCGTTGTGGCCAGGTGGGTCACTTTGCGAGGGAGTGTCCTCAGCTTGGCACTTTTGGTGGTGTTGCGAATCAGAGTACTAGACTAGATCAGGGTACTACTTCTGGTGATTGTGCAACACTGTCTTCTGGACAGGGTGGTCAGCAAAATCGCGGCCAGCATGGATGACCAGCAGGACAGGCCCGAGATCATGCCATGTCTCTACGTGAGAGCAGAGCTTCCCTAGAGGTTATCATCGGTACGTTGTACATTTTTGGTCATCCAGTTCTTACTTTACTAGATTCAGGGGCTACGCATTCATTCATGTCATATAGATTACCATCATTGGCTACTGTACCTGCATCTCCACTCCCTAGTTTGTGGCAAGTGTTGTATCCATCTGGCGAGGTAATGTGTGTCGGGTGGGTATATAGAGATTGTGAGATTTTATTGGAGGTTATGGGTTAGCCGTGGATTTGATGCTGTTAGATATTATGGATTTTGATGTGATATTGGGCATGGATTTCTTGGAGAACCATTGGGTTGTTCTTGAATGTCACAAGAGGGAGGTTGTTTTTAGGAGTCCAGGCATGCCGGAAATCTTATTCCATGGTGAAAAGATTACTACTTTGCCTTGTTTGATTTCTGAGCAGATGATGAGGAAGGGTCGTGTGGCTTACCTAGCACATGTGATTGATATGAGTATTCGTGTGCCGGACATTGGTGATATTGCGGTGGTTTGTGAGTATCCAGATGTGTTTCCCGAGGATTTACCTGGTATTCCTCTAGTCAGAGAGATTGACTTTACCATCGAGTTACTTCCAGGTACCGGACCTATTTCGCAGACACCCTATCGTATGGCACTTGTAGAGTTGAGGGAGTTGCAGATTCAACTTCAAGTGTTGATGGAGAAAGGCTTCATTTGACCTAGTGTTTCACCTTAGGGTGCTCTAGTGTTATTTGTGAGAAAGAAGGATGGTTCGATGAGGCTATGCATTGACCATCAGAAGTTGAATCAGGTTACGGTGAAGAACAAGTATTCGCTTCCACAGATTGATGATTTGTTCGATCAATTGAAGGGAGCTTCAGTCTTCTCAAAGATCGATCTCTGGTCTGGATACCATCAACTATGAATTTGGGAGTCTGATGTGGACAAGACGGCGTTTCGGTCACGTTGTGAGCACTATGAGTTCCTTGTTATGCCGTTTGGGTTGACCAATGCGCCAGCTGCTTTCATGGACCTGATGAATCAGATTTTCAGACATTATCTAGACAAGTTCGTCATTGTGTTCATCGACGACATCCTGATCTATTCCAGGAGTATGGAGCAGCACAAGAAGCGTTTGCATACAGTCTTGTAAACTTTACGAGACACTCAATTGTACGCCAAGTTCAGAAAATGTGAATTTTGGCTAGACAGTGTAAAGTTTTTGGGTCACGTGATATCAGCTGAGGGAGTCACCGTGGATCCTGGATTGGAGCAGACCTACCAACGTGGCAAAGATATGGAGTTTCTTGGGCTTAACAAGCTACTATCGCCGATTCGTACATGACTTTTTGCGGATAGCGACACCACTTACCCGTCTGACGAAAAAAGGAGTCAAGTTTGAATGGTCTGATGCTTGCGATGAAAGTTACTTAACTTTGAAAGAGAAGTTGACTACTGCACCAGTATTGACTTTACCTGACGATAGCGGTGAATTTGTGGTGTACAGTGATGCTTCGAAGTTAGGTCTTGGTTGTGTTTTGATGCAGCATGGACAAGTGGTGGCATATGGTTCGAGACAGTTGAAACCACACGAAGTTAACTATCCTACTCATGATCTAGAGTTAGCTACCATTGTGTTAGCATTGAAGAGTTGGAGACACTACTTGTACAGAGCTTAGTGCAAGATTTACACCGATCATAAAAGTCTTACCTACTTGCGTACATAACCAGATTTGAAAATGAGGCAACGGAGATGGATGGAGCTGATTAACGATTACGACTGCACTTTCGAGTATCATCTAGGGAAGGCTAACGTGGTTGCTAATGCTCTTAGTCGGAAGCATGGTGCTTCTCTCTTCCATGTACGTGTTGCTAGAGTGTCACTTTTGACAGAGTTGCGAACAACGTGAGCAGAGTTGGAGTGGAATGAAGATGGATCATTGTTAGCCAGCTTCCAAATTCGTCCGGTGTTACTTGATCAAGTTCATGAAGCTCAAGATTTAGATGCCTATCTGCTGAGCAAGAAGAATTTGATTCAGAATAATGTACCGACCGAGTTTCGAATAAGGAGTGATGGCACTTTGATGTTCAGAGGGAGATTGTGTGTGCCTAGAGACGATGATTTGAAGAAGGAAATACTCGATGAAGCCAATTGTTCCGCATATGCTATGCATCCGGGTAGTACAAAGATGTTCCAGACACTTAAAGCTCATTATTGGTGGCGAAACATGAAGAGGGAAATAGCAATGTACGTGAGCAGATGCCTAATTTGTCAACAAGTGAAGGTGGAACGTCAGAAACCGGCAGGCAAACTACAACCTTTGGAAATTCCAGTGTGGAAATGGGAGTATATCACTACAGATTTTGTGTATCAGTTACCTCGTACTTCTGGTGGTAGTACTGGTATTTGGGTGACAGTGGATCGCCTTATGAAGTCAGTTCATTTCCTTGCACTTCCAGGAAAGCTTCCCGTGCGCAGATTGGCGAAGCTATACTTGAAAGAGGTTGTGAGATTGCATGGTGTACTTGTGTCTATAGTTTCTGATTAGGATAGTCAGTTCACTTCAGAATTTTGGCAGGCATTGCAGAAGGCAATGGGAACTAGACTACACTTTAGCATAGCTTTTCATCCTCAGTCAGATGGTCAGTCGGAGAGGACTATTCAGACTCTAGAGGATATGTTGCGATCTTGTGTTTTGCAGTTCAAAGGGATTTGGGATCAGCAACTTCATTTGATTGAGTTTGCGTACAACAACAACTATCAGGCCGGCTAGCATTGGTATGGCACCTTATGAAGCGTTGTACGGCAAACAGTGTCGAACTCCATTGTGTTGGAGTGAAGTTGGTGAGAAATGGCTTCTTGGTCCTGATTTGGTGAAAAGTACCACGGAAGATGTTCAAGTTATTCGGGACAGATTAAAGGCTGCACAGGATCGACAGAAGAGTTATGCTGACGTGAGACGGAAGGATCTCGAGTTCGAGGTTGGTGATTGGGTTTTCCTGAAACTTTGTCCTTGGAAGAGTGTTGTTCATTTAGAGAAGCGCGGTAAACTTCTTCCGCGATATGTTGGCCCATATGAGATCACTGAGCGAGTCGGTGTTGTAGCATACAGGTTGGCATTACCATCCGAGATGGCGAGGGTACATGATGTGTTCTATATGTCAATGTTGCGGAAGTACATTTCAGATCCATCTCATGTGTTGACACCGTATCAGCTTCTTATATGGGAGGACTTGACCTATGTGGAGGAACCAGTTCAAATTCTTGATCGGAAGGTCCAGGAGTTGCGACACAGAGCCATTCCTCTTCTGAAGGTATTGTGGCAGAATCATTTAGTTGAAGAGGCTACTTGGGAGACCGAGCAACACATGCGGGATCAGTACCCTTACCTCTTCAGTTAGCAGGTATGTAAATTTTGATGACGAAATTTTTGTTAGGGGGGTAGATTTGTAACGACCCGAACCAAAAATGGTATGTTAATCGGCTGGATTTGCACATTTCACGATTGGTTGCACTTAGTTGTAATTGGTCAATATGGCAGGTTTGTTCACGACTTAATTGTCAGACACGAATTTGGTTTGAGTTTCTTCGCGGAAATTGTAGAGGATTTGATTTCAAGTTCATAGGAGGTTTCAGAGGATTTTTCGGATAATCAGAGAATATAAAATGAATATTTGAAATTATCGTCGAGTTAGTCGTACTTATCCGTTTGGGTTTGAGTTATCCGAATCGTGAATTTGGTCGGTTCACGACATATAAATATCGAAATAGTCATAGAATTGTCGAAAAGTTGCATTTGGGCAGAGTTGACCAGTTTTGGACTATGTTTGACCGAGTTGACCGAGTCACCGAGTTGACCCACCGAGTGAGTAAACTCGTCGCCGTGGTTCTTGCCGGAATACGGCACGGTTGCCGGAAAGGAAGGGAGGGAAATGATCCCCTTGATCTAAGCTTTCTATTCATGTATATATTGTGATGATTTGAGGTGTTTTGGGTGGTGAATTTTGGAGGTGAAGTTGGACGGAATCTGTGTTAATGGAGGAAGATTTTCTGGTGGTTTTCTTGTGGGGTTTTGGGGTGGAATAGATTGGGTTTGTGCTAGGGAAGGAAACCCCTAAGGTTTGGAGGGCCAAAGTGAAGCGACGGCGCCAGAATCGGCCGGAGAAGTTTTCTGACGATTTCGGGCCGGAAACTTTCGAGGGGATTTTGGGGTGTTTGCTGGCCGAATTGGTTGATGGTGTAGTTGCACTTTGGACTGGGTTTGAGGAGAGGAAGATTTTGAGGTATGGGTCACCGGAGAATGTCACCGTTGTCGTTGCGCCGCCGCCGCCGGCGGCGGTCAACGGCGGAGCTCCGGCGAGGTTGACTTTTTGGGATTTTGGAGATTTTTTTACCGTTTTGCTTGTAATCGCGTCCCAATCGTAGTCGTGAGGTTTTTGAGTTGAATTGAGTCTTCTATTTTAGGACGAGGGTTGTTTGGGTGTATTTTTGGAATTTTGTTATCCTCGTCGATATTTCGAGCGATAAATCTTTCGAGAACGCGGGGTTCTTGACGTATTAGCTCCTTATGTTGTGTTTCAGTATATATTGATCTTGAGTCGATATATTGTTCGGTCGAATTGAACGTCGATTCGACTTTGAGTCCCGCAACATTAAGGAAAGTATTGCGACTTTAAAAATGATTAAAGATTTAAAATATAGAATTAGATTAAAGATAGTTGTAAGTTCGAAAGCACGATATTTGAGAATGCGATGTTCTCGATGGTATTGCTCGTTAGGTGAACGAGCTTAGTTATTCAATATTATTCTTGACAAATAGTTGTTAAATAATAATCGTTGTTTCAGGACGATGTATTAGCATACAATGGAAAATGTATAGAAACGTTGACAGACATGCTTTGACTTGTTGGATAGCATGACATAATACTGTGAGTGGACACTTTTATTTTCACAGTTGTTTAGCAAGTCTTTTTATTATTTATATTTAGCATATTTCAGTTTTAGTTTTAGTTTTGGAGGCTAGATATATACATACATTCAGTATTGCATCGATGCATTGGTTACTCGGCTAATCCCCGAGTGGCTCCAGGGAAGGATCAACACTTCCTCCCTGGCATTCACATGTCTTTGTGTCAGGAATCATTGGAGGACTTTAGGTGGCCAAAGGTCAGAGAACCCTAATTACCGTCTCCACTTGAGCACGATACTCGTGAAGAGTCTGGTGTTCCCCTCGATGTATCTTTTATATCTTTTGTCTTTTCGACTCGCTCTGTATTTTATTATATATGTTAGTGGGAGCATAGTATTCTTTCAGTTTCAGTTCAGTATATTTTCGTCCACTCACTCTGGTGTTTTAATATGTGTTTCCTTGGGCCATTCGTTTTAAATTGCCTGGTTTTTAGAGTTTCTTTTTAGGTCGAGTGCACAAGTAGATCAAGGCATATTGGTATCTATTGTAGGATCCAAAGTAGATCCTACGAGTTAGTATTATCATCAGTGTAGTTAGTTTAGAATGTCTAGCTACTCTGATGTCACAAATAGTTTATAATTGTTATTTATAGTTTTCAATTGATATAAAAGAAAATAGTTCCTTCATTTATGACTTTTGACTTTAGGATTTTCAGTTCAATTCTTGTGTATCATGAGTAGACAGTTTGATTATTAGAGTTGTTAAGCTCTAATTTCGATTTCAGCAACTAAATCGAAGTCGGATCCTTTCACAAAAACTTTTTGATATTCCTTGAGCAGCTGGATTAATTCTTCTTTGACAGTGGGATCCAGCTGAGTGCTTATTCGGATTGTGAGGTTTGGGTGGATGGGGTTCAGCGTGACCTCGATGAGGGAATCCCCAGTACCTTCTGAACGGAGGGAGTTTATACCGTCCCGGGGATCATCAGGCTGAGCGGCCTGGAGGTCTTCGTTGTCTTCACTAGTTATCTTCATTACCTCCTGACAAGCGACCAATCCTCAATATTGGCCCAACTCGCCCTTAGCTTCTGAATGATCTTTTTCAAAACGCCACAATCCTCAGTTTTGTGGGTTTCTGACTCGTGGTATTTGCACCAACTGCCCGTGTGCTTGAGCAGGGCCTTCCTCGTCTTGGGTTTTGGTTGAGGGATCAAGTGCTTGTTATTAGTAAATATCTCGGCGTATGTAACGTTTATTACGATGTAAACTGCTCTGTCAGGGGAACAATGATTGGGTTGCTTCTGATGCCTCGGTGGGTTCCGTATGAGAGATCTGTGACGTTTATGTGTCTTCTGTTATGGTGGACTGTGTCTCCGCTCGGGCATTGGGGATCTCCAGCGTTTACTCCGGTGGGTATGGCTAATGGGGGAGGCGTTGTGACGGGACGGGGGTACAGAATCACGTCTAAGTGCGTGTCAGTCCCTCTGCCCCCAAACTTTGTTGTGGACTTCATCTTTCTCGACCATCATGTCTAGGACCTCTTCCTACGTGAGGTAATTGCGTTTGATCAATTTTTCTTTGAAGAGAGAGGGCTGCAATCCTTCTACTAGAGCGGTTAGCGTCGTTTGCTTGTCTAAGTTATGATAGAGCTGAGCGGTGGATCTAAAGCGGTTAATTTTAGAGGAAAGGTTCTCCGACCCACCCTGGCGAACGGAGAAGAGAGAGTTGGCTGTATTATGGCGCACTTGAAGCCAGTATCGTTTAAGGAAAGTGTGTGTAAGTTCTGTGAAAGAGGAGATGGATCCTGGGGTGAGCTCAAAGAACCATTTGAGCACTTCACCTGTGAGTGTTTCACGAAATAGGTACTATAAAATGGCATCACCATGCCTATCTCCGGCAGTAGATGAAAGGACTATGTCTACATGAGTATCGGGATTGTCACGCCTGGAATAGCATTCGTCCTTCCAGGTCTTTGCTCCTGGATTATGTCCCATGTTCGTGATAGTGGTAGAGAACGGCATTGTGCATGGCGTATATGGAATGTGGGGATTGAGGTGGCGATTCTGCCTAATTTCTCCTTCCAATTCTGCTAAGCGGACCAAGATCTGGGCCGTAGTGTCAGGAGCTAGTTGCTAAGGCTCCAATCGGGGTGGCTTGCCGAGAACCAGGGGATGAATTTGCTGAGAGTTCATGTGGATCATATTGCACCACCTAGCTCCAACTCTTAGGCCTATAGGTTGACGAGCATCTCGTGCAATCGCTCATTATTGCGGAGGTTGGCGTTCTGTTCTGCTTTGAGTTTGGCGATTTGTGCCAGCATTTAGGCGTGGTCATCATTTGGGGCGCTGAACGTGGCCCTATCCGTGGCATCCACAGACGGAGTGATGGGCGTGAGGACAGGCTCAAACGCGCGCAGATGGTCCCATGCGGGCGTTGTAAAATCATTGTTGGTAGGAGGCATAATGATGGAGAAGGGAAGGCTGGGATGAAAATGGGGATTTTTATATGGGTGAAAAAAAAACGATTCTGCTAGTTGGCGCAAATTGTTTCAGCAAAAATTCGTAAAGGATATCGTCTAAAGAGTAATGGATATTGGGGGGATCACTCCTGAACTTTCGGGGACTTGCCCTCGAAGCATTAAGAAGTTGAGATGGGGTTGGCCCGCCTTCAACGCTCTGATGCTTAAGTCAGTATGGTGTACGACAGAAAGCGTAATGGAACAACTAGAGAGATGTTAGATTACCTTTGTCTTGGAATATATGTCATCATAATATGGGTAGGTGAGGTCGACAACACTCTGTGGTTCTCAATGTGGGACTGATACAGTATTCCTCTTTTACGAAAGAGAGGATATTCTGATTTTTCAGTACTCAGTTCTATACACAAAGCATAGTGACGTGCGTGACACCCTACCTGGCTAGGCGCGTGCTGCGTATATCTTGTGTGTAGTTTTATCCGCTTGCCTCTGTTTATCTCCTTGTGAAGCTATTTAGCTATTTTGGTGCTAAGTAAGACATACTTCCTAGAGTTAGCACGTGGCATACTAACACAGCCCAAGCATGGCCACCGAGAGCTAAACATACCTTGGTCTCCAGCAATCGCCAAAGATCAACCTCCACAAATAATCAAATTTCCTTTCCATCTTCCAATCGATCTCGGTCGTAGTCGATGTACCTACCTAAACAGGATCCTAGGCTCTTCCACCATTGCTTATTTTTGGTACCATCCATGTGATCACCGTCGATTACCTCAACCTGCGCCCAAACACGAGCCTTAGCCATCAGAATAAGGTGCACTGGCGTCAGGCTGTTGAATTCCTCCACAAAAATAATCATATCATGGAAGAACCAAGGGCCCCATTCAACAACCTGTTGAAGAGCACCCATGTCTTTGAAACGTCCCACGAAGCGATCATGGGTGCAACACCAGATCCGAATTGCACTTGATCCCAAGAGTCCTTGCCATAGAAAAATCATCCAGAGCCGAAGGGATTTAGCAGTAGAGTTTGACAGTGGCGTCACACTCCTCAAAGGAAATTAGTTCCACTTGTCCACGAAAGAATGAAGATCAGAATAGGAATTCACAAGAAAACCGAAAGTAAACTCACCAGGAGCTAAAAATTTGAGAACTTGTATATCAAAATAATAAGGTAACAAACTATAAGAGAAGAAGAGGATCAGGGATCTAAGAAAATTGGTAGAGATTAGTTTAATTGGTAGAACTTGGATGGGAATATGAGAACGGCGGCTAGGAAACGTAGCCCTCTCGATAACCACCTATTTCAGCCTATGAGCATTGGGGATTTTATTTTCATTACAATAGTGTGGCCTCTGGGGGGGGGGCATTTTATGGGTAGTGACTTCTATAATCTTCTGTATTGTATCCTTCATTAATGAGATTGACGCCTCACTCGGCCCTTCAAAAAAAAAAGTTTAAATATGCACCAATATAAACAAAAGGATAATTCTTAGGTACCCATGGTACCATTTATCACTTGAGAACAAATTTGGTGGTTATGGTGGTAATTTGAGTTATTATTTGTGTTATTTAGTTGATTTTAAGGTAATTACTTATTTTATAAATTCGGTTACAACTTTTGAACAAATTGTTTTCAAAGTTATAAATTTGATTCAATTAGTTGTAAATATCATAAATAATCATTAACATATATGGTCATTGTGGTGATATTTGTCCTAAATGTTGTAAATTCATGTTCAAATATATTGTAATTTTTGTTCTCAACTGATAATTAAGGGTATAGCATACCCTTTAGGTCCCAAGAAGGTTCCATAAACAAAAACCTATAAGAGAAATTATTAAAGATTTTATTGTATGGTGCCCCAACAATGAATCAATCTACGAATGTGGGAACGTGATGTTGTTGCTCCCGCCCTCATCAAGTGTTTTTTCGATACAAGAAAAGGAAGAAACAAAAACTACAAACTAAAACTCGATCGCACCCGTCACCTATCAAATCAAAATGATAGGTAGTGTTAGCGGAGGCATAGAGAGCAACACACCAAAGACTAAGAAATTGGGCTTCATGTAGCGGAGGCATGGAGAGCAACACACCAAAGACTAAGAAATTGGCTTCATGATAAGGAAAAATTGTTGGTTTGGTCATTCATGTTGGACAAATATTAGATTGGTCACTCATGTTTTACGTTATCATTCAGATTGGTCACTTTGTCTATTTTGAACATTAAAAATATATATTTATTTATTTATAAAGTACATATAAGCATGTTTATTAGTTTGACAATGACAAAAATATCAATTTAAGTAAAGAATGTGTGTGTCACATATGTAGTTTTTAACATCTAAAATGAACAAAGTGACAATTATAAATGACAAAGTAAAACATAATGACCAAAACGATATTTGTCAAATATGAGTAAATATATCATCTCATTTGTCAAACATAAGTGACTAAATCAATAATTTTTTCTCATAATATGTTTGAAGATTGTTTCCGGAAATAAGTCTGCCTAATGCCAGATGTCATAAACAATGTTGAGGATTTCCACGGCGTATAAGTCGACTTATTGAGAGCACCAATGAAAAGCTTGAATCTCCTTCAATGATTAGAAAGTTGGTCTTGTGAAAATAATTAGAAAATAGTCAGCGTATTTTTTTAAAAAAAAAAAACTAATGAGACAAGGACTTTAATTTAAAAAGTTGGTCTTCTCAAAATAATTAGAAAGTTGGCGCCATCACCTGTCCTCTTCCATTAATTCTATTAATTAACAACTATTATCTTACTATTAGAGAGGGTTAGGACATCTCTAATCATGTTCTGATACTTATTATAAGACATTTTCAAACCATTATTCATATAAAACCTCCTTCATCTCTAATAATAAGGTCTCATATCAAAGTTTTAGCTTTTATTTTCTATTTTTTTATTAAAAATTATACTTAATAATCTTTACTTTTTAAACTATTATTTTAAGTAATAACTAATTACTATATTTATTATATAATAAATAATTATTAGATTTTTATTAATGTTTCTCATTTTTATGATCATTAAATGATACATAAGAGTGAGTTTTAATAAGAACTATTTGTTTCAAATCATATTTCATATTAGCCACTGTTAGATTAAAAATTATAACTTAAAGAAATAAAAACTTTTTAACTACACCCCTAGATTTTCAAATTAAGAAAATTTGGGTCATTCATGATAAGTATGTTGGGTCAAGCCAGAGAGCAACAACTCTCTCTAGCAAGAACACGTGGGTGGGTATTGCGAGAAACAAAGTTAAACGTCTCCGCTTGTTTATTTTTATTTTTATTTTTTAATCCAAAAATAAATAAACTGAGTCACGCATGATGGTTCCTTTCCCATCTTTCTATCTTTTTTTTGCGAGTGCGTGATATTTTTGCCAATGCTCGCGTCTCCCTTCTTTCTCGCCTGCGACATCTGTCGTCCAAGGCCCACTCGTGTTTTATAAGATCTGGTCTTATACTGGGTCTCATTTTTTTTGGTTACATGCGAAGCCTAAAAGGCCTAAACAAGAAAGAACTAGGCTACAAAATGCCTAATGGGTCTGGGAAAAGAAGTTCCAGATCGACATATCAGCAAAATAAGACTTCAAGCAGTAAACAGGAGAACTATCCGGCATAATTAGACCAAGCTCATGCCTCAAACTAGCCTTTGCCAACGCATCCGCAGTACCATTGCATTCTCTATAAATGTTATTGAACTGAAATTCATCCATTGCTTCAAAAATCTCCCAGCAGCCAGAAAATATCATGAACCAGAGTATGCAAAACAAGTTGGTGAGGAAGTATTTGCCAATAGAGAGGTTAGTGAGCCTCTTTCACTGTAACAACTGTAACTAATATTTAATAGGTCATTGGCATTTAGCTTACAGTAAGTTATTTTGTTAACCTTTAGTTACTAACCTGCGTCTAATTTGTGATGTCATACTCAGTTTAAGGTTTTTGTTAGTTTCATCGTCTCTCAAGTTCATTTTTGTTGATTTCATTCTCTAATTATAAGGAGTTATGGTAAATTAGTTTGGATACCTCTAAGAGCTGACCTTTAAACTTGATTTGCAGGATGCACTATGATTTCAAGGCTATGTACGTGTACAGGAGGTTGGTAATCACTTCGCGTCACTGTAATAGATCATTTTGCGTAAGTGTCACTTCGTGTCAATTTGATGATTAGCTTCAGTTTAGCTTCGTGTCAACAGGGGATGCTAACTGATTTTGGACTAACAAAGATAATTAATGAAGATAACAGATCGAATTTTCAATGTGTGAGACGACCGAGTACATGGGTCTTGAGATTTTTATGTCTAAATGCCACGACAAAGATGCAGACTTGTGTGGTATTGTGTACTGTTGTAAGAGTTGCTTAGTGGTCAGCAGTTTACTTTCAGCATCTGTAACTGTGTTCAGATCCTCTGTATCACATTCTTGTAAATGATGATGGTGTATGATTATTGCTGTTTTTATTGAGCAATTGTTGGAATGTCATATAAGGTACCTTTGTTGTATGTATTGTTTAGTCTATTACTCTTATTTAGTTCTTGAAGAGCTAACTGTTGGGGTAACTACAACTAACTACGGCTAGCACTGTAGCTAACCATAACCAACTCAGACAGTTGAGCACAGCTAACATTGACAATTGATTACAACCAACTCATAACTAACATTGATAGTTAACTACAGTTAACCGCCTAACAATTAATCCAGACAGCCAAATACAGTGAACCACAACTAACTCTACAGTACTCTAACAGTTAAGCACAATAATTCTACAGTTACCTACAACTGATTATATTTAACCCCGACTAATCCAAATAGTTAACTACAGTGAATCCTAACAATTGATTACAACTAACCCATGGCTAACACTGATAGTTAAGTACAATCAACCATTTGGCCAAGCCTAACAATTAATCTAGACAATTAAGTACAGTTAACCACAACTAACTCCACAGTTAACTCTGACAGTTAAGTACAGTGATCCTAAAGTTACCCACAACTAATTAGATTTAACCACGGCTAATCCTGATAGTTAGCTAACCCTGACAGTTAAGTACAGTTGATCCAAGCAGCTAAGTACAATTAACCACAGCTAACCCTGACAGTTAAGTATAGCGATCCTACAGTTACCCATAGCTAATTACATTTAGCCGTGACAGCTAAGTACAGTTAACCACAGCTAACCCTGACAGTTAAGTACAGTGATCCTACTGTTACCCATAGCTAATTACATTTAACCATGACTAATCATGATAGTTAACTACATCTAACCCTGACAATTGATTACAACTAACTAACCACAGTAACCCCAAGAGTGTAGGGGTAGTTGTGGATTCACTGTCGAAGTGAACCCACGTTGAACCCATCGTGAACTGTTGGAGTCACTATCAGAATAACTTTCCATAGTGAACCCTACAACTAACCTCAACAATTACCCTGTTATAATCTTCTAAGGATTGAAATAATCAGATCCATCAAGCTGTACGAGAGCTACACTCATACAAGATTCAACAAATATAGTAACTTTTAATCTTCTAAGGACTGAAGCAATCAAATCCATCAAGCTATACTCATACAAGATTTCAAAAAATAAATATAGCAACATAAAAGTTACTGAAGCAATGTGGAAATGAAACTTGGTGGAAACTTCCGAATCAAGTCTAATAAGTCTAATATGGCACCATAAACATCATCTCAAAAGACAATAAACATCGGTGTCTAAAAAAAATGCAATAAACATTGAACCAATTGGAAGCTTTTCAAATATATATTGATGCCTCTCAATTATACATAGAAGGTTTATCATTCTCTCTCCACACATGATCACAAACAAGGCTAGGATAATTCAGCACATACATGCATATGCTCAATAGTCACCACCAACAGCCAAAGCGGATCCAGATTGTCCTTTTATCATTGTAGTCCCAACACCAGCGGTGCATGCATTCCACAAGTCCATTCCTATATTTAGACTAGTTGCAGGCATAGAGACTATAGGCTTCCCAGACACAGCAGTATTATTTTGAGCATTTGCTCCTGAAAAATGTGAGCAAACTATTTTAGCAAAATTTGTACCATTTACCAATATCTGAGTAGACGTACATAGTGTAAGAAGAAACTATAACTTATCCACCAAGGCAGACAAAACCAAAAAGCACAAAAATTTAGTACCATCTGCAAGCATCTTGTCAAAGGTTCCCTTCTTGTTCGAACCATACTCTTAAGGATATCTCAACCAGGTCTTCATTAGAAAAAAAATAATACCAGACGATATGTATATACTTCTATATGTAAGCAGGCACAAAATAAAGCCAGAATGGTACGTATTTCTAAACAAGTTTTAAATGCCACCAGAGTTTGGCCATCCATTTAAGAAAGATATAAGACAAAATTGGAGTACTAGATATAAGACATACATATACCTGGTGGTTACCATTCTCCTCACTTTCATCTGATGAACCCTTGCTACCACTTTCCCATCTGTACCATTGTCTTCCAACTCTGGGTTGGTTGGTGGTATTGAAGTCGGAGTCTAACATAATTAAATGAAACCAATCAGGTAATCAGATTGAACATTTTTAAAATCAGAGGCTATTTCTGTGTACAGTGCAAGGGTACATAATCACACAAGAGGAAGAACATCATATCGTGACCATACCTGGATGAGCATAAACATCACCTAAAGGATACATGGCAGGGTACAAAACAAGAGTTTAATAAGGTGGCATCATAGGATGCTGAAAAGGTGCAAGCAAGAAAAGAGAACAAACATCAAAAATGACATTCTCTACTATATGTAACGTGTATAGATCATTAGAAAAAGTGTAAATAAATGACATGATTCGTCTTTACTATAGAGCATGAATGTATCTACTATAGAAGATACATCACTTTTCAAGACTCAATATAATCACTCTATAAACAAGAACCTTATCAGATACTTTGAAAAAATAAAATTAAAATAAAAAAGAGAGGAGAAAATGCATTCTAAATCATGCCCCGTAATCAAACACATAAATTGGCAATAAAGCACATATATCTGATTAACACCTCAGTTATACCTGCTTAGGTGGTTTTCGACACATAGAAGACTTTGTCGTGTTTTTCAGCTCATTATTGTAATTCACAACATCAGTTTCTCTTAATTCTAGTACTAATGCAGTTAAATTAAGGGCTCCCTTAAATTAACTTGCTGGCCAAGCTCTAGGAGCTTTTTGTTGTTCAAAATAATCATAAAAGAACAAGACTATTCCATAATTTCAGCAATTCAAGCTCTATCAACCTAATATCTGCACAGCAAAACTTCACTGACCATAATTTCAGTTTTATTCTTTGATCTGATTCAAATTCTCAAATTTATGTTTGAACTACAATTTAGTGTATAAATGATTGAGTCAAAGAGTCTTAGAGAGAGAGAAAGCTACATGGTTTGCTGTGAAGCCTCTGTGTTTCCTGTGGAATATTTAGAAATAGGCAATTAAAACCTATGATTACATAAACTTTAGTTTGAAAACAGTCCTTATCAACAAACACTACATCGAAAATTACAATTTCAACTTAATACATTTGAAGTTAGACAAAATAAAATCAAATTTATAGAACTGAAATGATGCAATGGTACCATTGAAACTATGAAGGGCAATAGCGACTAAAACTCTAGTCTGAGACTGATAAATGTTGCTAGTCTTTCAACCCTCGCCGGAAACCCGATCTACGAATTGACCTAAGCAAATTGAAAGCGGATGGCAGACAAAAGGGTCTCTGCTCTGAGATCCGATCGAGATGATCCCAGCAAGCAAGAAGAGCTTAGCGCGGATGAGGTCGATGGACGTCGATGCTGACTACAGCTCGAGTCACACCAAATTTGAGAAGAGGGAGAAGCGTCTACGGAGGATGAGCACGAGGCGTGACACGACTTGATTAGAAACTTGCTACGTGGTGGCACGAGAAGCGAGGCCGGGAGGTGCGACACGGCAGCGTGGAGCTGCAGGCCGAGAAGGCGCCGGAGCTTGCATCGGCGTGACCAAGAAAGCGTGACATCAGAGTTGGGAGGTCGTCACCGTGAGGAGGCGGCGACATTGGAATCAAACTGCTACTATCTTTCTGTTCTCTTGTTGCAACTGTGTGTGCGTGTGCGCGCGTGTGTGTATGTGTGTGTGAAATCTGAAAGAGAAGAGAGTTTAAAAAATTGTAGCATTTGACGTAAATATATTAAACATGATGGGTTATTGTATATCAAGAAAATAGATTGGATTTTTTTAGACATGAATTTTTTTTGGACTTTTTAAGAAAGATAAATGTGATTTTTGGGTTTTAAAATAATTTGTCAAAAAAAAAGGTGTACGTAGGATAAGTAGCTACAGCCTCACCCACGTGTGACGCAATAAGTTTTCTCACAGTTTTAAACAAAAAGAAAAAGAGAGAGGGTTTGGGCCGTAGAGTTGCGCTAAACACCAAAGCCGTATATAGCCGCAGTCCGCCCGGATCACATGGCACCCTGCATCACCCGCGGGTCCCACCCTTCCTTGTAGGACGGTGGATATTTTACGATATTCCGCAAGATACGCCCGGGATCATGAGATTCCCCCCAATCGGACAGCTCCTATGCGCCTCCCCTCCGAGGTCGGATCACCACCGTGGACACACTATTACGAGACATCATTGCATACCACGTCGACCATGTGCCGTGGTTGTCGTACGCGCCCCCAGGGGGCAGGACTTTTCCCCTTAAGCTGTCTCCATGCGTTCGCGGCGGCTCCTTCCTTCCTTAAAGCCGAGGTCGAAGAATTAGCAAGCGGAGCGCGCCAGCCAAGGATTTAACCACGGGTTGTGCCACGTGTCGGTGATGGGAGGTCTTACGGTGTGACTTGACTGTAATATTGGGGGGGGGGGGGGGGGGGGTTGCTAGTTTTAACCTGGGAATTAGATCGGGATCAGACGGCCGAGAAATGCCATGAGTCTACTACTACGTGTATGGACTGCATTTGTCACGTGAGAGAGTCTCAGTTAGGTTCGGTTGCTCTTTTACGTTGTCAACTTGTTGTTTTGGCATCTTGGCAGCGCTATGGCTGTCTTCCAGCCCTATTTTTGGTGTAAAAAATGATAACCAGGGCAGTTTTTTGAAGATAAAAAGATGAATAATGTCAATATCTATGAAGATATAACATATAAATATCTTCATATAACATATAAATATGCGGGAAGAGGACCCTAATAATGAGAACTTGATAAATATTTTTCATAAAATTGTCATAAGATTTATTTTTTGATAACATATTTATATAGTTAACCGTTAGATGTTTAGATATTGAAGAGTATATCATTTCTACAAATTTTCATCCAAATTGAAAGTTGTTAAAGTATCAAACAATATCAAATCAACGGAAGAATTAAAATTGTTAAACATACACTGTTCATATTCATAAGTGATACATCTTGATTATGAATAACTTAACAATTTTCAATTTTGTGAAATTTTGCATGAGTGATCTACTCATCATTATCTATCTAACCAACGGTGAATTTGTCAAAATATATAAAAAAAAGTGAGTTTAATGATAAGGTACTTACCAAATTCCTAAATATGCTAAATGAAAGAGAAGGTGAATTCACCTAGAGTCTGGAAAATGTATATCACTCTTCTTTGGTTAAAATAGAGATGTATATGAAATAACCCAACCCCGATTTAGTTTCCTAAACCGGAATCAAACCCTTTCTGAAAACATGAACTTTCAAAAATCATAGAAATTTTGGCAGAGTTTCACTATATCGCGAAGTTACCATTAACCTGCACCCGAAAATACACTTCATCCTATGCCACAAAAGTCAAACCGTGAGCACCAATCCCATCCGGATTTCTCAAAATCATATCATAATATAAAATAATAAGCAAAACTGTAGCTTTACAGAAATCTGGGAAAATCATATGAAAATATAAACATCAGAGTATTCATAGCGACATCTAGTATATATATACATAAATATACAGCAGTAGGCTAAACAAGAAACCTACTGAGAAAGAAAAGTAGCTCGAATATTAAGCCTCTAACTGCGATGTGCGACACCAGAATCCGAACTGCAAACTGGGCATTGAAAACAAAGAGCCCAGGGAAAGACATATAAACCGTTAGAGTGAGTGGACGAAAATAAATGTCTTTCGCCGAATAATATATATTATAAAAATATATGCGAGTCTAGATATATGAAAGTGATATGGTACACGAGGGAGACTCTAACTCCTCACGCGTACAGAGCATGCATCGTAAATCTCGCATGGTCACTCATGGACGCATCCGGGCTAGTACAGTCCGAATCACGAGATCCCCACACGTGATTCTAGCCAGAAAGGCCTTAGGTCAGGGTATCTGCCCCCCCCCCCCTCCCGATAAACATCCTCGGGGATCAGCCGGGATGCTAGGTGTATCGATTCAACAACATATACTAAGACTGTATTCTGTGTAAACCAAATCATAAATAGTTTCATGCAAATGTATAAAGCATAATGTAAATGCATATTCGTAATATATAATTATGAAAGTATATTTGTCGATACATATTCGTAAATGAATAATCGTAAAGCACATGCTCGTATAAATCATAATTTCATAAAAGTGCTCATGCTCGTAAAACGTATAAAGACTTGCAACCAATCAGTGAAAAGAAATGTCCACTCACAGATAAGCACAGCGCGCCAACGCGCTAATCCCGAGATCTAGCTGAAGATCCCTCGCCAAGCGTACGATCTCGATCTCCTGAATAGTCACAAAATATCACTGATCAAAATCACAATTCAATACTCTGAACCACACCTCGGAAACCAACAATTTCCAGAAATATATAACTCGGATAACAAAAGAATCGCCGAAAATCCCAAAATACTCCACATAAACCCTCGACATAAAATCCGCCATCCAAATCAACTCGAAAACCTCAAGGCGACAATCAGGGTCCCATTACAAGTAAAAAGGCATAGAACTTTCTAAAATCCAAAAAGTCAACGCGTCGCCAGAGCTCCGCCGTTGACCGCCGCCGCCGCCGCGCCGTCACCAAAGAGATTTTTCGGCGACCAAGATCACCCCACCTTCTTCTCCTCAAGCCTAACCAAAAACTCTTCTACACCAACCTTCAATTTCACCGGCAACCCCTCCAAAAACGCCTCGAAAAATCCACGGCCAAGAATCGCCGGAAAACTTTCCCGGCCGATTCTGGCACCGTCATGTCACCAAAACACCTCAAACTAAGGGGGTTTTCACCCTTGGCTCGAGCTCAGTCTGTTCCATCTCAAAATCCAACCAGAAATTCGCCGGAACACCACCCTCCATTAAACCCGATTCCGGCCACTTTCACCTTCAAATTTCACCAACCAAAACACACCAAACATACATCAATCGAAAGCTCATAAGTCAAGCTTCAAAACCATACCTTAAACTCCGGCAACCGTGTCGTTTTCCGGCGGCCACAACGATGGCGAGTTCACGGACTCAGTGAGTCAATGCGACTGACTCGGTCAACTCGGCCCAACTCTGGTCAACTCGGTCAAACAGCCCATTTTCGAACTTTTCGATAACTTTACGACTATTCGGCTATTTATACGTCGCGAATCAACTCTATCCGAAATTCGGATAACTCAAACTCAAACAGATAAACACAACTAACTCGACGATAATTTCAAATATTCTTTTTATATTCCTCGATTATCCGAAAAATCCTGGAAAAGCTCCTACGAATTCGAAATCGGATTCTCTACATTTCCCACGAACAAACCCAAATCAAATTCATATCCGAAAATTAAGTCGTGAACTAAGTCGCATATCCTATTAATTACGATAAACCACAATTACTCGTGAAACTCGCAGATTAAGCCGATAATATACGAATTCCGGTTTGGGTCGTCACAGTATCAAACCTTCAATCTGGCATAATCTTGATCTCGATCTTTGACTCCCGCCATTTAGTCTAAAGGGAAGGGTTCTATATCGAACTTTAAAGAATGAAAATAACATAGACTGGACAAAAAATCAACTACACTGGCATAATTTAATCAATTATTACTACATAATTTTAAAATTGAAACATTAAAAAGAACATAAAAATGTGTAGAAGGTATACTTGTTGAGAAAAATCTAGCAGCTGCCCCTCTCCACAAAAAAACTTTTGATAACCCGTTTGGTTTATGCACTCGTTCGGCGGTCCCTGGTCTCCTCGCCAGTGCTCTAGGGTGCGGCTAGATAGGTATTGTTCTCGGCCCAATAATGAGCGACGGAGGAGTTTGGAGGCCGATTATAGGTAGGGTGCAGTCGAACTTGTGTTCTCTAGATCGTACAATAGAGGTGGAGAAGATAGACGGCTAGTTTGTTGGTGGGCAGGGCTTCACTTGTTTGAATCCAATCTTCTCTTATCAATCGGCATCGCCAGCGAGGTTCCCTCTGAAGCTTGGAGTGGGTCGAACTTCATGTTCGACAACTTGGTTCTGGAGACAACATGCGTTTATTGAGTTGAAAGACCATGAGATGATGGTGGACAGATGTGTTTCGATTAGTGATGATCGGTGGCGATGCACACTACCAGAAATTTGCACGTGGCGACAAAACCTTAAAGGTTTCGTCGTCTAAGTACGACTTAGACAATAGAAACTTAGAAGACGAAAATTTATTTCGTCACCCAAGACAATCATGTAATTCGTCGTCTAAGTTTGTCCTTAGACGACGAATCACATAATTCGTTGTCTAAGATGTTAAACTTGGACGACGAATTACACAATTCGTCGTCTAAGTTTAACATCTTAGAGGACGAATTACATAATACATCGTCTAAGTTATCTCTTAGACAACAAAAATAGTTTCGTCGTCTAGGTATGTACTTAGACGACGAATTATTTTGTCATCTAAGAAAACTCAATTATTTTGATCAAATTTCATTTTCAGATTGGGCATTTCTCAACTTCTCTCTCTCGCACTTAACACCCACCTCCGGCCACAATTTTAATTTCATCGGTTTTTCAGCCCCCGAAGTTCTAGTTTACCCACTTATCTCCTTATCGATGAGGAATTCAAGGCCCGAAGCGGGGAGAAAAAGTGGGCCCTCTATATATGAAAAAATATATTAAAATTTTGATACTTTTAAGAGTTTAAACCTAGAAATTAAACAGACATATTAAACAAGGGAAGTTGAGCTGTAAGCCATTGTTGAGTAAATAGCTTTCTACGTAGTCATTGTATGAATAAATTTAAAAGTTATATTTAGTTAAAAGTCAGATTTAGTTAGCTTGTTTTTACAGCTTACTCTGACAGAAATTGCTATCTTAAAGTTATTTTGAATAAATTTTGAATTTTAAATTTTAAATTTGAAAAGATCATAATCACATCACCTGCTCCTTTTTATGTTCACGGTAATATCACATTCACATGTTGACTACCTCCCATTGTCAAGTAAACTTTGCCGTCTCGCCTCTCATCTATGTGCCTTCAATTTTTTCCATGAAAAAGGTAAACGAGTTTTACAATTAGTTCTTGATCTCTTCAATTTTTTACCTATCAAAGTGATTTCACATTTCAGATAAAAAAAAGTGATACACCTTGTTCGTGTCCATGTTAGCAACAGCACCGATTCCAATTAATCCCAGTATCTCCTTTATAAATCACTTCTTCACTCTTCTTTCTAATTATTATTTTTATCTATTTATGACACGTCATTATCTTCATAATATGAGAATGAATGAAGAATCATCAGACAATGAGCATGAAGAAATTTTGCTCGCACGTATAAAGAAATCTATGAAAGAAGAAAGATCGCATCCTGGGGGATCTATCGAAGGTAACTGTTATTTTATCAAATTAATCAAGTGTAATAATCATATTTTTAATTTTCTCTTCTGGGTGATATTAATAAACTATCTTAGTTTTAACGTTATCTATGTAAGTAATGTAACCAAAGATTTTTCATTTATGTTTTATGGAAGGTCATGTTGTCATTCCACGCAATAGAATTGATGGACATAAGCGACTATATGCAGATATTTTGCTGAAGATGCCATCTTTCAAGGTCATTATTTTCGACAAAGCTCTCGTATGAATAAAAACCTCTTTTCTTGCGTATCCATGATGTGGTGGTTCTCCATGATTCCTATTTTGTTCAAAAAAGGAATGTTATTGGTGTCCTTGGTTTGTCATCTCTTCAAAAGACAATAGCTGTAATGCGAATGCTTGCTTATGGTACGGTAGCAGATTCAAAAGATGAATACCTACGAATTGGCGCAAGTACAACTACCAAATGCCTAAAGATATTTGTCAAGGTTGCTGTTGAAATATTTGGTGATAAGTACTTGAGATCACCAGACAAAGATGGTATAACCCGATTACTTGTCAAAGCCGAAGAACGTGGATTTCCTGGAATGTTAGGGAGTATTGATTGTATGCATTGGAAATGGAAAATTTGTCCAAAAGCATGGCATGGTATGTATACTGGTCACGTCCATGAACCGACTATTATATTGAAAGCTGTGGCTTCGTATGATCTTTAAATATGACATGCATTTTTTGGGCTCCCTGGATCTCATAATGACATCAATGTGTTAGATAGATCTTATGAATTTGCCGACCTTACTGAACGATGTGCCCCGAAGTGGATTTCATTGTCAATGAAAAGCCATACGAAATGGGATACTATTTGGCAGACGAAATATAGCCAGAAAGGGCAACATTTGTGAAAACAATTTCAGCTCCACAAGGGAGTAAACAAAAACTTTTCGCAGAATTTCAAGAAGGATATCGAAAAGATGTTGAGCGAGCATTTAGAGTGTTACAAGGGCGTTTTGCAATTGTACGAGGGCTAACACGCTTTGGAATCTAGAAGATTTGAAGAATATTATGACGGCTTGCACCATCATACACAACATGATAATCGAAGATGAGCAAAATGACAACAATCACTTCAGTCAACTATGCAGTGATTATGATAAAGTGCCCGACGACCCACCTATTGCAAATGTGTCGCATGAGTATACAGTTTCAATGATGGAATTTCTTCAAAATTGTCGACGTATTAAAGACTTTATGACCCAGAAGAATCTTACGAATGATTTAGTCGAGCACGTGTGGCAATTTTATAGGAATAGTTAGTATGAGATTTAAATTTATTTTTCATGTTTATAGATTGATTAGTAATCACCGGAAGAAATTACTAATCACTTCTCATTATAATATAAATTTTGATGACAATCACCCAACTTCACTTCTTAAATTCAAAACATGCACAGAGAGTTCAATAGGCTGAGTCAAGATGAAGGTGGCTGGACCATCCAAAAACAATGCAAAGTTGTGAGATAACCAATCCCGTCATTCTCTAAATTAAATACATGACTGTGACAATGTTCATAGAATATAATGCAATTTCCTTTCACTCCGCCTATTATATTACATATCAAGAACAAGTAATGTCTCTCTTAAATGTGAAATCATCTCATTGTATACTGAGTTCATAGAATCACATGCGAACACAAAAAATTGAACACAATATAATAATTTTCTAAGAATTATTCCATTAACCCAGCAAGATAAACACACAAAATCAAATTGAAATCGTCATAGAAGTACAGAGAGAAGAAAAAGATACCGGCTCCTTATTTCCAATTTAGGTGACCTAGCAGGTTAAACTTTCATTCCACCAATTTGGGAGTAGAAGATATATGAAACGACTAGAATCATCACATTGAATAAAAAATCAGACCCAATTCAACCCAATTCAATGCAAGCAAAATCGATAACTCATGAGTAGTGAGAGTTATTCCCTTTGGTCTCTCAAACTCGATCTATAGCATACACAAATTCATCAAATTGAGAAGGAACGCACCAGAGAGTTGCTTATAGAGAAAGAAGTTGTGATACCGGGACACTTGCGATCTAAAAATTTGAGGAGAAATACTGATAAAATTGAAATTGGAGGGCGGGAGCTGAAAAGTTAGAACGCGGGAAAATTTAGCTTTGCGTCAATTTTTTTGTTAAATATGACTAGTGATTTTAACTTCAAGTCAAATATGAATTTTATTTAGGATAACTATTGGAGTTGTGTTTTGCTAAATTTTAGTTAAAATAGGACATCTATTGGGATGCTCTTAGTTTGAACAAGAACCAAACCAGAATATAGAGGAAGCTTGAGAATCAAAAAACTTGTCTCTATTATTTCCTAGATCAATGGTATAAATCAAACACCAATTTTAAACAAAACGTAGTTACCAACAAAAATGGCAACACCTCAATGCCTCATGCTTACAGAACTTAATTTTTTTGAATCCTCTCTATTAAAAAAACAAATTAAAGAAATCACAACCAAATCCTTACTAATTCACCAACTATAAGCAATATCCAGTTACCCACCATCAACAAATTCTGTAAATTCCCCTTCTTCAATTGTTAAATGCCTAAATCTCCAATTGCTTATATCCAAAATCAAATGAAAAAAATTAGAATGGAGGTTATATATTCTTCTCTTGAACTGAAATGTAGACTTACCAATTTGAAGACAAAATAGAAGGCTAGAAGAAGAACTGAGATGTATATTTATTGGCAGAGAGAGATGGGAGAAACAAAAGAAAAATGAACTGAGTTATTGAGATGTAGATTCATAAGAACAGCTAGCTCTTAAATAGAGGTAGATGAATTATCTCCACATTTAATAGGAATATAGGCTTGATTCATTGGTTCTTCACGAATAAATTTTTGGGAAATAGGAATGGGAAATCAAAATGAGTGAAAATTGAAGAATTCATTTCGAGAAGAACAACCTGGAGGCTGGAAGTAGAATGAAACAGCGTGAAAGTTTTTTTTTTTTTTAAACATGCCAAAAATTTGGTGCCCTCTTTCAAAATAGACCCTGGGTCATCGCCCTGCCTACCCTAGGCTAGGGCCGCATCTGGTTTCTGACAACCTTGTTTGCATACATATTGTATTAATTAATTATTTAATTGTTAAGCTAAATGTATTCTTTTATTAATTAGTTCTTGTACTTTAGGCCGTGGCTGCTCAAGATCTTTCTAACCTTATAATGGCCGAAATGAGTTCCTGAGTTTTACAAAGAGTGAAAATTTAGACTATTGTCCTACATGCAACCAATGCAGATATACGAACAAGGGGAATATGAGGATTTCAAAGAATAAAATTCCTTTGAAGGTGCTTTGCTATTTTTCGTTGATTCCTAGACTGCAGTGTCTATACATATCTCTATATACAGTAGAGACAATGAGATGGTATGTGAAACAGAGAATAGATGACGATGTACTCAGACACTTGGTAGATGGCGAAGCTTTTAAATATTTTTGACAGGGAATTTTCAGACTTTGCAGCAGATGTTCGAAATGTTAGACTCGAACTTTTTATAGATGGATTCTACCCTTGGGTAATAATAATGCTTCCGTCAACATTTGGCCAGTTATTGTCATGTCGTACAACCTGTCTCCATGGATGTGTATGAACAAGGAATTTAATTTCCTTACTTTGCTAATTTCAGGTCTTAAATCTCCTAGAAAGTGTACCTTAGACCATTGATTGATGAACTAAAATACTTGTGAGAAAATAGAGTCCTAACTTATAACAAGTCCACTGACAAAATGTTCATGATGAGAGCAGCAGTAATGTAGACCATCAACGATTTTCCTTCAAATGAGATGTTGGCATTTTGCACAACCAAAAGATATAATGATTGCCATATCTGCTTGGACGACGTGAACTCTAGTTGGCATGCAAGGAAGGTGTATTACATGGGTCACCGTCAATGGTTTCCTAATGATCACCATTAGTGACAGGATAAGCATCATTTCTACGGAATAGTAAAAAGTAATCCTAAACCCCGACAGTGGTCTGGCAAAGAGATTTTTGAGAGGTTAAACAACTTTTATTTTAGTGTGTTGATTGATGACGATGATGTGAAGAAACACAATCTACACCCTCCACACGATCTTAGCTATTGGCATCACATGAGTATTTTCTTTGAACTGCCTTATTGGTCGAAGTTGAAACTCAGGAACAACCTAGATGTCATGCACATGGAAAAAAATGTGTGTGATAGTGCGGTGAGAACAATTTTCGGTATTAAGTTAAAGACTAAGGATACTCCCAAAGCACGAAAAGACTTGGAATCTATGAATTTACGTCATCCCTTGTAGATAAAGAGGGATAGAAGAGGAGTGTACAACAAGATGTTAGATGCACCTTACATAGTGAAGCCGACATTGAGAGATTCTGTATTCAACTGGTTTACAAGTGTTTGTTATCCGTCTAATTATGCAGAGAATATTTTTGGAGCAGTCAACGTTGAGCAGCACAAGTTCATTGGTCTAAAGACTTATGACTGTCAGGTTATGCCGCAATGTTTGATTCCAGTGGTAATTCGATCATATTTGTCTCGTAATATTGTCAAACCAATAGTAGTATTGTGTAGATGGTGGCAGATGTTCTGCGTTAGAAAGTTGAAGAAGTCAGATATGGTCGATCTATAATACGAAATTGTCCACATCCTTTGCAAATTAGAGAAGATTTTTTTCCCCTGCTTTCTTTGACATCATGATTCACCTTAAGATCCACCTTCTTGAATAAGTGCTGCTTTCTAGTCCGGTTCACTACATTTGGATGTATCATCAAGAAATATACAATTAATTATAATGGTTTTTCATCATTTATATATATATTTTTTGTTTCTACTATTCATCAAATAATTAATTGTATCATTTTGCAGACAACTCGGACAGTATAAAGGATTCGTGAAAAATAAATCTGCCCCGGATGGCTCCATAGTAGAAACATACCTAATACACGAGTGTGTTACCTACTACAGTAAATACATCAATGATCTAGTTCAGACCACCGCCTCCAATTCAAAAGCCCGCAACAATCTTTCTGTCGCCACAAATGTATGTATTCAATAATAATTATTTAATAGATGGAGATAATTTGATCAAATTTTTAACTTAATTAATTAATTAACTTTTATGGACGCACGTAGCATAATTATCAATTAATTAATAAATTAATTAAGGCCCACAAATTAAAAGAGGTTTATTTAGAGTGTACGTACGTTTGTAATACTTATTATGTCTTACATGAATGATTTAGAAAAGACAAATGCAAGATCATTTTCAGGTAAAGATGACATCTTAGAAATGAAATCATATAATTTCATCGTGTAAGGTTCACTTAGACGATGAAAAGTGTACTTAGACGAAGAACATATATTCGTGGTTGAAGAACTACTTAGACGACAAAAAAATAGTAATTTCGTCGTCTAAGTACATGTACAAACCCCTCCTAACCCTAATCATTTTTCCCTAAACCCTAAAAGTGTTAGATGACGAAAGTAGTATCTTTCGACAAAAGTAGTATCTTTCGTTGTCTAAGTCACACTTAGACGACGAAATTCTACCACTTTCGTCATTTAAGTAGATTTTCACAATCTGACATCTATGAGTATGATCATGTGTACCATGTTAGATTGCTGATTATATTCAACGAGAGCATAGAGTAAATAATTCTTGGACTGTGGGTGTCGACGGTTCAAAATTTGAAGTTCCGAGGATTCGTATATCAATGTTTTCGTTTCATTAAAATTTTGGTTTTATAGTTGACTACACCGATCAAACCCTTAACGAACTTAGTATTGAATGAAAATTCGCGTACTTACATATTTAGTTATGATGAATATATCTAATGGTTATTTTGTCTAAATTCAACCTCGTTAATATGGATGTAGAGTAAATATAGACATACAAACACTCAAGTTATACAACATTAGTAGACCTACAACAAATCTTTACTTTCACATCCAATTTTGTTTAGAAATTTTAATTAATCTCTATGTAGTTGATAATTATAGTTTCTATCTCAATGGAAACACGTCAGCACTTTGGAAATGGTTTACGAATTGTATTTTTTGATTTTTTCCGTCTTTTAATTATTTGTCGATAATAACACATTAAATCGATCGAATCCTACACAAATACGAATTGGGTTTGATTTTTTCTTCAACACTATATAAATGTAAATGTTAGATCTGGCGGTTGATTTTTGAAGATTCAAAATTAAGCAGTTAAAAAAAATTATTTTTAAGTTATAATCTGAAAAATAAAAAAATTATTTTTAAGTTATAATTTGAAAAATAAAAAAATTACTCTTAGGTGATGAAATTCTTTTTTTTTGTCACCTAAGTCCAAAATTTGATTCTTAGACGAGGAAATAAAATATTTTCGTCGTCTAAGACACATTTTTTTGGCTGGTTTTAATTTTGCACTAAATTTTTTAGGATATTTTAAAGCCGCTTAGGCGACGAAAAAATAGGATTTTGTCGCCTAAGACCAAAAAATTCATTCTTAGACGATGAATTAATTTTTTCGTCATGTAAGACCAAATTTTTTGCACTACAACAAAAAATACAATTTGCGACGGCAACTTGCCGTCGCAAAAGAGTAAAATGCCAAAGCAAATGCTCTTTTGGGATGGAAAAACAAGTTTTTGCGGGCAATCTTTCTATCGCAATTGGTGGCGACACAATAGCTAATAGTGACGGTTTTTGCCATCGTCCGAACTCATTTTGCCGTCACAAATAAATTTCTTTTGCGACGGTAAAAATGTTGTTGCAAAATTGGTCAACCGTAGTACTGTTTTTTTTGTTTTTACAACGATAAACTACTGTCGTTAATCCACTGTTGCGACGGTGTTGTTACCGTCGCAAGTACATGTTCCCGCAACAACAAAAAACTTCCATTTTTTGCGACGACAATTTGACAATCACAAAGAAATGGAGCCAAATAATCATTAACTCAAATATGCAAATACATTAACAAATAAAATAATACAAATATTGTGTTTCATTACATAAGTACAACTCCAGAGTTTATCCTGCAATTCTGTATATCCATTTTGCCACGGAAAGGTCACTGATATAGGCCAAAAGGTCACGCTGTCAAGGGAACAACAACATTTTCTGTGCATCCTTGACTAAGAGATAATCATATGCCCTCTCACTGCAGCCAGCTATCTCATCCCTAAAAATTACAAAATAGTTCAGCTAATAAGATCTTTTATTGCACATCATCCTCCTTAAAACCTAAATTGCTTTGATATATAGATTCTTATAGAGAAAAGGACAAACCGAGCGCCAACTCTACTATTAACTAAACTTTCTTGTCACTGCAAGCAAAATTAAATAAATTACCTGACTGTTTTTGCTAGCAGATATGGAAGCTATGATTTAAGATCCTAACCTTAATTAATATAGCCATATGAAACCCCCTCTATCAGCATAAGTTAGAATCAAAGTGCATTTAAACTAGAAAAGACTCAAAATTTTAAAAGGATGTCAAATTTCAAAAGTTAACTAATGGGGATCTTTTGAATGATTATGAGATTAGATAGAACACTATACGCCATATATGCTCCCTCCAAAAGTACAAACTTGTCAATCTAATCAAATTTCTATACCTAGCTAGCTCTCTAGTATAGCATATGCACCAAGAAAACAAATATCGAAGCCATGATTTAAGATCCTAACCTTAATTAATGTAGTCATATAAAACCCCCTCCATCAACATAAGTTAGAATCAAAGTGCATTTAAACTAGAAAAGACTCAAAATTCAGAAACTTCATGTAGACCATCTCAAAACTCATAAAAGTCAGATAGTTATTACTGATATATGCATATACATTGTATCAATGTAGCAAACCAGCAATTAAAAAATGGGAGGTAAACAAACAATTGAATTTCTTCTCTTTAAATTGTAGAGAGAGAGAAAGGTGCATGATGTTAGTAAACAACGACATAGTCATCTACCGTAAATGGCCAAATGGCTATATGTATGCATACAGATGAAAAGTTTGAGGGATTTAAAAAAAATAAATAACATTTGGAGATGTAATCTATGAACAGAGAAAAGCAAAGTTTGAATTTAGCTTGCAAGAGGACCAATACAAATACAATGATTATGAACTTAATCTCTTAATACTCCTTGCCTATCTTGAAATACAAAAGTACTTAAAGTAATGTTTTTTCTGGATACTTTGGATATAATTGCTACTATTTTAGTACACCATCACCAGGTTTTCTCTAAAATCTTCTAAAACAATACCAGAGTAGTAACAGACTTACAGCTCAGTATGAGCCAAACAGAAAATAATGCAATTATTTGCAAAAACACCTATCTACAGTTCACACCGCCAAAGTAAAATATTACTTGAAATGCTGCTCCCTTTTCAGTGATGTCAGCTAGATGCGGTAATGATACCTTTCAAAATTAGCAAAATTAATCATTGATATAGAACTGCATACACGATTGCATAGAAATGACATTGAGATATAAAAGCATAAAACAGCCCAGCATTAGCATTATGAGTCCACCAATTGACCATTAAAAAGATTTATAATGTACAATGTGAGACAAAAATGACATACTGAAAGTATTGGTAAGCTTAACTGTGTAAGCATAACTATACATCAAGTAAACGTGTATATATACATATTAATACATTCATTAATCACAACACATCAAATTTACAAATGAGAACTAATTAGAGAAACTATTGAGGTGAGAGATTGAGAGGGAGAGAGAGAGAGAGGTACCCAATTGGTTGGTAACAACATTCTCATATATAAACATAGGAAAGCTTGTCTATCAAAACCATAGCAAGGCAGAACAAATATGAACTTACCCTTTTTTAACTCGAACAACTCCCTGCAAACCAGTCCAATCCAAATTTCAGAATACACCAATTTTTCACATAAGCAATTTTACTACTATAATATTCAATTCAACAATATGCTTATTTCAAAATCAGATAGTAATCAAGTGTGAAACCCTAAGAAAGGTGTTAATGAATTACGAAAAGGAAAGCATCGAGGATTCGACGGGGTGGCGAGCCGATGTTAATCGGCTCAACGATGTCGATCTGAGCAACTTGAGGTCATAGCGCGAATCTGGTGTCATGTTAATGTGCGGAGCGTGAAAAATGAAAGAGCTCGAGCTCGAGTAGGAGATAAGGCGAAGCGAGCCGTGGATATATGAGCGGGGATGCGGGAGGCAGGGTCAAGCTCGAGGCTGAGCGGGGATGCGCTGTCATGGAAAGGAGGCGGCAAAAACTCGATAGAGAGCGGCGACGGTAAAGAGCAAGTGAGTGAGCCGCTGCTGGGTTTGGGGCTTCCAGCAGAAGAGAACACGGCAACAGTGAGGAGCAGCAGAGTGACGGCGAGGCGTTTGATTTCCGGTGAGGAGAGGCGCGGATCGATGCTTGGTTTCTGATGAGAGAGAGTATGGCAAGGGTTATATTTCTGGTGAGAGGGTGCAGCTGGCTTGGGATTTTCGGCTAGAGAGAGGCGCGGCTGGGCTTGGGTGACCGGTGAGAGAGAGGCACACGTTAGGTTTCCGGTAAGAGAGAGAGAGAGAGAGAGAGAGAGAGAGAGAGAGAGAGAGAGAGAGAGAGAGAGAGAGAGAGAGAGAGAGAGAGATGAATGAATGAAAAGGAGGTGCATGAAATGTGTTAAGTGATAGGCATGACCTATTTTTTATTATTTTTTTTGAAGATTTTCTTTTAACTATTCTTTTAGGTTTTAGGGTTAGGGACTTAGGGTTTAGATTTAGGTCTCTGATTTAGGGTTTAGAAATTTTAATTTTTTACGTGGCAAGATAGATTTGAATCTCACGAGAATACGTGCGAGGTACTTGATCTCGATTTATTTTGACAAAGTGGAAAATTGCGTTTTGCTTGAGGACAATATAGTTACTGCTGTAGGACATACGGATCAATGTCAAATTCAAATCAGAAAGTTTAAATTTTTTCACGGCATGCTTAATTTAGTCTGATAGTCTCATCTAATGGTCACATTTTCAAAATGATTACTTATTAGTGATTTAGTTTCATAAAAGTTTGGTTTTCATATAACCAACAAACATTTGTAAGTAACATTAGTAGTTATATATAGATTAAAGACATATAAGAAACCGAAATGGTCATATGAGAAATGTGTCCATACATATGCGTCAAGCTTGTAATAACATAAAGTTTTCAAAAAACTTACCCTCCCCGAAGTAGTTTAAAGATGGGTCAATGAGGTCAAATCTTACCAAAAGACTAAAATATCATTTTTCAAGAATTTTTCTCATTCTCCTATGGGAGGAGTACCTAAATTAATTTGTTTTGGTCATTTTTTTCACATAGTAAGATAGATATGAGCTCCACGATAATGCATATATCGAAATTGGTCTCAAATAAATTTTTTACATAGTGGCAAATCGAGTTTTAGACTAAAACATCCTAGGAACACAATGATTTAATGCATGAATCGACGTCAAATTCAAGTCAAAAAATTATAAGTTTTTAATACCATACTTAGAGTATTTTAATTATCCAATCCAATGGTCATTTTTACGTAAAAAAATTATTTGTCGGCAAAAATGATTTTGCGACGGTGTTTTTTTTCCGTCGCAATTGATGAAACTTTTTGCGACGGCGTAAAAGTACCATCGCAATTGATGAAACCTTTTGCGACGGTGAAAAATGCAGTTGCAATTGATGAATCCTTTTGCGAAGGCATCAGTTCGCCGTTGCAAAAAGGTCTCCCCATTTGTGATGGTGAATTTTTCGTCGTCATTGGTAGGTATTTGCAACGGCATTCATTGTCGTTGCAAAAAAGTATAGCAAATTGATTTTTTTGTTGTAGTGTTGGCGGGTATTTTTTTTGCGCCAAATTTCTTATGGTATTATAAATCCACTTAGGCAATGAGTTCATTTCGTCACCTAAGTGACTTTTTTAATACCCTCGAATCGATCAATTCGATCTGTTTTCTCTCTCACACAATTCTTCCCCAAATCTCTCTCTCTACCGCAACACCGCCCCCACCGGCCTCCACCAACCAACGCCACTCTCTGGCATTCAACCACCGCCACATCCATGAGCCACCCCACCCCACCCCACCTCGTGCCACCCACCCCTTTTACCTCACCCCTCACCCCGTGGCCAACAACCACAGCCACGATACCCTTCTCTCCCTCCACCGACGTCGAAATCTGCAAAAATCTGCCTCCACCAACGCCAACCCACCGCAACCACTCCCGACACCGGAACCTCTCTCTCTCTCTCTCTCTCTCTCTCTCTCTCTCTCTCTCTCTCTGTATATATGAATTTAGTTTTGTTGAATTTGTGTATATATGAATTTGTTTTGTTGAAATTAGGTTGAAATTTGTGTATATATGAAATTTTTGTATATAACGAAGTTGAAATTAGTTTTGTTGTCAAATTTGTTGTATACAATTTGTTGGTATTAATTTGATGAATTTGTGGATTGATGAAATTAATTTTGTTGTATATATTATAAAATTTGTTGTATTAATTTGTTGAATGATGTTTTGTTGAATTGTTGGATTTATGAGTTTGTGGATTGTTAACGAAGATTATGGATTGTGGATTGATGAATTTAGGATTATGTATTGTTGTTGATGGAGATTATGTAGACTTGTTGTGGATGGAGAGATTATGTAGAATTGTTCTTAATGAAGGAGATTTTGTAGAATTGTGTTTTCATTATGGACATTATTGAGATTATGGTGATTATGTTCCGACTATGAAGTTTATGTATAATTGTTGTTGGTGGACCCTTTAATTATGTACTTTGTTGAATGAAAATGGATAAGGCATGAATGAATAAGGAAGAGCATGTATTGAGGCTTAAGTTGAATAAGTACTGGATGAAATTTATGTTTTTTGGTATGTATATGTTTTGACGAATATGGTTTTGTTGAGTAAATATTCTTAATTTTCAATGTTGTATAGCTTAATCAAGATGTCCGGCGGTAGGAAGAGGCGTATTGTACAAGAGAAGGTTGCTAAATTTCAATCCATTAGATGACAGTTGGGTTGGGATCAAACCTTAGAGGAGACCATTATGGTTCCTGTGGCTTCAATGACTTCTCAAACAATACAGAATGCTCTAAATGAAGCGGCTACATCCTATACAGACAAGCCAAAGATTTCTGCTACGATGGCGGCATCACAAGGTCCCCAAGAATCCGTAGACGATTCTGTTTGTTATAACGCCCATCGCAAAGTGAAAAGGTGGGACCCCTCAATCTTAGTCCCAAAACGCACTCGAGGACTTGTGAAGGGAGCTAAATTCGAGCGGATAGTAAAGTCAATGGGGAAGAAAATCGAGGTGCTATTTGACAAGTCAATGGGGAGCTGAGTAGTTTGTGCTCGCACAGCATCAGATCAATCATACGGAACAACATACGTATGATTGTCCCTTCTTAGGACGAACTACCCCAAGCCAAAAAGTTCAGGGTGTACCACGAATTCTCGATAACATGGTCATTTTAATTTTATTTATTTTATAATTAATTACAAAGCATAGAGGCATGGGGTATAGAAATTTAATTTTTTTTCTACATACATTATAATTATGAAGGCAGACCGGAGATGTGGCAATTCATAGAGGAAATGGCTACCCGCAAGTACGATATGCACAAGCACTACAAGAAATACGACTCCTCGCATGTCCCAAAAGAGTTGCAGAGGGAAAGGGAAGACGAGTGTGAATGGTTTGTAGGGCACTTTGATTCTGAGAAGTTTAAGGTTCGTCTTTCTTTTCTTTAATGTAATGAAAATGAATAATTTCATACTTTTAAATATTTATTAAATATTTAATATCCATTGTTGTAAAACAGATAAGATCAGAGGCCAACAAGGCTAATCGTGACAAGAAGACCAAACACCATATTTTTGGCTCAAGAAAGATGATAAACATCGCAAAGGCTCACAGAAATGCGGGTTCGAAGCATTGTTATCTTGATGCCAGCGTGTCTGCTTACGTAAAGCCCGGGTAAGCCGATGCCGCGAGTCAAGCTGATGCCATAAGTAACCATTTTTTCCAAATTGATTGAATTTAATCGTACTTCCAAAATTTATTGAATTTAATGTTACGGTTGGTTTGAAGAAATTGAATTATGATTAGAAAATTTAATTAGTTGGTGCTCTTCGAATTTGGTTTATTTGGCTAAATTTTGATTCCAAACTTGAGAAATCTGGATGGGCATTGGTGCCCATGGTTAACTTGTATATTGGAATTGGTTATTAGAAGTATTTTCTTTCGTGCAGGTTTTTGGTTTGCTCCATTTTAGGGAAAACTATATCAAATTTTCTTTAGAAATAAACATTCATATATTGGTCACATGATTAATTTTAGGAGAGGTTGATACAAATGCCCCAGGAGAAATTGGCGCAGGCACATTTGCAAAACCCGAAGATGACGCATGAAGAGCTGCCTCCTCTATTGAAGGAGACTCATATCAGTATTGTTGATGCAGTTTTCGGCTGCCGACCTGGTAAGGAGGTTCGTGGGATTGGACTAGAGGTCTAGAGATATTTGACCTAGTCATCCGCATCGTTGACTAGGCGAAGTGCGGTAGACTCCGATGCGGTCCGGGTCTCCCAGGAAGAGGCTCGATCGGCCCGGGAGGATGTTAAATCGTCCCGAGAAGAGGCTAAATCAGCCCGAGAGGAGGCTCGATCAGCCCGAGAGCATATTCGATTGACCCAGACTCAAGAGAGCTTCGTCCTGAAGTTTCTCGAGTCGATGGGAATGCAACCTTCGCCCGAGTGTCAGCCCCCTACGCCTTTATGACGATGATGATCCGAGCAGCGGCGGGGGAATCGGCGGGATCCATACTCCCTGTTTAGTTTCGTAGTTTGTATATATATTAATTAAGATCGATATACATACATTTTTTATATTTAATATATTAAATGAGTATTTTCTTAATTTATTATTTAATTTTTAATTCAATTTTTATTTCTAAAATAATTATTAAAAAAATTACAACTTAGACGATGAAACAAGCAATATTTCGTCGTCTAACATGTCCACTTGGACGACGACATTGTAATATTTCGTTATCCAAGTGGACATGTTAGACGAAGAAATATTCACTATTTTGTCATCTAGCAAGCATGCATGTTTAGACGACGAAACTTAGAATTCATCGTCTAAGTGAATTTATTTAGACGACAAAATTGATTTCGTCATCTAAGTTACAACACTTAGACGACAGACTCTTTTTCGTCGTCTAAGTGTTGTCACCTAAATGACGAAAAATGTTGTCTAAGTGTTATAACTTAGATGAAATCTTTTCGTCGTCTAAAGTATTATACATGACGAAAAATTTCATCATCTTTCGCTGCTAACTTTCGTTGTGTAAACATTTAGGTGATGAATTTTTTTTTCGTTGTCTAAATACTTAGACTATGACACTTAGACGACAAAAATTTCGTCGTCTAAGTACTTTGGCGACGAAAAATGCCACTTAGGCGACAAAATTGTTTCGTTGCCTAAGTGCATTTTTCTTGTAGTGGCATATGGTTAGGTGCGGACAAGAGGTCTGCGGCGACTGAGAGATTTTGGAAGGAATATGGGCTGGACTGTTTCACTGCTCTCTGTTGGGCTCCAACAATGGACCTGGTATTAAAACCTAGGCCTTTTTTATTTTAAGTTTAAAGTAATAGTTTTTAGTTATTTTTATTTTCGTACTTTATTAATTTTGTCGAAAATAAGCCTTTACCCATATTGTGGTGGGCAAAAGTGGGATTTGTCCCCAATTGTGCACCTTTGGTGCATTGTTTGCTCTAGGTATGGTCATTTGTTGGTTTGTTACATGAGCGCACCCTTCTATCTAGTGGCAGAATGAGATGTGGTGTCGACAAAAATTTCGTTCAGAAGCATAGTTGGAAAGTTGCTCAAAGTGAATTGATGCATCGCTATAGGTGTGTTATCTTTCTTCTACTGTGTCATTGTAATTGTAAAGCAAATGAAGTAGTCAATGATGCACTCCTTGTTAAATAGTGCAGTTTATGACACAATATATTAGTTGAGTCGTCTGATAATATTTCAGGTGTTTCTCTTCATTTGAGGTTTAGACTTTATGTCCTCCACTTGTATTCTACTATTTCATTAATCATCACTTAAGAGCAGTGTTCTAAAAAACGGCCGCCTAGGCGCCGACTAATCGGAAAAAACCATGTTATAGCCTAATTTTGGTCCTGAGCGGGGTAGTTAGGCGGGAATCGACTAATCGGCAATTAGGCGGGCGACTAGTGACTAATCGACAATTAGGCGCCATCTAAGCGGTTTTTTTTTTAAATTAAGAGGTACAGCGTAAATGAAGGAATTCTAAACAAAAAATCTAATCCAATTTCTTTCGCGAAACGTCGTCTCTCTTCCTTTGTAAACGCCACGACTTGGACACTGCTCGCCGATCACTGCCGTCGCCGCCACTTGCAGTCCACAGCCGCTGTGCTCGCTCGCCGTCCACCTTCGGTGATTTTCTCTTCTCACTTCTCTCCCTTATAATCCTCTCTTCCTCTGAATCCTTTCTTAAACATCAATTGGTACGTTTCGAGACAGACCTGAGTTGAGAAACAAGATTCATCCTTGTTTGTTATATATTGATAATTTGATATGATTAACTGTGGGTAAGAGCATAGTGTCAGCGGGTTTGAAAATGGATGGTTATGGTGGTGTTGATGAATTATCAGCTTCGAAATAGATAATTTTATATTTCTGAGATTCCTGTTTATGCGCATCTATTTCAAAAAATTGAGATTGATGGTTAATTGGATTTCTTTATAAACTTAGTTTAGAATTTTTATGATATTTCTTTATAGTTTTTACTTTATGTTTCAAATTACAATATACCATATAACTATATAATTAATTAAATATATATATATATAAAATGATCCGCCTAATTACTGCTTAGTTACCGATTAAACTCCGTCTAAACGCCTAGACGCTAAACAGTAGCTCCACTGCCTAATTCCGCCTAGCGCCTTTTAGAACCTTGCTTAAGAATAGCCTTAAGTCACTGCTTAAAAAAAAGTGTAGAAGGTAACTCAACGAGTCATTGCTTCTGATTACATAAAGACAAAAACGAAAGGACTTTGTCAACTATATTGTCCTAATGCTAATGTGAGTATGTCCACCATTTGGCGACTTCAAGTTAGGTTCAATGTGTCTTTGTCAAAAAGAGCCTACTTCGCTTGGGAAATGGTCAGCATTTAACAGGTAACCAAATAAAACAATTGACGTGACTGCTAGAGGCTAGAAGATTAGAGTACAAAATGTAAACGAATAAAAATAAATGAAGAAAAAAAAACACAAACTTTCCCGTCAAGTGACGCATTAGAGTAGCATATGATTTATTGAATTTACTCTATTATCTATGATTTATTCATAAAACATGTTGCTGTAAAAACTTATTATTTTTAATATTTATTTCGAGAACGAAGCAGAATGATTGTATTTTAATGCTAAGCCCGAACAACTTAGATTGAGAATGCATTCAATAGTCGTGAGTACGTCTAGCTAATTAACTAACAAAGGGAACATGTATGTTAAATCAACACATCTTCTACAAAAATATTACCAAGGTCCATATAACCGATAATCACTTCTTCATTAAGTTATCTTCAAAATCCCTTGAAGTCAATTTTAATCATGTACACAAAAGAACTTTAGTCGATCAATGTGAACTTTTTCCCTGTGTTGCGTACTGTTTCTTAAGTAGTTACACAAGAACAATCTCTTTCTTTATCTTTAAGTAAACTCTTGCCTCCTTTTTTTTTGCGACTCTATCAACTGCTCACGCTGTTAAGATAAGCACTCGTTAAGGAGAAACCGGGTGTACCGGTCTTCAAGTCTCTGATGCCTAAGTCAGAAACGAGTAATAGATTTAACAGAGTAACGGTGTAAAAAGTATTGAAAGCGTACCATTAATGCTGAGCAACCATGATTATAAAGGTGGTTGGGAATGACACTTTGATATCATTCTTGATGTGGGACAAACTCACTTATCTTTCTGTTGCATGTCTTCTGGCAGTATCTTTGACAGGCGCGTGAGCAGTCCACCGACTGTGTAAGGAAAAACTCGGTTCATGACTCTGATTGGCCTCGTTGTTGTCATCAAGCTTGTGAGGATGGTGAGGTTAACTTGGGCCATGATTAGTGGTTAAGTGCGTACGTAAAGTGAGTATTTAGGGATGTACATGTACAAGTCCCCTAACTCGTTCAGTCAAGGGGATCAATCTTGGTTGGGGAGTTGTGAAATCGGATACTGGCAAACATACGTACGTACTCGACTCCTTACCTTTTTCTTTCACCGGGCAGTCCCCCCACTCTCTAAACAAGTTGATCCTCAATTACCCTGCGCACTTGCATCAATACTTACACAGATAATTATCAGTAGTGGCGGGAATGACAAGTAGCGAGCTTGCCATTCCTACCGCAAAAGATCATATGGTGTTCCCACGTAGAATCCCCCCTTATCAGTGTACTCCCATGTAGCGCCCAATAAGGGCCGGTAATATGCGGTGCTCAAAAGAGAGAAAAGTATCAAAAGCAATAAAGTGAGCGATCGCACATTTTTGCGTCCGCTGGTATACTCCTTCGTAATTGTAATGGGAAGTAATGCTCTCAAATGGGCACGAAGTCATTTCGAGGTTCCTCTAGGTGACGAACCGGGTAGGCTCGCACACATTATAGCCACTTTCCTTCTATTGGAGTACTCCTTCGTAGCTTTCGGTAAGGAGACACAAGTTGCTGCATCGTTTGCGTTGATTTGGATGGGGTACTCATTCGTAGCTCCTGTTCTGATCCTACCTATCGGCTTGTGTTCATTGCACCGATAGTGGCGTGGCCTGTAGCGGAAACTTGGTATCGGAACAATGAGGCCCTTGAGAATTGTCCAGGTATGACTTATTGCAGTTGCGGATCAATTATGTGAAATGAGTGAGTCCCCGAGTGTGCATTGTGCCCTTTGATGAATCACAGTTTGCTAAGTTTCTGAACGTTTATGTTTTAGGAGGGTGACCCCCTTTTTATGCTTTTGATACGAAAGTGCGGTGTATGTTAGTGTGAAGTTTTTACGAGAGCGCATGTGCTCTTAGTACATGTGACTGTTACCTTAGCATTAAATGCCACTAAACCCCTATGCAACACGTGTTAGTCTACTTTGCCTAGGGCATCTCAAACGTCATGTCTTAGGTTTCATGCATAATGATGGCGCTTGAAGGCTATGCGTCTTTATTCAGATGGTTTGTTTCATATCGTACTTCGTACGATTTCGAGTCGGTGTGTGTCACATCTCCAAATTTGGGGCTAGTATTATACTGAAATATAGTGTAATGAGTGAGTCCCTGAGTGTGAAATGAGTGAGTCCCTGAGTGTGCATTGTGCCCTTTGATGAATCACAGTTTGCTAAGTTTCTGAACGTTTATGTTTTAGGAGGGTGACCCCCTTTTATGCTTTTGATACGAAAGTGCGGTGTATGTTAGTGTGAAGTTTTTACGAGAGCGCATGTGCTCTTAGTACATGTGACTGTTACCTTAGCTTTAAATGCCACTAAACCCCTATGCAACACGTGTTAGTCTACTTTGCCTAGGGCACCTCAAACGTCATGTCTTAGGTTTCATGCATAATGATGGCGCTTGAAGGCTATGCGCCTTTATTCAGATGGTTTGTTTCATATCGTACTTCGTACGATTTCGAGTCGGTGTGTGTCACATCTCCAAATTTGGGGCTAGTATTATACTGAAATATAGTGTAAGGATTTGTGATGTGAATAAAAAAATCCAAATAATTTTAAAAATCAAGGTGTCTGAATAGTACATTTATTGAAAAGTGAAAGTGCTAATATTACAATACCGAAGTTTTTGAAAATAATAGTCATTACATTTATTCAATTCAAAATATATGTAGAAAATAATTTGTTTATTTAGTAGGCGACGTATCCTATTTTCCCCAAGCATTCTACTCATCACTTGAAAAAGAGAAAGATGTAGTATCATGAATCATACTGACCCAGTAAGTACAACTTACAAGCATATACTAAATTATCTCTAAGAAACATCAAACCGAACAACCAATTCAAAAAGGTGAAATATTCAAACCGGTTATTCTTCCATACTTACACTTTCGTCTTTGTAATATATAAATTTAGATACATAATATATATACTTGCACAACTTCACATCTACACACAAGCACGCCAATACTTTCGAAGTGAATTCTTTTAGATTAACTGATAATTACTCAAAAAAATTCATGTGCTTAGTCTCACAATACCAACACACATATAAAGCCATAGCATTCTAAGGCCACCTGCCAAAGCATGTATACTCCCGGTTTGACACAATTCATTCCTTAGAGTATAATAGTGCACTATCTGTAAGGGACTAGGGCCCTTGGCTAACTCCCACAATAATAAAATAATTTACCAGCAATTCACTTAAGTACGAGTTAATTCGTACTATACACCCGACTTCACACTTCAACCATAACAATCACAAACAAGTCTTTAGTTAAGACTATGTATATATAGATAATAGAGTATATATTTACATCATAATTTTGTAATAAATATATACGTAATAGAATTTGTAAAGGAAGAAAGATCAAACTTAAACATATTTCATTAATTAACAATTTTGGTCCAAACGTTTCATTCGGCGGTAGTCTGCTCGAAATCCTTCATTTGTTCCGAATTATACTTGAAACTGAATAGATAGAGCGATTAATTAGATAAACTTGAAATAAAAATTAGTTATCATCGGTTCAAAAGTTTCATTCGGCGGTAGTCAGTCCGAAATCCTCCATTAGTCCCAAATCAAACTTAAGAAGTAAATAATGCGAGTAAGTAAATGAAAACAAAGTACAAATGCATAAAATAAAATTATTAATCCTTGGACCAAAAGTATCATTCGGCGGTAGTCCGTCTGAAACCCTCCATTTGATCCGTTTTATAATTAATCCATACTATGTCCAAAAAGAAGAAGTGAGTATACAATCTCGAAGTATTTTTTGAGAGGAATCCAATGGTAATAATCACAAAGTTCAATAGGGAGTTCTCAAATCCAGAAACAAAAATGTTTAGCAACTGTCCAGAAATGGTTACGCTCGCTATTAAGCTCATTTGCACGAATTAATTAGTTAGTAAGTATTAATCAATGCTTTTCAAACTTTCTAGATTGATATTTGAACTCCTAAGTTTCGTTTTGATATAAAGAACATTAAATTTGGTTAAGAAATGAGTGACATATGAATATTTCAAGTTAAGAGCACCTTAAGAGTTTTCGAACATGATTAAGGAAAACATTAGCAAAACTTGTTTTAGCCATAACTTTTTCATTACTTAACCTTTTCGAGTGATTCAAAAGCCAAAGTTGAATAAATTTTTGTATAAAATCTAAATATGTAAAAATATTTGAATAAATAAAATTTTAACATAAACTAAATATTAAGCTTCCACTAATGCTCATTATTTCCCTTTTATTCTTAGCTAGGCACTTTGATGTAATCCTAAAGATAAAGAAGTATAGGAATGTACTCATATACTTACTCAAGAATTTTAGTAGGTGATGGAGGTATTTGATTAACTCAAGTGACCCTCTTGAAGCAAATGAATTAACTACTAAAGTACTTGGAAGAAAGATAGCTTGGTGTGGGATTTTAGGGGAGTTGCATTGCAACTTTGGGAGGACTTCAAATCAGTACGTAAGGGGAAGATTGAAGTGGTGCAAAAATCAGATTGAACTCAAGGGTGATTTATATAGACATGGGATGAGACATGGGAAATAAATTCATAACCATTTTTATAGACTTTTGTAGACAAGTTGACAATGGAATAGTTGGGCTACTAATTCTAGGGTTAAAATGCACTTGTAAAAACAATAGTAATGTGGTTGGAAATATGATTGAAATGTTGAAATGTGATTATGTATGCATGTGAATGCAATACGTAATGTGATGTGTGAAGAAAATGTGTAGTTTTACTAATAAAGTGCAATGTAGTGTAAAATAAATTAATACATATCAACCAATAATAATTAGCACCTAATTGATATATGAGCATGGCCTCTAAAAGTATGAATTGTAATCTTAAAATAAAAAGTTCGATTCGGATGTAAGAGATTCGAACAAGGAAAATTTGGTCGTTTTGCTAAAATTCCATTTCCGAAAATCGGCTAATTGGAATTAAGGTTTCTTACCGTTTTTAACAGGAGTAAAAATATTATTATTATTTTTACTAACCTATAAAATGGAATGTTTCACGATTCCAACTCGTGGCCTGGAACCCAAGACCAGGGAGTTCCTGACTTGAACTTGAGTATCCACTAGATTATTTGCCCCACTCCGTTAATATTTCTCTAAACCTCGTTTTTATACATTGTTTTCGCCAGACAATAATTTTTTTTGGATTTCTAAAAAATCTAAGGTTAAACTAAATTATGGTGATTTCTAAGTTTAACGAGTCGTACAATAATCTAAAATATTATACTAATTTTTGGGGTATTACAGTGTGTCTCGACTGACACGTGTCCTGATCACCGCGGCCTAGATGTCTCTTTGAACGATTGCAATCATTGAGTGGTTTTGGGTATTTAAACTTCGTTGTTTCCCTTAGTTTCCCTCACTTTGCCAAAATTTTGGTCTCTCAAGCTCATTCAAAACACTCTTTTCTCTTTGCTCTATATTTCATTGTTCGTCATCGTCCCTCCACCATGCTCCATCATACACCACTACAAGCCATCGCTTTTGTCTTTCCGATCAGCATGGTATGCAGCTCTGGTTTGTAGATTTTTTTGTTGGTTTGCATGTTGTGTTCAATTGTAAGATTGTTTGTTTCCTTTGTGCGTTATTCTTGTAGGATCTAGTTTTACCGTGTTCCATTTCTTTTTCCTTTTGTGGCGACGCGGTGGAGCTTCATCGGTGTCGCCAAGCTCAACATTAGAGGTTTTCACCAGTCTTGGTGGAGGATCAGCAAGACTGGTGAATCTGGGCTTTGCGTTTTTGAGCTTTTAGTCTTTTAGAATTATTTTTCCGCATGTTAGTCGCTGGCTAGGGTAGAGTTTGTACCGAGTTTAGTCACCTTGTGTGCAGGGATTACTGCGCAAGAGTGTGATTCTCTCATGCGATTACCCGCGTGGACTGATTATCATTACGGGCCAGTGTAGGTCAGCTTATAGAGCCCATAGTGATTTCCACAGATTCTAGCTGTTGCGCTAGCTCTGTCTCCATCTCCGGGAACATTGATCAATCTGTTGTTGGGTTACTAAGGGATACCGCGTAGTCTAGACTTAAGGTTGAACCTGCTGAAGCGACAGTCCCCATGTTTCGATTCAAAGACGCATATTTAGGCAAGTCTTTCGCGGCATGAGAGGCTGATAGAGGTTAGAAGTGGGTTAACGCTATTCATGCATTGGCTACTGCTGAACCGGATACCAGTCAAAGAACCAAAGAAATCCTTGTCCTACACAGGGGTGGATGAATTGAGGAAGAAGTACATACTCCATTCCCAAGATTGTGAAGCTGCATCCGCTATCGAAGGGCGAGAGTTTTACTAATCCTTTGAAAGGATTCATCACCGTGAATGAGTTCATTTAAAGCTTCGGCTAAGACTCCCGCTACATCCATTCCATCAGCATGCCTTCAGTGCCCTTCAATGCGCAGTAGGCCAGATGACGCCCATGATGCTTCAGATACTAATTGCCATGTACATGTTGTTGCACTCTGTGGGTTTAGAGTGGTCAGCGCGGAATGAGATACTTCACTACTTTGACGTGAAGTACTCTGAGAAGTGATAAGAAAAAAAACTACATATCAAAGATATATCTCTTTGCAAAGATAATCCCTACTATGTCATCTAATTGTGCCAATGTCGTATACTAGAAGTAGGTCATTACACCCAGAGGACTAGTGAAACTAAAGTTTTAAATACTTATTATATGCGAAAGCCAGAAATATGACAGACTCGACCACAGAATAAAGATGCAATTACGAATCTAACCTAGACTACTCTAAATACCACGAAGTTTCTACATAATGAACTAGACTGAGTGTGGACTACCAAGTAAAATTTCATAGGGTTTCGAGTGATTTGTTTGCCAAAATAAATCGGCGAATTACAGCTAAATCAGAAAACTAAATGTTGAAAAATAAAGAATTGAACCAAATATGGAGAACAAGTTAAAATGGAATGCTATCCACCGCCGTCATTCAATCTACATAAAACATACTTAACTTAATATTCAATCTAATGAGTGAAAGTTCTCATAATTGAGACAGTCAAGCTGGACATACCAATCGTATCTATATATCTCTTACTAGGCATACTAAGTGGAATAATCATCCGCCTTAGTGTGATCTCTAGTTGGTAAACTTTGTACTATAGTAAGTCCTGATCTATTCAACCAAAGTCATCATTTTCTAAGAGTGTTTGGAAATCTACAAGGGTTCACAAGCTAGCCACGGGCATAACCTGCTAGACCTAGGGTTTCTTACATCCAACAGTTTCTCACCTCCATTGGGTCCTATCATGGAGAAATTAAGAAGGATATGATGTGCCTCTATCTTAACTCTCCTAGAGTAAACTCCTAAACATGCATACTAAGATTGTTCACTCATTAGCAACATGTAAAGAAATCATCAATGATAAAGCAATATGAGAAAACTTCATTCAATCAATATGCAAAATTAGATTAACGAGTATGTATCATGTAAACTTTGTTGGAAAAATGGTGGTTTCCACCATTTTAATATGACAATTTAAACAAAATAATTGAGTATGTTGCACTTAATTTTGATGTGAGGGAAACATGGGTTTGTGTTTTCCTACAAGAGTACATAAAGATTATGTATTCATTTGTTTAAATTGGTTAAAGGGTGAATGAGAAATTGTCGCCCAAAGTTGGCCACATGAAACAAAAGAAATGAATGTGATCCCACATGGGAGAAATTAGGAATGTGAAAGTATTTATTTATGATTGCGCCCTACTATACTTTAAGTAAGTGAGTAGAGAGGCTCTCTCTCACGCGCGCAGGGGGGTGCAAATCTTGGTTGAAATGAGTATGCGATATGGACTTGTGTGCGCCCGTGTCCTGCGGACACTAATGTCGTTCCGATTTGAGCCAGGCCGCACGAGTTTCCTTTTGCACTCAGGAAAGACTTTTCAACTTCTCTAGTTATGGTGGGTTTATTGGCCAAATTATGGTGAGTTTTCTCACCATTATTGGCCGGTTTATACCTTTAATTGGCCGGATTTATGTTGCATCGTTAATGAGTGGTAACTCATAACCTTTTGGTGGTTGGCCTTAATGTCATACCCCATCCCTCCATGTATAAATAGAGGCTCTATCCTCCCTCATTCTTCTTCCCATCAGAAAGCAATCTCCTCTTCTGATCACTTCTCTCCCTCTCTCAACAGTGAGCAAATTCAGTGATAGAGTAAGGTATTCTTTAGTTCGACGAGAAATTCTTGTGCTGTGGTACAAAACTTTGAAGTTATTTTATTCTGGGAGAACAACGCCATACAAGCATGTGGGCGGTGTAAAAGTTCTGAAGGAAAATGTGTGATACACGTGACTCAACTTAGTTCATCTTCTTACCCAGAAATTGTTCTTCGTTCTTATGTTTACATTTTACTAATTATTTAATTAGTATTTGTTATATTATATTTAATTTAATATCACACAACTTTTACCAACAATCGTAAGAACTTTTATTTTGTGCTATTGAATTAACCCATTGCCTAAACGTTTGTTACCTTACAGAAATGTCGGCTCAATCTGTGGATGGACCCAAGAATTCGAACCCGATGCCTACTGTGCATACTCCCAGTGTACCTGTCTCAGTTTCTCATGAAGGAAAACCTGAGAAGTTCAATGGGTAGAATCTCAAGAGGTGGCAACAGAAGATGTTGTTCTATCTGACCACTCTGAATCTTGCAAGGTTCTTGACTGAGGATGCTCTTTCATTCGAGGAAAATGATGTTGAGCAAGCTGATGAGCAAACAGATGCGGCTGTGAATGCATGGCATAGCTCTGATTATCTATGCAAGGGCTATATCATGAATGGCCTGTCAGATGCCTTATACAATGTTTATCTAAACATGGGGACCGCCAATGAGCTATGGGAGTCTCTGGAAAAGAAGTATAAGACTGAGGATGTCGACGCTAAGAAATTCATTGTTGGCCGCTTCCTTGACTTTAAGAAGGTGGACAACAAGACTGTGGTAAACCAAGTCCAAAAGATTTAATTGATCTTACATGAGATTCACGCTGAAGGGATGCTTCTAAGAGAAAGCTTCCAAGTTACATGTGTCATTGAAAAATTGCCACCTGCATGGAAGGACTTCAAGAACTACCTGAAGCACAAGTGAAAGGAAATGAGCATGGATGATCTGATTGTTAGGCTTCGCATTAAAGAAGACTATTGAGGATCTGAGAAGAAGGGCGGGGTCAATAACAGCTACTCTGCCAAAACTAATGTGGTGGAGTATGGTCAAAATTCAAAGACCAAGAAGAACAAGAATCAATGGTCAAGATTGAGACCAAATGGAAGCATTGGCAAAAAGTCTAGGTTTGAAGGCAAGTGCTTCAATTGTGACAAGACTGGTCACAAACCCTTCGAGTGTAAGCTGACCAAGAAAAAAAAGAATAAGGAAGCCAACTTGCTTGAAGAAGTCACTAAGGATGTGTCTGATATCAACCTCTGTGCTGTGGTATCTGAGGTAAACATGGTGGGCTCAAACCCAAAGGAGTGGTGGATCGACACTGGTGCCACTCGCCATGTCTGTGCTGACAAGAAGATGTTCTTTACTTTCAAGGCATCTGAGGATGGTGAGATGATGTACATGGGGAACTCTGCTACCTCTGAAATCAAGGGTGAAGGAAAGGTCATGCTGAAGATGACCTCTGGAAAGGAACTTACTCTGAACAATGTTCTGTATGTTCCTGAGATCCGCAAGAACCTAGTGTTTGGCTCTCTGATGAACACTTATGGGTTTCGCCTAGTGTTTGAGTCTAACAAGGTTATTTTGTCTAAGAGTGTAATGTATATGGGTAATGGTTATATGAGTGGTGGCATGTTCAAACTGAATGTAATGACTATAGTCAAGAAAATGAATAAAGCTAGCTAGTCTTCCAATTTATGGCATGGTAGACTACGATATGTTAATTGTGATACTTTGCAAAGACTAATCAACATGGAGCACTTACCAACATTCCAAATTGATCATAAACATAAGTGTGAAACTTGTGTAGAGGCAAAACTAACAAAAACATCCTTCAAGAGTGTAGAAAGAAATATTGAACCTCTTGATTTAATCCATAGTGACATATGTGATTTAAAGGCAACACAAACAAAAGTGGCAATAAGTACTTTATCACTTTTACTGATGATAGCACGAAATATTGCTATGTGTACCTCATGAAAAGAAAAGATGAAGCTATAGAGAAATTCGTTCTCTATAAAAATGAGGTTGAGAATCAACTCAATAAAACTATAAAGGTCATAAGAAGTGATCGAGGAGGTGAGTATGAATCACCATTTGCTGACTTCTGTGCTCAGCATGAGATTATACATGAAACAACGGCACCTTATTCTCCACAATCAAATGGTGTGGTTGAACTGAAAAATCGTACCTTAAAGGATATGATGAATGCAATGCTGTTAAGTTCTGGTTTGCCACCAAGCATGTGGGGAGATGCCATCCTATTGGCTAATTATCTTTTAAATAAGATACCCAAAAAGAAAGAAGAGAAAACTCCATATGAGTTATGGAAAGGAAGAAAACCATCTTATAATTACTTGCGAGTATGGGGATATCTGGCCAAGGTACAAGTACCTAAACCTAAAAAGGTTTAAAATGGGCCAAAATGGTTGATTATATTTTCATTGGGTAGGCAGAGAATAGTTCCGCTTATCGGTTCCAAGTGCATAAATCAAAAATCCTGGAATTACATGAAAATACAACAATGGAATCAAGGAATGCATGTTTCTTTGAAACGATATTTCCATGCAAGTTCATAAAAGACGTTAGTTCTTTAAACAGACATATGAGGCCATTACAGAAGATGGCTTGGACTAAGCAACTAAGTCTGAGGCAGAACCTAGACGATGTAAGAGAGCAAGAACTGAAAATTCCTTTGGTCCAGAAAATTGACCCGACCCGGCTTTTGACCTGAATTGTGACTCGAGCAGAATTTCTCCGGCCAGCCACCTCTGACCATCGAACCTATCAGAATTGATTTCCCTTTCCATCCTCAACCTCCCAATCACCTCAATTTCAACATGCATCGACTGTGGGGGAGAATCGAACGAAGGAAAATCCCATGGTTTTCTCTATTCGGCCTCCGCCGCCGCCAAGAACTTCGACCAACTCCAACCACAAGACCACCCAAGTTTTAAAGCCCGTCACTGCAAGAGTTGTTTGTCATTGGTCTTAGGCTGCATGGTAGTCCGATGAGGTTGATTAGCCATTTCTAATTTTCGGCAAAACTCATAACTTTTTGAGGCAATTTCCGACTAGTTTCAATCATTTTCTTGGGTTGCTGTAGTTAGGCAGAATGTTTGATTTTTTGAGAGCTTCCTATTAACATACAAATGGACCAAATCATAGAAGTTTAATTATGTCTGCGGCCTGTAGTGGCGCGTAGGCCTTACCCATCGTCGTGTGCGGCGGAGCTCTGACGACTAGAAGCCTTACTTGTACTCTACTTTGTTGTTGGATTCTAAAAAAGAGTATCTCATGTGTGTACTCGGCGTTGATGTAGGCTGGGTCAGTTAGGATAACTCATGTTCCCGCGGCATTTGGCGTTCTCGATCCATCAACGTAGAGGCTCTACTAATATGATCTTACCTCGACTGGTTCTACGTCAGTTGTCGTAGCTTCTGCGGTCACGGGTGAAGGTGTGAGTTCTGCAATGAAGTCCGCAATTTCTTGTCCCTTCATTGTAGTATGGGGTGGTATTTGACGTTGAACTCGCTTAGTTTGATTTTGCATTTGGTCAGCTTTCCGGACTGATCCAGACTTTCCAACACTTGGCATAGCGGGTGGTTTGTGAGGATATGGATCGTGAGGGATTGGAAGTAAGGTCTGAGTTGACGAGCCATGACTATTAGTGTGAGTGCCAGCTACTCTAGGGTTGGGTACCTCTGCTCCGGTCCATCCAAAATTTTCCTTGAAAAGAAAACTAGCAATTCTGTGTCCACCTCTTGTCTCATGAGAGTGAAGCTGACTATCGTTAATGATAGTGCTATATAAATGTAAAGTACTTCACCTGTAATGGGAGCAAAAATGAAAGGTATGTGGCTGAGGTACTACTTGATTCACGCGAATTCCACAACACAGTTTGTGGACTAGTTGAAAGGCTTCTTGTTGGTGATGCAGATTGCTTTAAAGAATGGGTGACACTTATATGTGTATCTGGACATGAAGCGTGAGAGAAATGCTAGCTTCTTGGTGAGTACCTGCAACTCCTTCTTGGTTGTTGGTCCCTTTGTGTCGAGGATTGCTTGAATATTCTTCGGGTTAGCCTCGATGCCCCTGTGGCTCACGGTGTACCCAAGAAACTTGGTCGTCGTGACATTGAAGATGCACTTCGCTGGATTCAACTGTATACCACTCTTGATAAGAATATCGAGCACAGTCTTGAGGTCACTAACATGATTGTCCTTATACTTGCTCTTCACAATGAGGTCGTCCACATAGACCTCCACCGTGCCCTTAAGAAATGGTTCCAAGATAGTCGTCATAAACCACTAGTACATGGCGCATGCGTTCTTCATCCAAATTGCATTACGGTATAGTAGTAGAGCCCTTTGTCTATTGTAAAGCATGTGGCATCCGCATCCACTGGGTCTATCTTGATTTGATTATACCCAGAGTAGCGATCCATGGTAGATAATAGCCCGTGCCCACAAGTGGCATCGACCAGCTGATTGATCCTGGGGAGTGGGAAGGAGTTCTTTGGGCATGCCTTGTTTACGTTGTTGTAATCCACGCACATCCTCCATTTTCCGCTACTTTTCTTCACCATGACAATGTTCAAGACCTATTGCAGGTATTGCACCTTTCGAATAAAGCTGATGTCAAGTAGTTTAGCCACCTCTTCCTTAATGGCTATGTATTGTTCCTCGTTATACGCCCGCCGCTTCTGCTTGCGTGGCACCCAATTAGCTGAGATCCCCAAAAAATGTGAGATTACATCCGTGGATATACCTCACTGCACTCTCTCAATTCCCTCATTATGGCTTCTTCTACTTCAGAATCCAGGTTGGCACCAATGCGGATGGCCCTTTTCGGATGCTCCTCCGAGAGTTGTATGATCTTCATCGACTCCTCGTCCACTGGCCTTGCCATCAATGGCTGCTCTCTAGGATCCTCTACAACATAGGCGGAGGCGCTAGTGGCCAGTGAACAGATTTCTCTATGTGGGTAAGGGTGAGGCTCATTACCAATAGGTGAGATCGAGGTCGTGCCTCGCACCGCGTTGATTCCCCATGGCTTGGGAAACTTCATCAAAAGCATGTGCCGCGATAAAATGACCTTGAGCTGGCTGAGTGCGTTGCACCTAATGATCGTGTTGTAATACGTGGGACAGTCGACCACCAAGAAGTCTATATATGTTTCCGCTTAGTAGTTATCTTGACCTAGTGCTAACTGTAACATGCCTCTACCTATCGAATGCACTCGGTCCCCAGAGAAACTCACGAGTGGCTCGTGATCCTGCACAAATTTCTTTGCCGAACGTCCGAGTCCTTTGTATGTTTGCAGAAAAATGGCGTTCACTATAGACCCGGTATCTACAATCACCTTTCCCAAGTTACACTAGTCTACCACCACATCGATAAGGAATAGATAGTCCTCACTGACGCAGGGTGTTCCTTATTCGTTAGACTCGTAGAAAGTAATGGATCCTCAGCTCGGCTTGCTCACCTTTTTTGGTCCCTGTTGCAGACTAAACACTTCTCACTCACCTCTCCAATCAAGCTTTAATCCCCCACTTGTAATTGCGTTGATCCTTCTGAGTCCGGCGATACCCTCAGCGCGTTGCGGCTCACCTCATACTTTATATTAGCTCATCTTGCCATCCATGATGTGCATTTCGACCAAGGCTTTCACGCTGTTTCACTTTTCTGTATCATGAGATTCATTGTCGTAGTAAGCACCACTTGCCTGTGGGACGCAGCGGAGTCGCACGCTCTCATTGCCTTGGCTCCTGGAATAGGGTGGGGTGGTTGGTGATGATGTACGTATGGCTCGTGTTAAGTACACTGAACACTTGGTGAGCGTGATGTGGGCTGATGACCTCGTGCCTGGGTTGCTCTTGTCGCTCCTCCCTCTGCCTCTTATCACATCCCCCATAGTTATTTTTGTTTCAGTGGCTCCTCTTGCGGCGGCTATTATTTTTGCTCTGATATTGCCCTTGTGGCTCATGGCACTCCCCATTCTAGTACAATTCTGATTGCCCGTGATGGTTCCCGCTCTACTATGGCTCTTGCGATCACGGTTGACCATTGCGAGTGATGGATCCTTTTCAATCACCTGCACAGGGCTAGCAACTATATTAGAAAATATATTTACCTGTTGTGCTGGCAGTAGGTTGGTGCGTTTACAATTCCAGTTGGGCGTACGAAGTGACTATGTTAAGCAGCTTCTCATAATTGTTTGCAGGATTCTCAATGAGCTTCCAAGTGAGCAACCCGGGCTGAAACACCGCTCTGAGACAACAAAACGCGGACTGCTGCATTAGGTCCTGGCAGTTGGCCGTCGCGGTATTCTACCGGGCTAGGAAAGCCGATAACCCTTTCGCATCCAGTTGTTTGATTAATTACAATTGGCTGAATGTGACAGAGCGACTGGTAGTAATGATGAACCTCTTGAGAAACGCCCGAGCAAGATTTATGAAAGAGTTGATCAAACGCGAAGGTAGGCTAAAAAACCAACTCAAAGCGTCTCTAGTTAGCATTTCCTAGAATAGGTAACAATATGTCGCGTCATCGTATCCTCTCTTGGTAGTCACCAAGATGAACATATCCGAATGGAAGGACAGATTCGTCTTGCCCTTGAACCTATCTATATTGACCTCCTAATGCCACAATCTCAACCGAGAAAGGCTCCACTCTCATAGAAGGTAGGAATCGGTTAAGATAATTCTCCTTAGTGTCACGGACCTAACCGAATGGCCACCACACGAGGTCCATGCGGCGCTCCCCACCAAGGAGCCAGCCTTATCCAAAGGGGCAATCGACTGGTTTCGCCCTGCCTTGGGCTCATCAGGGGATCGGCTCCAGACCCCGACCAGTTTGTGTAGGGATGGCCTAATCCCTTCTTCAGCGTCAAGTCCTCGACTAGCGACAAGCTCCTCGAACTCAACCGAGTCGGCCTGCCTGAACTCCGAAGGGCAGCACATATACTCCCACACATACTCTGGCCTTGGAGCAATCCCACATATGCATTAAGCACAAAGAACCAGCAACGCCCACGATAGACACTCCCGAAAGCGGGACGTGACACTCTCCGCCACCCAATCAAGGTGTACGTCCTCGTACACGGCACCCCCGCGGCACCATGCCCAAATATCCGAGAGACGAAGGGAGACTCCCCAAGATCGCCCAACATAGCTCCGCGTCAGATTCAATCCGCATCTCCACTCAGAGGTTCCCTGCCTACTCAACCCCATCCACGGGGGACACATTGTCTGTGAGCGCTTGGCGAACAACGGATGATCTGATCCTCCCCTACAGAGGAACCCTGCCTACTCCCATGGAGCGCTTGGCGAAACAACGGATGCATATGCTGAGACGGCTCTGATACCACTTGTCACGAACCTAACCGAATGGCCACCACACGAGGTCCATGCGGTGCTCCCCACCAAGGAGTCTGCCTTATCCAAAGGGGCAATCGACTGGTTTCGCCCTGCCTTGGGCTCATCAGGGGATCGGCTCCAGACCCTGACCAGTTTGTGTAGGGATGGCCTAATCCCTTCTTCAGCGTCAAGTCCTCGACTAGCGACAAGCTCCTCGAACTCAACCGAGTCGGCCTGCCTGAACTCCGAAGGGCAGCACATATAATCCCACACGTACTCTGGCCTTGGAGCAATCCCACATATGCATTAAGCACAAAGAACCAGCAACGCCCACGATAGACACTCCCGAAAGTGGGACGTGACATTAGGCTTGCTTAGTTGTTGGATCATTTCTTCCATTCCGACGAGTCGTACCGCAATCCAACCATCGTTACCATTGGCCACTGGTGCTGCACGTATGCGGGGAAGCACGAATGTATGTGCCACACTTGGGCGACCTCATGCATCTCTGGACCGAGGTTACGTTGCACATGCTGATGAAGTGGTGGTGGTCCCAGGCCTCGTAACTCTACAGGACACAGTGGCGCATTGACATATACCTCCTCTGTTGGTCGTGCTCACGTTGGCTAACCACATCGGTTGATTCTCATGTGCCCTTTGAGCATAGGTGTCGCTCCTCAACTGCCTTCAGGCGCTCCTCAGTTTGCAAGTACCACTAATGCTTGAAAGTCCCTGGACCGATGGAACTCCATGCATTTCTCCATTATTATATGATATTTGTGCTCAAGCTCTGCTACCTACCACTCTTTCGTGATCCGCACCTACTCCTTCACTACAGTTCCCTCGTGCACCCGCTGTTTCCTGAGCCGTTGCGTTGCGGGGCTCCGCTTGTCCTCGACATCTGCAACCACTGCTGGTGTAACATTAATAACATCTGGCTCTTCCAGTGCTCGTTGAATTACTGGGGTAGTCCCATGACTGACTCCTGTGGACTCTATATCTCTTTCAAGTGCCTCACTGTGCTACGTGATGAACTTTTTGTATGGATTCCCATAGACGGCACCAATGTTTGTACTTGAAACCGCAAGGGGTCTTAAGTAGTTACACAAGAACAATATTTCTTTATCTTCAAGTAAACTCTTGCTTCGGAAACATTTTTCCGCGACTTTATCAACTGTTCACGTTGCTAAGATAAGCACTTGTTAAGGAGAGACCAGGTCTACTGCTCTTCAACCCTCCGATGCTAAGTCAGAACTGAGTAATAGATTTAACAGAGTAACGACGTAAAAAGTATTGAACGCGTACCATTAATGCTAAGCAACACGGTTATAAAGATGGTTGGGAATAGAACCTTGTTATCATTCTCGATGTGGGACAAACTCACTTACCTTTCTGTTGCAAGTCTTCTGGCGGGATCTATGACAAGCGCGTGAGCGGTCCATAGACCTCGTAAGGCAAAACTTCAGTCATGACTCTGATTGGCCTCGCTACTGTCATCAATCTCGTGTGGGCAATGAGGTTAACTTGGGTCGTGATTAGTGGTTAAGTACGTACGTAAAGTGAGTCTTTAGGGAGGTATATGTACATGTGCACTAATTTTTTTTCGAGCTTTTACATTATATTTGAAATTGCTTTTGACACAACTAGCTCGATCTGGAGAAAATCTTTATTGAAAAAGCATTTCAAAATACAAAATTACAGTTTTTGAAACGAGAGTTGTTTTCCCTATAGCAAACCTTGCACGTGAAAGTATCAAAAACAAGTCTAAATTCTTATCGCTTTTTTATTATCCATTATTAATTGTCATATGTTCTAGCCAAAAGTTAATTTCTCTAATTTAACTATTTGCGCAGAAGAGCAAAACTATTGACCCAAATAGAAGAAACGATTGAAGTTAAAAAAAAAATGCATCTATCAGATCCAAGGAATAAAATATATATTGGATATCAAAGATATTTCAATAATTTAAAATATGAAAATTTCGATGAAAATATCGAAAAAAATATAACTTAAAATTAGTTGGTGTAGTTACATGTCTTATCACTAAAGACCAAATATGTATGAAATAAATGAGTATTGATTGCAAAACCACCTTGGTTCGATTCTCTATGGTGTGGGTGCGATATTTTGCTTGAAATATACTTTTCACAATAAAAGCTACGCTCGGGACTCCAAAAATTGAGTTGGCATGTTATTAATTAGCTTGCAAAACTGATATCGCCCATATTAATGATATTAATATTGTTCTCTTCTGAAAATGATAATTTCGCCGAGACTTCAACGATATTGCATATATTGTATTATAGATAAAGCAATTGTGTTCCACCTTTGTTGGAACACTATAAAAAGATCCAGCCCCGATCTGTGTGCACACTCGACCTCAAACGAACTCTGCAAACTGTACAATTTAAACCAAAAAGTCTAGGGAAAGACACATAAAATAATAAAACTGTTAGAATGAGTAGACAAAAATAAATCCAAGATATGTAACATAAAATATGCAATATACTTTTTCGTGAATAAATTACTAAAACTGGTAGCGAGTCAAGAATAGTGTAAAAATAATATAAAATATATGTCGAGGGGGACACCTGACCCTTCTCAAGTATCATGTGCTAGTGGAGGCGGTGATGAGAATCTCAGAACCTCTAGCCACCTAAAGTTGTCTGGTGACTTCTAACACAAAGACGACGTGAATCTAGGGGGAAGTGCTGATCCTTCTCTGGAGCCACTCAAGGATCAGCCGAGTAACCAATACATCGATGCAATACTGAATGTATGTATATATCTATCCTCCAAAACTGAAACTGAAAACTGAGCTGAAAATAAATAATAAATAGACTCGCTAATCAACTATGAAAATAAAAGTGTCCACTCACAGTATTGTGTCGTGATTTCCACCAAGCCGAAGCCTGTCAGTCGGTGTTTCTATACATCTGCCACTGGTTGCTAATACATCGTCCTAAAATAATGATTCATATTTAACAACTAATCGTCGAGAATAATATTGAATAACTAAGCTCGTTCACCTAAAGAGCAATACCATCGAGAACATCGCATTCTCAAATAACGTGTTTTCCAAACTTCTTACTAGTTTAATTCTAATTCTAATTTGTATCCTTAATTCTCTTGGTAATTCACAATATGTTCCATAACGTTGCGCGACTCAAGGTCGAATCGACGTTTAATTCGACCGAATACTAAAATTATAAAAACGTTTAATTAATGTCCGATTAATCACATGTTTTAACTAACCATATCCAAATCCATTCAATAACCTCATCATTACGATCAGTATGCTATTACGAGTAAAACGACATAAAACTTGCATAAAAAATTCCTTTGCCGGAGCGCCACCGTGAGCCACCGCCGACGGTGGCGACGGTGACTTTTCCTGGCGGATAAAGACCATGCCTGCTCAAAATCAACCAACGACACAATTTTCTTCTACCACAGAGTCTAATTCGCAACATAAACAACCCAATTTTACCTTTGAAATTCGGGTTCACAAAATTCTTCAAAACTTCAATCATTTGATTCTCCCTACTCGGGTAGAATTGAGATGTGTTCTTCGTGTCACTAGCTTTGCGGTGATGAGAGCTTCAAAGCCCAGTAGGTTTCCATGGTTGAATTGAGCTCGAAACTGTCACACCTAAAGCTTAGGGTTTAGGTTCGTCAGCGAGTTTTCTCCTCCTCACCACGGCTTCATCTTCACGAAATGGAGGCTTAGAAATTGTGGGTTTGAAAGAGGGGAGGAAGACGAAACTTTTGACACCAAACTCGCCGGTTTTGGTGGTTGGATTGGCGAGCACCTTCGACCACAGTGGAAAGCCAGTGATGAGCCACACAGGAGAGGAGAGAGACCGAGTGGGAGGAGAAAGAAAAGAAAAAAAACAGACTGAAAATGATAGTGTTTGACTTTCCATTTTCAGAAAGTCATACTTATACTTGCAAGTTGCGACTAATTTAAATTCTGTAAAACTGTACAAAACTTTCGCTGACCATAATTTATCCATCGTAACTTTGATTTAAACACTTGGCATGGCTACGAACTCGTCTCGATAAACTCTATAACTTTCCTTAATATAATTTTTCAAAAAACTTAATCGATAAAATTCTGATAAAAAGAGTCATCGATAATTACCGACAGCAAAAACTAGTTACCATCATCAATTAACATTTAATTAGAATATAAGAGGTTAATTTTGGGTCGGGATATTACAACCTACCCCACTTAAGAAGATTTTGTCCTCAAAATTTATGCATATTCTAGGAAGCACCAACGGTACTACTCCTGCATGAGTTCTTTCGGTTCACAAGCAACATCCACTACCGTGAAGGTTAACCATAATACTTTCACAATGTCATCGCCTTATCACAAAGTCTTGCTCTTCTGATAGAGAGTCACCAACAACTGCTCACTAAAAAATGGATACAAGAAAGGGTCTTGATATAAACTCCATAATCTAAACACCTGAAACATCTGACACCAATTCGAACTCTATTGGTAAAATCTACTAATTAATGTAGTCGGTCTATCTAGTCAGTTCAATTTGACATCCCCACCGATTTCCATACTGATATGCCAGTTGTCTGGGTGCAACACTAACTCTTATAGTGGCTTTCCCTGATCACCACCATAACCTGCATTGAAAGCCTAAATGAGGTGTCCCTCTGCGGACACTCACATAAAATAACCCTCCATGCCATAAAGGTATCAAGCTGAGGACCTAGACTAACCATTCTAAAGTCGTAACATAAGTGGGCATCTGACCGATCTCAGGGAACATTCTGACCCTACTCAATTCTCTTATTCTCGAAAATTCTCCTGAAAATTGGGCATAGTTTTCCCTAAAACTTAAGGAAACCAAAGACCTGCACGAAGAAAACACTTCCAATAACAAATCCCACAAATAAACTGTGGGCACCATATCCCATCCGGATTTCTCATAATCAAAATGAACAACACTATGAACATAAATCACTAATACTCATCTGAAATTATGATTTACTAGGATCGCAATACTAAAAATCTCCATGATTCAAATAACACCAGTTCGATACACTCTAAGGACTAACTCAAATATCACTAACTACTAACTATAATGTAGGGAGGCTCATAAGAAATTACTACAATTTACCTCAAATATGTCCAAAACTACCGAGTCATATGAAATCAATTCACTATCAAATCTGTAAATATGAACTCAGTATACCATCTCAGGTCTGAGTAATGCTAATAAGCTATGCATATGTCTGTGATGAGTAAGTTAAGTCCCAAAACTCACAGTCTAGTAACAATAACTATAATGTGACGAGACTCATAATGGATCACTTGACCTTTGCTTCCGCTACACCTAATAATATGGGAGGACTCGAGTCTAACTATATTCTCCAGTCACACTCAAATATGGAGATAACAACTCATTTCCTGTAAAGTCTGGCTAATCATGTCCAGCTATATATCTACTAGTGTTGGTGTGTAACTTGAGTGCTAAAACTCTTCGTAATCATCCTTAGGACTCAAATATTTAAATTTGTAAACCAAAGCGCACTAAAAGCTGAGCATTACTAGCTTATAACAAGACTCACATATAGCATATGGATTATTATCAAATGTCGAAAAATTCGTTGGAAATAGATATATGCCTTTGCTTAAAATATATGTCCACTCGAGGTGGTAAAATAAAGAAGCGCTAATTTACATACCAAGACTCACTCTCAAATTGAATAGCTGAATTGATGCCACTACGCTCATTATACAACTACCGAAATTTGTGATTTCCTGGATACTTGATGCTTAACTAATAAAACTAACCAGAGGGCGAGAATGCTGTGAAGTTTAAATAAAAAATGTGACAAGTCTCCGGTAGAAATCAATTATAAGAACTTATAGCCCATTACGCTGATAAACCACATCTTCATTGAACACAAATCTAAAATTGGTGGGAAGTTTGCATTTTCATGTAATATTCTCATATATGCTCCTGTGAGTGATGAACGCTTGGCCATCTGCAAGATGATCCTCCATTTGGTGTAGCATGAATCCGAAGATCGTGCAACATATATCGAATCAAGACATACTCATCTTTTTCCGATTTCAGCACGTACTTATGATGTACACAATTTCTTGTTGATTATCAAACTTAGTGTTTCCTAGAGGTACAAGAATAAAATGCACAACCCTGATCCAGAACTTTTATATCAACGTCTTCACCCTCGCGGACCATCTTGATTAAAAACAAGGAAAAATATATTTTGACCTGGCTACACGTCACAAATAAAATCTTTATAGAGGGAAGTGTGTTCACGACATAAAATGAACATGACCTGATCATGAAGAGATTAATGTAGAGAAACTTAAGGTTAATCATGACTAACCAGACTAAATTAATAGAATCACAAGATAGTGAATGAGTCTCCACTGCTAACGTCGATTAAAAACTCTTTACATGTCGAGGTGACCAATTGTGATTAAGTCAAATTTCACGTAGTCCGAGGCAATTATCTACCTTAAGCACTACAAATTCTCTCTGAGAAAAAAATGTTAAACAAGGAAATCGAACGTCTGAAATGAAATAAGTCATAAAGCGATATTGTCTGCTAAAATCATTGCGGATTGCAATACAAATGTGAAGTTACGAGACTGTAACCTAATCCATAATAACATTTCCACGTACAAACTGGCTAAGACATAATGTAGTTACTCTTTACCTCCGACGTCAACCATGACACGAAGCGCATCACCGAACCTAGTGATAAAGCTACAAACTATTTGATTCTCTTATACTAGTACTTGTAGGCACCAAACCCAACAAAAATTGAATCAAGAGAAAGAAGCCTCAAAACGATATCTGAAATGCTAATAGAGGTTGACTGGAAACGATATAGTTAGGTCGGTTCGTGCTAGAGAGTAAAAATAAGGTTAGATAAAACTTATTCTCGATAAAACTCATGTTCCCCAAAAATATCAGAGATTTAATTTGAGCTCTGCAATAAATTTCATCTTCAATTTCACAATTACACCATATCCTTGCTACTCTATTTGCATCATCCATGACTATGACATTGCATATTTTTCCGATGGGACAGAAAACACATTAACCCAAAGCATTTCATGTTGAAGCTACATAAATTACTGAAATCGTTGAAATCACCAACTTGAGGGTCAATGACTCCAAAGTCTAAAGTATGTTCATCAAGAGCAATCCAGTCTCAAAGTCCATTCCTAAGGAAACCTTACTTCCTGTAGTTATCATCATAAGAACCTCGTCTACTACAGTAATAATACACGACTCACATCAGCTAAACAAATCAAGAATGAAGGAAAAGACGAAACGAGCACAGGGAAGAGGGTTGTTGATATGACATAACTGAGGGGAAAACAATCCCCAGATAGGAACCCCATATCTCGACTAACATTCGAGTCAATGCCATGGGTCGATAACTAGACAAACTATTGTCACCGAGTTCTCATAGTGCCACATAATAGACCTGATAGAAAATGTGTAGTACTGCTCAAGTTGCAATCGTAAGTCTAAGAAACAACGCAGACGCTCAAAATCTTTTTGTTCTCTACGCACGCATCGACAAAGAAAACTGATGAATGAATACATGTAGTATGTAATCATGGTGATGAAGTATCCGGCTGGTACTATCGCAGAATGGACACAAGCAAGAGGTAGGCAATGAATACAAGAAGTTCACCATACTACTCAAATAACATGAGGAAACCGGTCCAATACTTGACTCCTCACTGAACTTACATTCCTTAAGAACTCAATTATTTCTAATCATTTCATCACGTTCTGTTTAACGTGGAGAATTGCCTGAACACTTCCATAAATTTGATCGAGGTCGGCACACTCAAGGCATAGCGACAAAGACACTCTGACTCACAGGCTGAAGTTCATACTCGGTCATATTCGTCATGTATTCGACGGCGTTCAACACCGTGAGTATTCGATGGGGATCCGCCACAGTCGGGCCATCATTCCGGAGGAGTTGAGCATAATCAAACACGACAACGGAAGAAACCAAGTACAGTCTACCAAACCTATAACCTAATGCTTTGATACTAACTGAAATGACCTGACCCCGATTTAGTTGCCTAAACAAGAGTTAGACCATAACGACTCTACTAATCCAAGCGTCTACTCAACTTACACAAGAATCGAACTGGAGATCCAAAACTCAAAAGCCATAAATGAAGGAATTATTTTCTTTTATATCAACTAAAAGCTATAAATAGTAATAATAAACTGTTTGCGACATCAGAACAACTAGACATTCTAAACTAACTACACTGATGAGAATACTAACTCGTAGAATCTACATCTGATCCTACGGTAGATACCACTATGCATTGATCTGCGTGCACACTCGACCTCAAATGAACTCTACAAATTGGGCTATTTAAACCGAAAATCTCAGGGAAAGGCATATAAAATAATAAAAATGTTAGAGTGATTGGGCAAAAATAAATCCAAGATATGTAACATAAAATCTACAATATGTCTTTCTGTGAATAAAATTACTAAAATTGGTAGCGAGTCAAGAATATTGTAAAAAAAAGTATAAAAGATACGTCGATGGGCACACCTAACCCTTCTCGAGTATCATGTGCTAGTGGAGGCGGTGACGAGAATCTCAGAACCTCTAGCCACCTAAAGTCGTCTGGTGAATCCTGACACAAAGACGATGTGAATGCCAGGGGGAAAATGCTGATCCTTCCCTGGAGCCACTCGGGGATCAGCCGAATAACCAATGCATCAATGCAATATTGAATGTTTGTATATATCTAGCCTCCAAAGCAGAAACTTTAACTTAAACTGAAAACTGAGTTGAATATAAATAATAAATAGACTCGCTAATCAACTGTGAAAATAAAAGTGTCCACTCATAGTATTGTGTCGTGATTTCTACCAAGTCGGAGCCTGTCAGTCGGTGTTTCTATACATCTGCCACTGGTTGCTAATACATCGTCCTAAAATAATGATTCATATTTAACAACTAATCGTTGAGAATAATATTGAATAACTAAGCTCGTTCACCTAACGAGCAATACCGTCGAGAACATCGCATTCTTGAATAACGTACTTTTTGAACTTCTTACCAGTTTAATTCTAATTATAATTTGTGTCATTAATCTCTTTGGAAGTCACAATACGTTCCTTTATGTTGCACGACTCTAGGTCGAATCGACGTTCAATTCGACCGAACAATAAAATTGTAACAACGTTTAATTAATGTTCGATTAATCACATGCTTTAACTAACCATCTTCAAATTCATTCAATAATCTCATCATTCCGACCAGTACGTGATTACGAGTAAAATGATATATAATTTGCATCAAAAATTCCTTTGTCAGAGCTCCACTGTAAACCACTGTCGGCGGCGGTGGAGCGGCGGTGTGGGTGACTTTTTCCGAAGGACCAAGGTCAAACCTTTTTAAAATCAACCCAGCAACACAATTATCTTCTATAACAAAGTCCAATTCGCACATAAACAATCCAATTTTACCTTTGAAATTCGGGTTCAAAAAATTGTTCAAAGAGAGGTTCAAAGCCCAGTGGGTTTCCATGGTTGAATTGAGCTCGAAACTGTCACCCCCAAAGCTTAGGGTTTCGGTTCGCCGACGAGTTTTCTCTTCCTTACCACGGCTTCATCTTCACGAAATGGAGGCTTAGACATTGTGGGGTTGAAATATAGGAGGAAGACGAAACTTTTGACACTGGACTCGCCGGTTTTGGTGGCCGGACCGGAGAGCACCGTCGGCCACAGTGGAAAGCTGACGATGAGCCACACGGGAGAGGAGAGAGACCGAGTAGGAGGAGAGAGAAAAGAAAAAAAAAGAAAACTGACTGAAATGGATAGTGTTTGTTTTTCCATTTTCGGAAAGTCGTACTTATACTGGCAAGTTGCGACTAATTTAAATTTTGTTAAACCGTACAAAACTTTCGCTGACTGTAATTTCTCTGTAATAACTCCGATTTAAACACTTGACGTGACAACGAACTCGTCTCGATAAACTCTATAACTTTCTCAATATAATTTTTTGAAAAACTTAATCGTTAAAATTATGATAAAAAGAGTCATCGATAATTAGCGACGATAAAAATTAGATACCATCATTAATTAACATTTAATCAAAATATAAGAGATTAATTTCGAGTCAATATGTATCCTGTGACATAATTGGAATGTAAAGCATGTCTAGTGGCTACAAGCGAAGCATAATTTCCTTTTCTCATCCAATCGTAATGCCTCTGTTTAGCTTGACTTCCTGACATGATGATGTTGTTGCTTGCAAATATTTGATGCAAGACTTCTTGCCTATGTAACACCGACACTTCACTTTATTGCCCTGTCATTTGAGGACACTCCGACCCTTAGGAACACTGTGTCCAAAGTGTCACGTGACGTGTCCCAAAATATTGCTATTAGGACACTTGGGGACACTCCTTAGACACTCTTTCAACACTTAGAGACATTTTAACACATCAAATAATACATATATTTTTTATTTTAGTATGAGTCATATTCATTCTAACCTATACTATATTGTTGTCCGTAGCTTGTTTTACGATTCAATGCGTATGTTTTTCTTTAATGACATAATTTTTTTTTCTCAAAAGATATGTATAGGAATAATTTTGATTGTTTAACTTAATTTTAGCTTATTATAGATTAAACATTAATATTTATATTAGTTTAATCATCGTGACCGTTTCCATATTCTATTTTTTTAGATTTTATCGTGTCTAATATCCCTGAATGTATGTGTCCCCGTATCTGTGTTCAAGCCCATGCAATTGAGCTTCCGGCTTCGAGAAGATCATGATGTTAAAGCCAAGTAATTGGCACTTGGCATTTGGCACTTGTTTTGGCTATTGGCCAACTAAGAAAATTACATGACGAATTTGACTATTCAAGTTCTACAATTGGATAGTGTGTGCTGTAAATTTACTGTATTGTTTCTTCCACCGTAAAATCAGACATCTTTCCTATTTTTTGCCTCATCCGATTATCTAATTAACTTCCTCTTTTGAGTCTTTTCAACCTTCCACTAATTTTGTACTGCTTTCTTCTCGCAATTGGGGCTTCAAGGCGACTTGGATGCCGTGCGATAAAGCTCCAGCTCTGATACCAACTTCTAGTACCGGATCAGGAAAAGTCTTCGTAAGTGGTTGACAGCCGTATAAGGCAAAGACTTTTATACTTCTTTCAGTCTGTTCATGCTTATTTCATTCACTTAAAAATAAATGCTTTCCAAATTATCCAGGACATCTTCTAAAGCTTCATCTTCTTCTTCAAGGAATTATATTCCTCAAACTATTATTGATCATGTAAAAAATGAGGAGGATATTGAATTCTCAAATATTGAGAATCAGCTTCACAGCTGGAGCCTCCCGAAGGTTAAACCTTCAATGATTTATTCAATGAATATGTTCAATCTGAATATGGCTTTGACCATAAAAACGATTGAACAAACTATTCCAATAGGAAAGGAACATGAGACTATTCAATTGTTCCATCCTGAAGAAATCAGAAGATATAAGGATAAATATAAATATTTCCATCTTGGTAGGGTACAAGTGGCTATTCGACCACTATCAAGAGAAGGCCTAAATGCCTCTTTATTGGTTGCCTTAAGAGATTGCAGGCACCTCAATTTCAATGACTCCTTATTAGGAATCATTCAAACCAGTTTATGCAACGGACCAGTTTATTTCAACTGTTTCCCCAATTTCTGTGTTTCTTTAACAGACAGAAATATTCTAGATGTCTTAACATTAAATATTAAGACCAGTGGTTATAATTTAAAAGAGGGATCGGTACCTCTAAACATAACATACAGGGTTTATTATAAAGCAATGAATACCCTTAGCCCAAAGGCAAAAAATTATGATACAAAAGGAAAAACAGTCTTAATCGAGACTAATTTATTAAAATCAGATGTGTCTATTCCTCAGACCATCCAATGGCAAGATATTAAAACACCTGACGAATGGATGTTAGAATCTGCCACTCCATCTAAGCCTTTAGAAAACAAAAGAGTTGAAGAAATTCTTCAATATGATGATGGAGACGTTATTATTAAATTTGATAATAGCAGAAGATCCACTCGATTATCACTATCTGAGGACAGTAGATCTTCGATCTATTTCATAAAAAAATGAGCATATTCAGTCTCAAAGGTTTTATACTCCAAACCAAACTATGAAAGCCTCACCATCAGGCATAAAAACTCCTAATCTTGTATTTGATGGAGTTTGTACAAATTCTCAACAGATTCCTCAAGGAATATATCATGAGGAACCTGAAACATTATCAGAATTTAATGACATTGCATCAATAAATGTCATTTCTATTCCATTTACTTATGATCGACAAGCTTGTAGTAAAGATCTTATGCAAGAAAAATATAAATCATTTAGAAAATGGTTCTTCTCTACGTTCAAGGAAGAAGAACAACAAAATTATAAGTTCCTTTATCATGAAACTATTAAATCCCAGGAGAAAGTTATATCTTTCCCTATTTGGTTTTTAGATTATGCTACTAACCAAAATTATCCTTGTTTAAACATGCTTAAGTCCTTAGAAAAAGATTGGACTACAGCAAAAGGTAAAATTATTACCTCTATTCATCCACCTTCAGAACATCTGAAGATTAAAGCAGGTGAAACAATTATTGAGTCAGTTGCTTTCAGTCATGAAAAACAACATAATTTTACAAATCTGACTCTTCAAACTATGTGCTCCCAAATTGGGAGACTGGAGGAAAAATTAGAAAAAATTACTACACCTCCAGTTTTAAAAGAAACTAAATCAAGTTTATCTTCGCCTATTATTAATTCTACTCCAAAAATAGTAGAACCTTCTATTCTAAAACCAAGCATCAATATTACTATGCCTAGTAAAAAAAGATATTGATATTGTTTCAATTCTAACCCAACAGTTAGAATCATTACAAATTAATGGTCATAAATCTAATGAGAAAAAAGCTCAAATAGCTATTATTTCAGAAGCATTCTCTGATTCAGATAACGATTCAGATATTAATGAATTTGAAAAACAAATTCTGGCAATGGAGGATGATCTTAAAAAAGATCAGACTCCCAGCATAAACCAAAATATTTTTGGAAGAAGCACTGCTTTTGGCAGAAAATCATCAGTCCCTACTGCTTCGACTAGACATTATTATACGCGTCCTACTCCTCAGGACTTATTATTTGAAGAAGAAAATTCAAATATTACTGCTAGCTTTAGTGCTAGAACCATTTATGAATGGAACATTGATGGACTATCTGAATATCAGATTCTCACATTATTACATCATATGACTATGTATTCTACTGTTTGTATATCAGCTCATAATACTGATAAACAGATTGCAGAATACATTGTTGCAGGATTTGCTGGCCAACTTCGTGGTTGGTGGGATAACATTATTACCTCAGAACAGCAGCAACAAATATTAAATGCGACAAAAATTATTCAAACTCCAATGACCATGAAAGATGAACAAGGTCAGGACAGTATTATATATACTGAAACCCATATTTCTAATGCAGTCTATACGCTGCTAACCTCAATCTTATTAGCTTTCGTGGGATCTAACCCACCCAGTTTCCTTCGAAAGAAATAAAGATTTATTAGTCAATCTGAAATGTCCCACTTTAACTCAGTTTAGGTGGTATAAGGATGTATTCCTGTCCAAAGTTATGATTAGGACAGATGCCAATGCTGACTTCTGGAAAGAGAAGTTTATAGCAGGCCTTCCTAATCTCTTTGCCCAAAAGGTCAGAGATCGTATTCTAAGAAAACATGGAGGAAACTCCATTCCTTATTATGAATATACCTATGGTCAACTCATCAGTGAGTGCGTTGCTGAAGGGTTATCCCTTTGCAATGATATTAAATTAAAAGCTCAATTAAAACGCCAACATTTAACTGGCAAAAAAGAAATTGGTGAATTTTGTGACCAATTCGGTTTTGATCTCCAAATTCCAAATAAACAAAAGAGATCAGATTCAAAATCTTATTATAGGAAAGAGAAACGCTTTATTAAAAAATCTTCTCCTCTCCAAGAAAAGAAAAAGCGAAACCCAAAACCATACCATAAGAAGAATTATTCCCAGAATTCTTCCAACATTATTTGCAGAAAATGTGGAAAAACAGGCCACTATGCTAACAGATGCTGGACCAAGAAGAAAATTAATGAAATTTCTGATGAAGGTCTAAAAAAGCAACTATTAGCAATTCTTTTAAATCCTTCTGACAGTGAGTCAGAAGAACATGTTAATATCATTGACCAAGAATCTGACAGTTCTGACTCTGAGTCTTCCTCCTCTTCGTCAAACTGTGGTTGTAATGCCAATCATTACAAAGCTATTCTTGAAATGAATGGGTTAAGCATAAACATGCTTACATCCCAAGAAAAATCTATTCTTGACTTGATTAATGGGATCCAAGATCCTGAAACCAAGAAAAATATGATTGAACATTATTTAGAAACAATAAAGAGAGAGAATAAACCTCGAGACTCTCCTTATATCCCAAAGGAATCATATTCCTTAAAAGAAGTATTTCATGGTTTAAAAACTCACTCTTCCAAGAAATTATCTATTTCTGATTTACAAGAAGAAATTAACTCCATAAAAATGGAGGTAAATATTATAAAAGAAAGAGAAATCTCTATTTCTGACTTAAAGGCAGAAATAAATATTTTAAAAACAGAAACCAAGTTTCTCAATGAATATATCAGTAAGATAACTCTTGAACAAGGAGAATCTTCTAATTCCAAGGAAGAAAACTTTCTTAATATTATTAATCAAGTAACATACCAAAAATGGTATTCCAATGTAATTATTGTTATTGATAAAGACTATGTCTTAAAAAGAATTGCTCTTATTGACAATGGAGCAGATTTAAATTGCATTTGTGAAGGGATAATCCCTACACGATATTATGACAAACCATCACAGTCTTTAAACACTGCTGATGGTTCAAAACTAAAAATTAGATATAAATTATCTAACGCCTATATTTGTAATTCAGGCATGTGTTTTAAAACACCCTTTGTTATGGTCAAAAGTCTGACCCAACAAATCATATTGGGAACTCCTTTCCTTAGTCTTTTAGAACCATTTACAAAGACAAGTGAAGGTATTATTTGTGAGGTTGAAGGCCAAAAAATAATCTTTGGCTTCATTACTCAACCCCAAACTCGTCAAATTGACATGATAAGAGATACTCTTATTTTCAAAGAAAATCAGATAAACTTTATCCAATCTGATTTAAAAATTATGAGTATAACGACTCAAATTAATTCCCGCCAAAATCAGATTAAATCATTATCTGACAATATTAAAAGAGAAATTTGCATCGATCTTCCTAATGCTTTTTGGGAAAGGAAAAAACATATTATCACTCTTCCTTATGAGTCTGACTTTAAGGAACAAAACATTCCTACTAAAGCTAGGCCAGCCCAGATGAATGCTGAACTCATTGAGTATTGCAAAGCAGAAATAAACTCTCTTCTGCAGAAGAAATTAATAAGAAAATCCTATTCTCCTTGGAGTTGTACAGCTTTTTATGTAAATAAAAATGCTGAAATCGAAAGAGGAACTCCTTGATTAGTTATTAATTATAAACCTTTAAATAAGGTTCTTAAATGGATTAGATATCCATTACCTAATAAGAAAGATCTCTTAGCAAGACTCCAAGAGGCTTCAATATTTTCAAAATTTGATTTAAAATTGGGATATTGGCAAATCCAAATTACAGAGAGTGACAGATATAAAACAGCTTTTACTGTCCCATTTGGACATTATGAGTGGAACGTAATGCCCTTTGGGCTTAAGAACGCTCCTTCAGAATTCCAGAATATTATGAATGATATTTTTACACCTTATTCTTCATTCTCTATTGTTTACATAGATGATATTCTCATATTCTCCCAATCGCTTGACCAACACTTCAAGCACTTAAATATATTTATTAATCTTATTAAAAGAGCAGGACTAGTAGTATCTGCTAAAAAGATGTCTATTTTTCAGACAAAAATAAGATTCCTTGGTCAAGAAATAGAACAAGGAAGAATTATCCCTATTGAGCGAGCCATTCAATTCGCAGAAAAATTCCCAGATGAATTAAGAGATAAAACTCAGCTTCAACGATTTTTAGGAAGCTTGAATTACATTGCAGAATATTATAAAAATCTGTCAACTGATAGCTCTCCTCTTTATGAAAGACTGAGAAAAAATCCTCCTCCTTGGGGAGAAATCCATACAAAAGCAGTAAGACTTATTAAGTCAAAAGTAAAAAGCCTCCCTTGCCTAGCATTAGTCTCACCAACCAGCTTCAAAATTGTTGAGACAGATGCTTCAGACATAGGATATGAAGGAATCCTTAAACAAAAATTTCCTAATTCAGAAAAGGAGATATTATCCAGATATACTTCTGGAAAGTGGAATGATGCCCAGAAAAACTACTCCACTATAAAAAAGGAAATTCTGGCTATTGTTAGTTGTATTTCAAAATTCCAAGACGATTTATTAAATCAAGAATTCTTATTAAGAGTAGACTATAAAGCAGCTAAAGATGTTTTGGAAAAAGATGTCAAAAATTTAGCTTCTAAACAAATCTTTGCCAGATGGCAGTCTATATTATCCATATTTGATTTTAAAATAGAATTTATTAAAGGAGAAACTAACTCTCTCCCTGATTTTTTGACCAGGGAATTTATTATCGGCGTCAAATGAGCCAGTTTAGTCGTGACTCCAGAGGGGGCACCAGCTCACGAGGCGGGCCTTATTCTCGAGGAAGAGGTAGAAAAGACTACAGCTTCCCTATGATGACAGACTCCAGGAGTCTCACCAATTCTCCTCCTCCTACCAGAGAAAAAAGGAGTGAGCCAGCTGACATGGCGGATTATTTATCCACCGGAAAATCTCAAGAGAGCTTTTCTGCTGCTCTAAAAGAACCTATTCTTCCTGGTATTAAAAAGACTCTAGAAGAATAAATTATTATTCTCCAGAAAAGAGACGAGAAATATTTCAACTCTCCCAATACTCTGGCCAAAAGGTATTTTGAACCAGAAGCCAATTTTCCTTTATTCAATTAGAAAAATAGGAAATATTATGAATGCATTCTCATCGAGACAGGTTCAATAAAATTTCATCATATGAACCAAAATAAACATACTGAAGACATTTCTTTCAGTAAAGCGTTTATTCAACGCGTAATCCATATCTCTGAATGGGGCCTAAACCCCAACAAATCTATTGATTTGAAATTTATTCATGACAGCTTCAATTATTGGGATTACATCGAAGCATGGAATAAAGCCTTTTATTATCAGAACAAAGCTGAAAAGCATACTTGGTTTATTAGGATAGAACCATCTATTTTTAAACAAGAATTACCATTTTGGTTTTATAATTGGTTTGACAAAATGGGACCAAATGAAGATTTCCTCCCTGAGGAGCTTTTTAATTCCTACAAAAGCTATATTTTAAATGATCCAAAACAGCAGGATGTAAGAATTATCAGTGGAAGCAATTTTCTTCGTTTTTTGGCAAGATTCAGTCTTCCCTGGATCTGGCAATGGACTTTTTCTGTTTGCCAGCTGGATATTGGGGTTCTTTCCCTCAACCTCCAATTCTTTTATAAATGGTGATCCAAATTTGATTATAATCCTCATTTATTAAAAATAAATGAATGTATTGAAGAATTCAAGAAAATGAAACAGGAATATACTCCTCAAGATGATTCAAAAAAGGATTTTGTCATTCCTTCTTTAGCAGATCTAAAAGCTGCTTTTCCTTTAGCTTCCCCCAAGGAGCTTAAGAAAATATTATTGCAAAATCTTGCGTCTCAAATAGACAGTAATGTGGCAGTCCTTTTCAAGGGCTCTTCATCCAAAGCCTCTTCAAATTCTACTTCGATGGGAGAAGAAGATGCTGATATTGATCAAGAAGTTGAAGACGATGGTTCTCAACAAAATGAAGACATGGAGGATTATTTGGGAGCTGTTCCTTTTTCTAATCCTTCAAAAGAATTATTGAGCTCTCTTAATGAAGACCTGCCTGAGATCTCCTAGAACAAGAAGGCTAAAGCCAAGATGGAGACAAAGTAGTTAGGTTTTAGGGATATTTTCCCTCTTGTAATGATTTAAAGAAACATTTAACTTTTCCTTTTTTCACGTGTTCGATGAGGCCCAATGAGCACCCGGCGTGATTTTCGGAATAGTTTTGTTTTCTTTAAAACTTTAACTTTTTGGTTGTCGGCCATTGTTTAGGCCTTTGTTTGTTTAGAGGTTCCGATCCCTCTTTTAAATTATAACCACTGGTCTTAATATTTAATGTTAAGACATCTAGAATATTTCTGTCTGTTAAAGAAACACAGAAATTGGGGAAACAGTTGAAATAAACTGGTCCGTTGCATAAACTAGTTTGAATAATTCCTAAGAAGGAGTCATTGAAATTGAGGTGCCTGCAATCTCTTAAGGCCACCAATAAAGAGGCATTTAGGCCTTCTCTTGATAGTGGTCGAATAGCCACTTGTACCATACCAAGATGGAAATATTTATATTTATCCTTATATCTTCTGATTTCTTCAGGATGGAACAATTGAATAGTCTCATGTTCCTTTCCTATTGGAATAGTTTGTTCAATCGTTTTTATGGTCAAAGGCATATTCAGATTGAACATATTCATTGAATAAATCATTAAAGGTTTAACCTTCGGGAGGCTCCAGCTGTGAAGCTGATTCTCAATATTTGAGAATTCAATATCCTCCTCATTTTTTACATGATCAATAATAGTTTGAGGAATATAATTCCTTGAAGAAGAAGATGAAGCTTTAGAAGATGTCCTGGATAATTTGGAAAGCATTTATTTTTTTTAAGTGAATGAAATAAGCATGAACAGACTGAAAGAAGTATAAAAGTCTTTGCCTTATACGGTTGTCAACCACTTACGAAGACTTACCCTGTACTGCTTTCTTCTAGCAATTGGGGCTTCAAGGCGACTTGGGTGCCGTGCGATAAAGCTCCGGCTCTGATACCAACTTCTAGTATCGGATCAAGATGCTCATTCACAAACTTGGATAATAATTTTATTGATAATCAGAGATAAATACAACTGTTTATACGAAGATAGAGAGAGAGAGAGAGAGGGTAGAGAGAAGGTAGAGCTATATGAGAAGGAAAACTAAAACTTGAGACTTCTGAGGGAGAGAGGTTCCCTTTTAAAGACTCCAAAAGCAAAGCTACCGGCTACCGGCTACCGGAGGCTTAAAAGAAAGCGAAAAAAAACAATGGCCGACAACCAAAAAGTTAAAGTTTTAAAGAAAACAAAACTATTCCGAAAATCACGCCGGGTGCTCATTGGGCCCCATCGAACACGTGAAAAAAGGAAAAGTTAAATGTTTCTTTAAATCATTACAAGAGGGAAAATATCCCTACTTTGTCTCCATCTTGGCTTTAGCCTTCTTGTTCTGGGAGATCTCAGGCAGGTCTTCATTAAGAGAGCTCAATAATTCTTTTGAAGGATTAGAAAAAGGAACAGCTCCCAAATAATCCTCCATGTCTTCATTTTGTTGAGAACCATCGTCTTCAACTTCTTGATCAATATCAGCACCTTCTTCTCCCATCGAAGTAGAATTTGAAGAGGCTTTGGATGAAGAGCCCTTGAAAAGGACTGCCACATTACTGTCTATTTGAGACGCAAGATTTTGCAATAATATTTTCTTAAGCTCCTTGGGGGAAGCTAAAGGAAAAGCAGCTTTTAGACCTGCTAAAGAAGGAATGACAAAATCCTTTTTTGAATCATCTTGAGGAGTATATTCATGTTTCATTTTCTTGAATTCTTCAATACATTCATTTATTTTTAATAAATGAGGATTATAATCAAATTTGGATCACCATTTATAAAAGAATTGGCGGTTGAGGGAAAGAACCCCAATATCCAGCTGACAAACAGAAAAAGTCCATTGCCAGATCCAGGGAAGACTGAATCTTGCCAAAAAACGAAGAAAATTGCTTCCACTGATAATCCTTACATCCTACTGTTTTGGATCATTTAAAATATAGAAGTTGGTATCAGAGCCGGTGCAATTGAGCTTCCGGCTTCGAGAAGATCATGATGTTAAAGCCAAGTAATTGGCACTTGGCATTTGGCACTTGTTTTGGTTATTGGCCAACTAAGAAAATTACACGACGAATTTGACTATTCAAGTTCTACAATTGGACAGTGTGTGCTGTAAATTTACTGTATTGTTTCTTCCACCGTAAAATCAGACATCTTTCCTGTTTTTTGCCTCATCCGATTATCTAATTAACTTCCTCTTTTGAGTCTTTTCAACCTTCCACTAATTTCCCTTTCTTTATTTCTTTTCCGGCCTGTGAATTTCTTTCAAGTTTTGAGTTTTTGACCTTTTTCACTATCGAACAGAAGCTCCTAATTCACTTTCCATTTCGGGTGAAATGTTACCAACCAAATTTGGAATTTACCGGACTGAACAAAACCGATCGCCGACCAGAAATATATAAAAAAAATCCAACCAACCAAAAGCACGTCAAAAGCCGAGTTTCGAAGCCACTCAACCAGACGTCCACCACCTAGAGATATCTAACCAACCATGGTTAAAACTTTATAACCCACCCCCCATCAAAGCTCCACGGAGTCTAACAACAGCCGCGCAAACTCTCGTCTCTTCTCTCTCAGACGACCAATAATTCCGGACACCATAAACCAGTAAAATCCGAGCTCCAAATACGCCGCCGTTTCTTTAAGATCGGAAAAGCGAAACACGGTCAGATTGTACAGCCATGGAAGAAGACAAAGGCGCTCTGGTTCAGAGCCTCATAGAGACCGTCAACGAAATAGCTTCGATCTCCGACTACAGATGCGCGGTGAAGAAGCACTACTGTAATTTGGCGAGGCGGTTGAAGCTGCTTACTCCAATGTTCGAGGAGATTAGGGATATCAAAGAAGCCACGCCGCTGCCGGAAAACACTTTGAAAGCTTTGGTCTCGTTCAGAGAAGCACTTGAATCGGCTAAGGAGGTGCTCAGATTCGCCAGCGACACCAGCAAGATTTACCTGGTCTGTTCGTATCTTTCGATTCTCTGTTATCTTACACATTATTGGTGTGCTTGATTTGAATCTATCTATTTTATTTTATTTTTACTGCTGACAAGATTGAGGTATAGTAATTTAACATTGGGCTTTGACTACTACGAAAGCAGCCAAAACTGTAACATTTTCTAATGAAAATTTGATAGGAGCAGCTTAAGATTAGCAAAACATATGTTCTTTGTTTTTCTCGCTAGAATGATTTTGGATTAGTTGTATTCGAATGGGAAATACAAACAATTTAGAGGAAAAAGATTCGAGGATTTTAAGATTTAAAGTTCTAATTTTGTGTCTAGCTAATTATGGTCAGCAATCTGAAAGAGGTGAGCTTGCTTATTATTGCTGTAATCTAGCGGCTTGGCTTGAGCTTCCTTTGGTTGTTTTCAATGCTTACTTCCTCTATTCTCATCTAGGATTGATACCAATCTATGGGATTTTCTTTATATGATTTCAATGAGATCATAAATTGTTGACTAAACTCAGTAAAGAACTGAATTTATGTAAGCTTCACTGTTTTGAGTTTGATGGATTCTATATTTTTTCCATTGGGGGTGCAGTTAAATCTGATTATAGCAAGAAGTTGAATTTTGTGATCTCACATCTGTATCAAACTATTGATCAACACGCTCAAAATGAATGTCTTTGTAAATAGTTTTCAGAATGTTCATTTTGCTTATTATGTTCAAGTCATTTGAATAAATGATTGCACGATGATATAATATTATAATACTAGCTTGGCTCTGTCTCTGGTTATGGTTTATGGGTTTCATTTGTTTTCACACACCTTCACCTATTGCCATGGGCAAGTTGTTTGGTAGTAAGAGGTTCTTAAGAAAATGGATGGCACAAATAGGAACTTTTCTGTGTAATCACTGTAATGGGTTAGAATAAAGACTGGAATATCCTTGCTTGCTTGGCATCACTTCAATTACCTGGTGAAAGTACCTGCTTGCAGTTTCTGTTAGTGGTGGAACTAGATGTCTTCTCAATTTACTGTATGGTAACTAAGTTGATGGGATTTTGGTTTACAATTGGTGGCACTTGGAGACTTCGATGTTACAACTTACAAATCTTTTGGAGAACTTAAGTAATGTCAGAGAGAGGGGAGAAAAGCTTTCATTCGATAGTTCCTCGTAAATAGAGAACTTAAGCAACACCGATGTGTTTTATTATCATTCATGCTTTAAATTCTTGGTTTATTAGGAAACCTTCAGCTCTTGATTTGGCTCATTATTGCTGATGATTTTGCTACAAAGTTTCAAGCAGAAGTGCATGAAATTGAAGGGGAAATGTATTGCTGCCTCGTGTTTTTTTTTTGTACTTTGATGAGGATAAATTCAGTATAGTACCCATGGGAAATGCTTGCTAACTGTCGAAAGTGGCTACATAGTGCTTCTGAAGCCTGGTGTATGTAATTAAATTATTGACAGGAATACTGCCATGTACTATAGCGATAATATTTGATTATAGAGATACTCCATCTTAATATTGAGATGCCCTAGAGTCCTGACATCCGAGTTCAATATCTTCACCATTTGCTAAGTTGTTTGTGGGCAAACTTACTTTATAACTATTTAGACAGTCATAATAAAATGTTACTGCATTGCGTTATGTTGCTTGAAAATTTGATGCATTGTTGGATAGTCATAATGAATGTTGACGCATTGTGTAATGTTGATAGAAAATTTTGTTTGCATCACAATTGCTCAAGTATGAAATTTCTCTCAATTTCCATGAGGATTTTGTATGTCCTGGGGTCTTATTGCTTGATGGTTTTATTTCTTTCCTTTGCTTACGCCTTGTAGAATTTTTCCGATATTCAGTTGTGATATTTTTCTCCAAGGGTCAATTTTTTTTCTCAGAATATCAGAGCTCAAACTTTTGATCATATGATGCCTTCTTGTTCATTCTCTCTCATCATCCTTCTTCTCCATACTTGCAGGTACTGGAAAGAGAACAAACCATGATGAAGTTCCATGAGGTGACAGCTCGATTGGAACAAACTTTGAGTGAAATTTCCTATGAAGAGCTTGATATATCAGATGAAGTTAAAGAACAGGTATATATACTCATTATGGAGCATTCCTGTCGTTGTGTTGGGACTTGGGAGGGCAAACACCCAATTGGAACAGTTGTAATATATCTCAATCTGGCCTACGCATGATTTCTTTCTAATCCCTCAGTCAGCTATCTTTTTAATTCAATTACAGAAATCTGCTCTTGAAAATGTTGAGATTTTTATGGGGACTCGAAATATTGTAAGAATGCACACATGGAGAACTACATGGATGCATGTGGTTCAGTAAATTTTTGAGTGGGGCCGAGAGCAAGAACTCCTTAACTATAGTTCCTGCAGGGTTATACTAATGAACATATATTAAACACTTTCTCTTTTGTAGGTTGAGCTTGTTCTTGCCCAGTTTAGAAGGGCCAAAGGAAGGGTTGACTTACCCGATGTAGAGCTGTATGAGGATCTCTTGTACCTTTACAATAAAAATGATGCTTCAACAGATCCAGCAGTGTTTCAACGATTGGTTGAAAAGTTACAGTTGACGGGGATAGGTGAACTCACACAAGAGTCACTGGCATTGCATGAGATGGTTACTTCTAGTGATGGGGATCCTGGAGCGAGCATTGAGAAAATGTCAATGCTATTGAAGAAAATTAAGGATTACGTACAAACAGAAAACCCCAACATGCCTGCTCCTGCTACAGAAAAGAGTATAGTTTCAACTTCCACTGGACAAGAATTTACTGACAAGAATCGCAAGACCTCAGTGATACCGGATGATTTTCGCTGTCCGATATCACTGGAATTAATGAAAGATCCGGTCATTGTTTCAACAGGGCAGGTATGTGTTGCTCTCTCATCGCCAGAATTGCATTACAATATAATTAACCATTTTGTTTTTCCCTTTTGTTATATTTGAAATTAGATGTTTTGAGTACGAAGTTTTTGGCACATTGAAACTTGTTTGCATGAATGCTGTATTTTTTCATCTGGGATCAGCTTGGTTTTATAGATACTTGAGTAATTACTGGTGATAACAAAATACAAAACCCAAATCGGAAGTCTGAAAATTGTTGCACAAAGTGGTTACTAGTACCTCTATAGGGGGCTAGGTTTTGTTGAAATTTTTTAAGCGGCATGCTTAGGAACACAATACATGCTACAACCAATTCTCAATGATCTTGTTTCCACTGCTGCAGACATATGAACGTTCCTGTATTGAGAAGTGGCTAGAACAAGGTCATGGTACCTGTCCAAAAACGCAACAAACCCTCTCCAGCACCAGTCTCACACCAAACTATGTTTTGCGTAGCCTCATAGCCCAGTGGTGTGAAGCAAATGGTATTGAAGTGCCAAAAAGATCCAATCAACCCAATAAAACTGCATCGGCTTGCTCGCCCGCAGAGCGTACTAAGATTGAAAATCTTCTTCACAAACTAACATCAGCAAACCCTGAAGACCAAAGGTCTGCTGCTGGTGAAATCCGGCTTCTTGCCAAGCGTAATGCAGATAATCGTGTGGCTATTGCTGAAGCTGGTGCAATCCCCCTCCTTGTAGGTCTGCTTTCAACCCCTGACTCCCGCACCCAAGAGCATGCTGTGACAGCGCTTCTCAACCTTTCAATTTGTGAGGATAACAAAGGAAGCATCATTGCCTGTGGAGCAGTTCCAGGTATTGTTCATGTGCTCAAGCATGGTGGCATGGAAGCACGGGAAAATGCAGCGGCAACCCTTTTCAGCCTTTCTGTTGTGGATGAAAACAAGGTTAGAATTGGCGCTTCAGGAGCCATTCCGCCACTTGTTACGCTGTTGAGTGAAGGTACACAGAGGGGAAAAAAGGATGCTGCAACAGCACTGTTTAATTTGTGCATATATCAGGGAAACAAGGGTAAAGCAGTAAGGGCTGGTGTTGTTTCAACGCTAATGGAGCTTCTGACAGAAACTGGAGGTGGAATGGTGGATGAAGCGCTGGCCATTCTAGCAATATTGTCGAGCCATCCTGAAGGGAAAGCAGCCATTGGTGCTGCCAAGGCAGTGCCGGTTTTGGTTGAAGTTATTGGTACGGGATCTCCCCGAAACAGAGAAAATGCGGCTGCAGTATTGGTGCACCTTTGTTCGGGAGACCCAAAACATTTGGTGGATGCTCAGGAATTGGGTGTGATGAATTCCTTATTAGATCTGGCACAAAATGGTACAGATAGAGGCAAGAGAAAGGCTGCACAGTTGCTCGAGCGAATGAACCGCTTTATTGAGCAGCAAGCTCAAGCTGAGGTTGAGACCGAGACTGAGATTGAGGCGGAGGCTGAGATTGAGCCTCGGCCACTGACACGAGCTGATACACCAGTTGATATCCTAGCAGTTCCAGCCATCCTCAGCAGTGATCGCTGATGACAGCTGAGTTTTGCTTGATCTTTCTCTTTTGTTTCGTTGGTTTCTTTTGTTCTTTTTGAAGTATCAAAAGAGGCGGCTATACTTTCACAGGGAGGTGGAAGATCACCTTCCGTATCTGTAAGTCGATTCTTTTTATTTGTGTGGGATGAAGAGTGTAGTTTTGGAGAGAAAATTATAAAGGCATCATGGGATGTTGGGGGGGGGGGAGGAACTAAAAGTGAAAAACCCCCCAATGGAAGAATGGCTGATATATATATATATATAGCTGACATGTATTTTGTGAAATGTACCACCGTTGACTGTAATCATCCTCGGTTTTTAGTGGAGAGATGTGCGCCTTTTACTCGGACGAAATTTCCTTTTCTCCGCAGAGCAGCTTATCCAAATTTGCAATCAGTAGTAGCAAATGCTGTCCAAGTATATAAAGCATGAGCTCAAAAACAGTCTTGTGAAGTTGTATCCAATTGGAATCAATTGAAATGTGTGGAGAAGTTCAAATTCTGTGTATTGTTTACCTGGGAGTATAATGTTGCATTATGGTACAAACAATCTCCATATATTGGATGTTATTACATCTAATGCTATTTTCACGTCTCAATGTTATGAGATCAAACAGCAGCAGAAGAGAACACTTCGGATTCAACCTTAATAAAAATGGCAGCTTCTCAAGTTTCAATCAGATTAAAAATATGTTGATCTTTTTCTGGAGTAATTTGGAATACAAATGTGTAAGGGAGTAATTTACGGTCTAGTTTCTCTCAGATACTATTCATCTAAGTTCAACATAGGTGAAGTTACGACAATTTTCCATCTAGAATAGAAGAAGGCAGTCTCCAGTTCAACGCCTTTGCTTCTTTGCAACATTTGTAATATTGAAATACTATAGCATGACTCAATCCCCTTTTACAAGCTAAGCTAGCTATTTAGCTTAGACAAATCAAACCGAAAAACATTTTGGAATTTGTCTTATGGCCACATTGTTTTTATTTTCGTTAGCAACAAACAACAGATAATCAAAACTGGGCTTGACTTCCAAGCATACTGTAAATTACTTTTACTATAAAACAACCCTGCAGCATAAAGTTTACTGTTCATTTTCACTGTTCAAAGGGGCATTTTCGTCATAAACTTTGTCACCTATGCGGCCCGTGCGAGGGTTTGCATAATTTCTCTCGATCACACGTTCTCTTCTGCGATCGCACTCATCACAGGCGTAACCCAACTCTCTCTTCCTCTGCTTCGATTAGATACTCTCACTTAACCCAGACGTCTCGCTCTCTCTTGTGTTCCGATCTTCGTTGATTTCGGTTTTTGTGGTTGGTTAGGGTGCGTTTCGATCTCCGTTCAGGGTTCTTCTATTTTGAGGTTAGGGTACTGAGCGACCGAGCTGGACTCGCTGTTCGATCTGGTCGAGAACGTCAAGCTCCGGCGATCGGAAGTTCACTTAGACGGTGGTGATCAAGCTAGACGCCGCTTCCGTCTATGCATATTTTCGAGTAACTAACAAAGCAACCATGGCGCTCTGCTCCTCAGTCCTCACCACTCCGCTCGCTTCTCTAAACTCGCCAACAACATCAGTGTGGTACCAGTTCCCTATTGAGGGTGAACTTTGGTTTCAGGTGGGTTTTGTTGTTAATTAAATGAGTTTGTGCGTTCCATATCGTGTATTGTCCAATCATTAATTGGGTGGGTATTGCTTCATTACGGTAGCTACAAATGCAATAAGCTACTCTAACTTCAACAAATGTAATTAACATGTTTAGAACTGGTATGTAGAAGATTAGAGTAGCTTATTGCATTTCGTGAAGATTAGACTATTTTATGCTCAACAAGCTCCTTCTGATTGATATATTACCCTGCTAGCTATATGAATCTCCCCTTTACTATATGCCATAACACAAATCGTATTCCAATTCTAGATATACAATGAAAGAACAGAGTGACAAATTATAGGAAAGAACAGAGCGATAACTGTATAAATATACAATGAGATTTAGGCATAACTTAACTTGGGCAGAACAGAGGTAGCTAGAAATTTGTGAATGTGGAGATTTTACGTAGGACAGTCTCATTTGCTGGGGATATTATCTATAAGATCTATAATCCTAAAGTAATGATAGATGATAGAGCACTCTTGATTCAATTCTATTTGTCCGTGTGCAGGAGTCTTTACTTCATTTCACGTATTGGAATCCGCCATGCGACTTAGAGGAGCTTGATGGCATTCATTCTCACAAAGCTTCTACTCTGATGGCCCAACATCTTCTTGCAGCAGCATACCGATATGGCTTAGAATTTAGTTCACCATACCTGGATCTTCCTCCTTACAAGGTTTGTCAATTTCTTACCTATCAGAGTTTAGTTTTAGCTCGATCTTGACTTCTCATATGCATATAGTACATTCTATCGCCATATATACTTTCATAAGGTTATGGTTGCTACTCTTCGGTGTGAAGATTGCTGATGAGAAATTCAGTCAGTTAACCTCTAATGAGGTATGTATTCGTTTACAGACCAGATAATGAAATACAATTATATTTTTCGTTTATTTTTGAAAACACGTACGATTGGTGAAAACATGATCGGTGAAAACTGAAATGAGGGAGATGTAGGATTGGTTGGCATTAGAAAAAGCTGTTGAAAGTGGTCAATACCCCAGGCTTTGGAATACAGCTCAGCTCCATTTTAAACACTTATCTTTCTGGGTAAGTTCTACTCTGTTGAAAGCTAATCGTACAGTTATAATCGTTTTCTTATATATCATTGCATTTACATGGTTGATTTGGCATTCCATTGAATTTTGTTTTTGTTTCTTGCCGTTTCCAAAATTGAAATTTGTGTACTAGAGCTATTCTTTTCATCACCAATTCAGAGCAACTGAATCAAAGTCATCTCACCCATTTTCTTTTACTTAATCATTTTGGTCATACTATAATGTTCCATATTTGGTTTTAGAAGTCTGGTTGTCGCACACCCATATTTAATAACACTAATATGCTTATGTACTATGAGCTTCCAAATAAGTTAATGACAATAATTTTATTTGTAGGATATCATCAATTCATTCTTTTCTGAAAAGATCCACCTAGATCTGTTTGATAATGGCGCTAATATTATTGAAGGAAGGAGACTAAAAAGATCAAGAGGAGAGATGAAAATTTGGGGCCAACTGAGGACTAAGATATCGATGAATGCACTGATGAAGACCAACGGTCGACAAAGTCTATAACCAAGTAGTCAATGTCGGGCTTCCTAATCCCTCTAGGTGTGATATAAATTATAGTTCTCTGGAAATCACTTCTTATATTTATTTTCTCAGCCTTCTGTTTGATTTTTTTTCTTCCTATGTTCGGATTCTAATTAGTTACATTAGTTTTAAATTGAAATGTCACAACCTTTCATAAGTATACGTCAGTTCCTTCACTGCTTTGTTTTGAATCTCACATGTATTTGAATTTTGGATGAGTATTTTATTAGCTGAATTTAGTTTATGGGGATTGAGTTTGATTATTTGCCATTGTAAATTTGTAATATGGTATCTCACCCAATTTTGCTTTTATTTACAGAAATTGTACATTGAAGTCTTTGGTCTCTTCGACAGTGATGGTGATAGTTAGACTTGGGTCTATCAAAACGTGAAATGCATCCATTAATTCCCACAGGTAATGAATAGGGCATTTGTTTGTTGTGTGTGTTTGCTTCTATTTGGAAATAATCTAACAATTTAGACTATCATTTATGTGTTGTTGTTGTTGTAAATACAGAATTGGTAATGGATTGAGTGACCAGTGGGAGCTTGGTACATGTGAGTTATTCTGTGATAGAAGTTCATCGGTTGCTTATTATGGTATCGCTGATTTGATAATGAATATGTTAAGATAATGCTTTTGGGAAAAATCTAATTTTTAATGTGCATGTAATGCTCTTATTCAATCGTTATAACAAAACATAAAGTTACCAACACCATTGACCAATTGATTTTCTATACCTCTGAATTCTACTTCACTTTTCTAGTAATTTTACATGTATGAGCTTAGATCATTAATCAACTTTTATTACCATGCACGTAAAAGAAATATGAAGAAAAAAAATCCCTTGTGTTTAGATGATTTATCAATGTTTGCCATATCTCATTTAATTTTCAATTCAGACCCAAACATAGTTTATTAAGATGGATGTTAGTTTTCAATTTGATCAAGAATATTTAGACTCAAATGATTGGGATCTTCATGTCACATGTAATTTGTTTCCTTTCATTTATTTTATTGTATTTTAAGAAACAAAAGATAAATATGTGAAATGATAAGCACATAATTTGTTTCCTTCCAAAAATTAACTGAACTTGGGTTATCATGAAGCATATGTATTGAACTTTGAGGTTTTCTCATTTTTAACAGGTATTTATTAGCTGAGTTCTTCTGGATTTTGATTTCTCTGTTTTCAAATCAGTTGACTAAATTCTGATTTGATGGTTAGTATTTAGAAATATTCTAAATGTTTTTATTTTTTAATTATTTTTTTGGTTTTTGGTTTTGTAAGCTTGATTGTCTTCTTAGGTTGTTTGATCGAGTTGGATGATTTTGCTGATTTGTGTATCGAGTAACTTGGATTTATGCTGATCCTGAACTTTTGTCCATAGTAATACAAACCCCATTCAGAAGGTATTTGGTAATAGATTTGAAACCCCTTTTGTTTTAATGGTCAAGTAAATATAAAATGTGAAGTTGGTCTACTGTCATTACTTGGTTCATTTCCAAAATATATGCCACTAGAAGGAGAACCTGCACGTAGAGATCATATATCATTTCTCTCCTATTTTGCACGTTTGTATGTGTAGTTTCAATATGTGGTGAACAAATATTTCTGTGTTTGGAACATTACATGTGTTGATTCCCGAAAAAGGCGTAGGATTCAAAACAATTGCTTAATTTATGTAGAGCCAGTTTGGTCATTATTTGAGTGATTCATAATCAATAGATTAGTCGACTGAGATAAAAAGGAATTTTTCATATATAACTTCTGTAGATTTGATGTCAATCATGGGTATGGTGGGTTTCTTCATTTGATGTTGAGTGTGTTTGGTATTTTGATTTTGTATCTGAAGTCAATTATGTGAAAACTGGGATGTAAGTTACTTATAACTGGAGACATGAGTTACATGATATCATTGATATGTGTAGTTGCAATCGACTTAGAGTTGTTCTTTAAGTTGGCATATTTCTGTCTATTTTGAAATTGGTGTATGTGAAACTTAAATGCTTAATAATGACCACTTTATTTACCACAATGCTCATGTTTAGGCTAAGCTTAGGCTAATAGGATCAAAGATGGAAGGAATCTTATTCATATATATCCAAGTTTGGGTCAACCTGCAAAGTGCGAAAGCTAAAGCTCAATTAAGAAAGCTTGAGGTACAACTGTTGTTATTTGACCCTAAATGTGTTTTGTTCAGTAGGTTATTGTTCTACCAATTATTAGTTTTCATTTCTTTTGAAATCCAAGCACCTCTCTTACGCAATTTCCTATCTCTCTCATCTTGCCATTGCTTCTATATACATTCGATCGTCATTTACGCTTCTCAATCGTCTATCGTTTGATCTTTTCGGCTTCATATCTGCTATTTTGAAATGACGCGGTTCTTAGGGCATGGTCTAGGTTCTCTTTCTTAGTCTCATTCTTTTGTTTTCAATGTTTGATGCTTTATGAATTTGGGTTGTTTCCGTGTTTCGATTTATAGTGCTTTGTGAATTTGAGTTCTTATGTTTTTATGTATTTCCTACTTTAAAGCTTATTGGATTTTCAAATTGGTGGTCTGGGTGGTTTTGCATTTGTTAATCTAGGGTTTAAAGTTTGGGGCTTTGATTGATTCGTGATAAAAATTTGAGTCTAAGTTGTAAAACTTTCATATTTTAGTGATCTGGGTATTGCATTGATCTGTTTTTTTGCTCAACTTTGTAGTCCAAATTTGTTGGTAATGGTTCATGAATCTCTGGGATGTTAGTGTTGGGTATATCTATGTAGTTGTTGATTATGTAATTCAATGTTCCAATTCACACGTGTTGAACTGTTGATAGATTTGATAATTCCAAACCCCTTATTTGATTTCAAAGCTGAATTTTGTTGAGCTGAGATGACATTGAAGGAGTTAGTGGTATGGTCCTATGTTATATTAACTGAATACTTGGGGCAATTGTTCTCCTACTTCAGTTGCAATAGTTTTCTTGAGATTTTGGCTTACGCATATATTTTATGAAATTCGATCGAAACTTGGGTTAAGTTGGCTAGGTGAACTAGATGTTCGTCAAATCCCGCCAAGTACCAGTTGGTAGCTCAATCTGTGGTGGAGTTTGCTGAGATATTGCACTTCATCATTTTTTGTTGTTGGGTAATTAAGCCTAGTTTGGAGTTGAGTTTTTGAGATTAAATCAACTTATTATCGAATATTTTGATAGAATGTAGGAAAAATTGCTTATTTTATTTTTTAACTGCAAAAGCCACTGTTAGAAATAAGCAAGTAAAAAGTTGTTTTTTCTACACTGTTTTTCAAAAGTTTAATATTTTCACCTCAATTCCAAAATAAGCCTTGGTCACTTGGATCATTTGGGTAGTTTAACTGTTCACATCTACAAATTCCGAGTATGAGCAACAAAGAAATAGTATGGTGAATTGAGAAACTTTCAAGAGGAAGAAGGATTTGCATCCAAAGCATGAGATATCATAAGTTGTAGATTTTGTAAGGTTCAGTATTTGAAATGGCTAGGAGATTGTAGATTTAGTTGTCAAATAAGTTAGTTAATGCCTCAAGCTTTTATGATTTGTTGTATTTTTGCCTCAAAGATGATAGAGTCAAGAGAGAAAGATTTGAAAAAAGAAGGGCAAAGAGGTTACGAGAAGAAGAAATGTGGAAGTGTGGTGTATAAGGTAGCAGAGAGGCAATGGTTATTTTTTTGTATTTTTGAGTTTGGAGTTGTAGAAAAATAGTGAGGGAAGCCTGTAAGAGTTTTTCGGGTTGGTTGTCATGACTTAAAGATGTATTAGGGTCGGGTGTCCATGACTTAAAATGTATTGAGGATAACTTAAATTCTATCACATTTCCTTCATGATCAATTCACAATTTTAACAAATTACAAATATCACAATTGTTTTTGTTTATACAAAAAATTGTATATCATCAAATTCAAAAGTGATTAGAACTTGTTTTTCGTATCTAAATAGCTTATATTTATGTCATAGTAATTGAACTTTCAAAAAAGTGATATAAGTCTTATTCGGATTTAACTTTATAAAAAAAATAAATCTTAATATTTACAGTTTTTACTTTCTTTTTTTCTCACCTTTGACATCTCCACATGATTGAATACATTCTATTCTTAATACTACATTTATTTTCACATTCCTTGATTATTCATACTACATATATATTATTTTTTCATTCTTATTAAATTTCACTTCATTGAGACACCGCGCCAAGGCGCCGTCAACCACCTAGTTTACTATATAACAAACTTGGTCCTAGCTAGGGTTTATTGTTCCTCTTACTGTTTTAGGGGACGTTTTGGTCTTTTGGACAACTTTTGTGAAGTGTGTAAGGCATGCGGGCAACTTAGTTCGTTGTTCGCAACTTAGTACTATCTATTTTGGTCTTTTTGTTGCTCAACCCCTTCTCTTACTCTAGCGATCTCTCGATTCTTCCTGAAGCACATAACAGAGAAAATTGAGCATCTGTTTTATGAGTGATTTTGTATGCCTTAGCTGGTTTTTCTCATGACTAGATTCCGTTCCTCCCGATTTTGAGGTTAATTATTGGAGTCGATTGAAGTTTTATGTTCTCCGTTGATCATCGAGGTTCACTTCTAAACCATTTGATTGTCTTAGTTTCGATTAGGCTCATGTGTTTTTCACATGTTGAATCTTTTTTATTAGAGATCAGATTGCAATTTTGACTTTGATTTGGAGTTTATTTGGAATTTTGAATATCAGTGAATTATATGAATTAGAAAGCCTCTGAACTGTGTAAGAAATTCTTATATGCTCTAGGCTGCCACTATTTTATTAGTCTCATCTACTGTGGCTGTAAAGAACCAAATGCAAGAGTTAAGTCTACAAGTCAGTGAAAACAACTTAAGTTCTCAGTAGAAAATTAGTCTTTAATTATAGTCAACTCACTGAACTCAGTATACAACTTCTTACTAGTATAGTGTCATTTACATTGTATCTGTTATTTGGCATTTGATTTCATTCTTAATTTTGATATGGTAAATTGCATGTCATTCATAACATGACTACATGACAAGCAAGTTGAAGCATATGGGCATGGTTATCTATTTTCACTATCTCTTAGATGTTAGCCTTTTCTCAAAGCATTGCGGACTTTAATCGTCAACTATAGCAAGGGTTCTTGCTTGATGAGTTTTGAACAAACTCATCCGATGCTTTATCCCAACCTAGCTAATTATGTTATTTGATTTTAAACTTCAGTATCATTCATTAGAAATTCATGAGTAATGTGATGTTTTTAGTCATGAAATGAAATATCTACAATGGATCTGTTCCATTGGGGTTCTCATTGTCAAATAGATAAGAATGATCTCAAACGTAGCATCCTTCATATGAGAATGTGGATTGATGCTTTACTGTTGGTAATTGTTTTTTGGGAAAATTGCTCGGATGATCACTCATGTATGGTATTTTTTAAACTTTGTTTTCTCATGTATGACAAATATCACTTTGCTCCCTCATGTATGGCAAATACCAATTTGTCCACTATTGATTTACACTTTTACTCACTTTACTCACTCCGAACCGGAGAAATTGGTGGCGTCACTGTAATTTCAAGCGAATCAAAGTTCAATCTGTGCGAAATCAGCCCAACAACAATTTTCGCAACTACACCTAAGTCTAATTTATCATGGAAGTGATTGAATTAACTTTTAAAGTCAAGAACACCCAAAACTTCAAATCTTCGATTCTCCTTCCTCGTGTTGAATTGAGGCTCGACTTTGGTATGACAAGACTCACAAGAAAGAGAGTTACAATGCCTAATAAGTTTCCTTGGCCGATTATAACTCGAATTCAAAACCTCAAATTTTGCAGAATTCGGAGTGAGCAAAGTGAGTAAAAGTGTAATTCGATAGTGAGTAAGGTGATATTTGTCATACATGAACGAACAAAGTTTAAAACGTGTCATACTTGAGTGATCATCCAAGTAATTTTTTTTTTTTTGTTAGTTTTACCGGTACCTATTGCACTTTTCTCTTTGGTTATCCGGCTGTAATTTGTATGCTCCTTTTATGCAGCTTGGAATCAAGGGTTCAGACATCGAAATATTGAATGATTGGAAAAACAAGTCCTTTATGATGTAGCTCAAAGGTTTCAATTTTTAACATCAGGTGCCCTACCTTTGTTGGGCTCACGAAATGAGCATTGGCTAGAGATGAATAGAAATAACAGCACTGAAAATGTTTTGTCATTTATGTGTATTTTCTGTGTAAAAAAAAAATACAACTCATCTTTTCTGTGATAGACTGATAGTAAATATTATCTTTCAATATTTGTTTAACACCGCAGCAAGCCGCCGGCTACCGTTCTAGTATATGTACCCACACATGATCAAATCAACAAAAAACATTCTAACTTTCTAAGAACTTCTACAATAATAATAATTTTTATAGATTTCGTCCTCCCTATTCACCGCAATATCCCATCCCAATTCTTCTTCCTTCATAATCATGTCGAGACTTGTGTAAATTGAACCACGGATCTTATAACTTATAATATCATGTCTCGACCTTTTTTTGTTCTTCTGACCGGTCACTACTAGAAAAAATGGGTAATAGCAACAACACCATAGAGAATGGAATATTGCTCATTTTTACACTAAACAGGCAAGCTCTTTACAAAGGGATCATTGAGTTCAAGGCCCTCAAGAGTCAACATGTCTATTAATTATGAATTTATATTATATATGTGAAATCGTCATGAATTTTTGCACATATCAGCATGTGTTTGGTTTTAAAATGTGGGATTTACTATGTTTACCGAATGAACCGGATCGATACATAATATAAGTCTTCTGTGAGGCATATTTTTTAAGGGCCGAATGAGGCATCAATCTCATTGATGCAGAACATAACAAAAGAAGATTACAAAAGTGACTTATCCATAAAATGAGTGACGGACAAGAAACCACGACCTGGCTAGAATAATAACTAAAATCAAACTAACCAAATAATTTCCCTCAAACATAAAATAAAAAAAAAACTAAATTCGTAACTAGTGACCAATAACTATGACGCTATTAGTAAAAAAAATGACAAGTGTCCAATCTACTTATTTGAAAACTGAAATTAAAAACTTAAAACTAAAAGCTAAGCAGTCCGAACCACGGATTTTCTTAGCTATTTTGTTTACTCTGTATATTTATTGGTCTTTTCACAGGTCAAACAGCAGTTTACATAGCTTTGACAGAAAAATCACAGGTTGAATTAAATGAATTCAATTACTATTACTTTCAATTTCATTCATGTTATTCTGAAAAGGGTTTGCATTCTTGCGTAGGTCTACTAGTCTCCGATGGCTAGGAAACTGCTTTGAACAACCCAAATGAAAGAACTCAACCCCGATTTAGTTGTCTAAACTGAAATTAAGCTCTAATAACACCACAACTTACAAAATTTTTGCCAGAATTTACTTTATAAAACGTATATAAACCAAGAACCTGCAAGAAGATTACACTTCACAGATAAATTCTGAGACACACCGTGGACCACTATTGTCCATCCGAATTTCTCAAAATCCATATATAAAACTAAACTCAAGGTTTACAAGAAATCCAGAAAATATTCAGGAGTATAACTCAAACTGAATAACACAACACAAGAATTCAGAGCGACTTCTAATTACAAAATATACAAGACTAGCAGGTTACATCAGGAACTTACTAGAAGGAGAGTGTGATTTGAACTCTAGGCCTCCTGCGATGACGTGCAACCACGGGAAAGATACTACAATCTGGGCGGCGAAAACCGAAAAACTCGGAGAAAAACATATAAATAATAAAACCGTTAGAGTGAGTGGACGTAAATCATAATATGCTGCATAAATAAATCTAATATATTTTTCACAATAAATGCACATAAAATCATGCGAGTCAAAACAAACAAGCTCAGGTCAAGTGCTCATAAAGACGTAACTCTCCTGGGTACTGTGTGTGTGGAGGCAATAACTTGAGTACATTTTCCTCAAAGTTACAACACGCCCGGGTCAAGTGCTCATAAAGACGTAACTCTCCCGGGTACTGTGAATCACGGGTCAGGTGCTCATATAGACGTAACCCTCCCGGAGCATCTCGGGGATCAGCCGAGAGGCCATAGCATCGATGCATCATATATCCATACTCAGTGTAAAAACAAATCACATGTGCTTCCAAATCAATATATGCTCATAAAATTCATAATCATAAATGCATACTCGTAAATGCATAATCGTAAAGCATACTCATAGACTCGCAAATCCACTGTGAAAATCAAAGTGTCCACTCACAGATAACAGCTAGCCCTGAGGCCCGGCGGAATGTCCCTCGCCAAAAACTCTCTAACGATCACCCGAATAACAGGGATACGATCAATATATAATGAATTTCGACATACGGAGTAAATACGTTAAGAACCCCGTGTTCTCGAAAATCGTATTGCTCGAAATATCGACGAGCATAACAAAACTCCCAAAATATACCCAAACATCCCTCGTCCCAAATTAAGACACTTAATTCAACTCGAAAACCTCACGACTACGATCGGAGCGCGATTACGAGCAAAACGATATAAAAATCTCCGAAAACCCCAAAAAATAGACCCTCGCCGAAGCTCCGCCATGGACCACCGGCGCGACACCAATGGTGACATTCCCCAGCGAGGCATACATCAAAATGATCCTCTCCTCAAGCCTAACAAAACCCCCAAAACCACATCTCCATCCAACCACAACCGTGGCAAAAAATTGGCCCGAAAATCTCACTGAATTCTCCTTCTCCGGTCACCACCACAGCACCCCTAAAACCTCAACCTTGTCCCAAATTGAATACCCAGAAAGCATCAAGGGGTTGAGGGAAACCTAACCCCCCACACCCGCGAAGCCAAATCTCGCTGGAAACCACCACCCGATTCCAGCGAAAATCTCAAACATCATTGAATTCGAACTCCCTCAAAACACAACCAATTCTCACAAATGAATACATGAATCAATAGGAAATCAAAAGAGATGAAAGGACCCAACCCCGATTTAGCTCCCTAAAACGGAATCGAACCCCTTCAAAAACACGAACCAACAAAAACCGTAGAAATTTTGGCAGAGTTTCGTTACTAACGTGGAATTACCATTACCTGCACGCGGAAAATACACTTCATCCTATGCCACAAAAAGCAAACCGTGGGCACCAATCCCATCCGGATTTCTCAATATATCAACAGTAAAGTAAAACAATAAATATATCTATACTTTACTGAAATCCGATGTAAAATCATATAATATAAACAATAGAATTCTCAGAGCGACCTCTAATGTATAATCATATACGTATACCACAGTAGGTAGAATAATAAACCTACTGGAAGAAACAAGGTAGCTCGAGCACTATGCCTCCGACCACGACGTGCGACACCAGAGTCCGAACTGCAAACTGGGCACAGAAACCGAAAAGCCCAGGGGAAAGACATGAAAACTGTTAGAGTGAGTGGACGAAAATAAATGTCTTTCACCAAATAATATATGTTATAAAAACATATGCGAGTCGAAAGTATAAATAATCAAATGGTACACGAGGGAGACTCTAACTTCTCACGCGTCCGAGTACATGAGGGAGACTCTAACTCCTCACGCGTACGGAGCATGCATCGTAAATACATCGCGGAGTCTCTCATGAACTACCACGCGATAGCACAGTCTGAACCACGGGATCCCAGATCCACACGTGATTCCTAGCCAGAAAGGCCTCGGGTCAGGATATCTGTCCCCCCCCCCGGAGCGTACTCGGGGATCAGCCGAGAAGCCAGTGTGTATCGATACAACAACGTAACCAAGACTGTACTCTGTGTAAATCAAATCATAAATCTTTTTCATGCACATGCATAAAACATAATATGTACGTATGTATATTCGTATACGTATATTCGTATAAGCATAATCATAAAACACATGCTTGTAAAATCATAATCAATCTGCTCAAGTTCGTAAAACGTATATAAAAGACTCGCAATCAATCCGTGAAAAGAAATGTCCACTCACAGACTAGCGTAACGCGATATGCGTTAACCCGTGATCCGGCGGAAAGTCCATCGCCAAACAAACGATCATGAACACCTGATTAACCACAATATCCAATTCTCACAAACATAATTTGACAATTCAAAACAAATCACGAGAAACCACCGTTCTCGGAAACACGAAATTCAATGTCGACGAATCGTCGAAAATCCGTAAATCACACCTCAATACCTTGCTATAATTTCGGATGCTCAACTCGAAAAACAAACCTCCCCACTGCGATCGGGGCGCGATTTCCGAGTGAAATGACATGCAACTTGTCGAAAATCCCAAAAAGTCAAACTTTGACCGCCGTTGACCGTTGACCGCCGTCCACGGTGGCGCCGCCGCCAAACTGAAAATTTTCCGGCGGAGCAACCCCTATTCCACTCAAAATCATCCACTGAGCAACTTTGTCAAGTGGTAGCTTCTAGGGGATGAGAGCTTCAAAGCCCACCCAAAATTGCAGCTCAAATCGGCCAAATTCATAGAACCCGAATTCACCAAAATTCCCTCCATTTTTGATCGGATTTCTCTCTCTCTCCGACGAGCCTTGCCGTGAAAGGAGGCCGGAGGCATGTCGGGGTGACCAAGGCGCACCAAACGGGACTAACCCCAACGCCTGGGGTGGCCGGACGGCTCGCCGCCGTGGAGCACCGTGGAGGACCGTCGCCACCTTCATTTCAGCTCGCGTTGACCGATCAGCCCAGGTATGACCAAGTTGACTTTCCCTAAAAGGCAACTCCAATATTTATACTTCATTAAATACTTTCCCAAAAAGGAAACCTCCAAAAACACATTTCGGCAAACTTTAAATACCCGCAACTTCCTCGTCGTAATTCCGATTCTAATAATTCTCGCGGCAACAAACTCGACTCGACGTATTCTTCAATTATCACCCGAAGTCAAACACATCGACCAATCGGATAAAAAGTCAACTGTTCAAACCAACACATATTTAAACCGACTAAATAATCAACAATCGGAAATATTCACAACTTAATCTTCGTAACTCAGAATAATGCTCCGGAAGTTCCCACAAGCTCGAAATTAAATTCTCAACAACTTCCGTGAAGAAGCCGAAACCAAATTCTCGTCCGGTAATTTAGTCGTTAAAAGCACCACCATTTAAATCCGAACTTCAAATATTCATAATTAATTCCTCGGTCGTCCAAATAACGATCCGGAACCGCCCACGAACTTGAAATCACACGTACAACGACTCTCGAGAAGAGACCCAGCTCCAATTCTCGGCCAATGATTTAGTCGTTATCAAATCTGGCGATTCAAATAATGTCGGAACTCTGCGACTACACAGTAACTCACGTATATAGCTGATCATACTGGTGATTCTGGTCCGGGTCGTCACAAGAGATTTCTAACCATACCAAGAACACGACTGGAGGTGGCCGGAATATCCGGGTCGGACGGCGAACCCAAACTGGATCAGTGGAGCTCGAACGGGTCAACTCAGTCAACTCGGTCCAAATGTGTGATTTTCCGATTTTTACAACTATTCAATATTTATACGTCGCGAGCGGACCAAACCAACGGCTCGGATAACTCCAACACAATCGGATAAATACGACTAATGCAACTACAATTTCAAATATTCATTTAATATTCCCCAATTATCCGAAAAATCCTTCGAAACATCCTACGAGCTCAAAATCAAATCCTCTACAATTTCCGCGAATGAACTCAAACCAAATTCTTACCCGATAATTTAGTTGTTAACAAACCACATACGCACAACCAACTCGCGATAACAACATTTCGTGCCGATAATCATATACTCAAAGTTCAGGTCGTTACATCAAATGCCCAAAGTCTTCGTCCTACAGTGGGTTTCAGATCTGAGATTGACGCCTCAAAGGTTGAATCCCACCGACGACGATGCATCGACCCCCATCGTTTTCTTCCCATTCAAGGGTATCTTCTAATTTTTCAGATCTGCTTTTAAATATCTTCCCATTCATAAATTGTTTGCTTTTTGATATGTTAAATCGTTTGTTCCTTTTAACATTGCTTCTCTTACCAATTGTTTCTTCTCTTGTGGTTCGAGTTTTAGAATAAAGATGTACTAATGCAACGAATTTGGCATGGAAGTCTAGCAACCAAAGGCTTGTTGATGGTGCATACAGCCATACACACCATGGTAGGCTCTCTTCACTCTAATGATTACTTTTGTTTTTGCCTTTGCTTTTCTAGTCAACAGAAGAGTTTTCGTCATAGTGATGCTATTGCTAATTTGGTACAAAATAATGAGGATAGTGATGCTATTGCTAATTAGTTACAAAATAGTGACGGAATGAGTTTTCGTTGTAAAATTGGTACACAATGCCAAAAACTCATTTGGTCTATTGGAGCTACAGAATAGACATCCATTACTTATTGGTCAATATATTAAACACTATACATTCTCTGACATTGAACAGTAAGCTTGACTACTTTATTTTTATATAGATTGCCATTATTTGTTTTGTAAACAAACAAAAAAAGACAAAACCTGAAGAATTGGTTCATGAGTTAAATAATACTGTATTTCTTATTAAAGGTATTACACAGAAAAAACAATACTAAAAAAAGTTTAATAGCAATACATCAGTTCTCATCCAAAGAACTGAATCGACTATCGTCTTGTTCACTCATGTTATAGAATTTATCTATCTTCGGAGAGAGGAGGGCATGCCTTTAATAGATGCATGGTAAACATGCGCAACTTACATAAGTACATAAATTTAATTCAAGTAGAAACATATTAGCTACAAATAAGGTAGTTGCAATTGAGCCACATTCAATCCAATGTAAATAATAGGGATATATATCTTTGTATGTGGACTGTAACAATGAGTAACAACAGATGACATTTGAAAATGTGGATTGCCAAAAACAAACGAAGGGTGTCATCAATGATGTGCAAATGACAATGACCCTTTTAGAATAGAAAGATGCAACAATGTACGAGGAAGTGCATTACATCTGTTAGACCTCCCAACCAAACAGATAAGGCCTGTGAATTTTTTTTTCCATAACCTATGAACAGATACATATTAGAACGCTATATTTTCATTTGGGATGAAGTACTCTTAGATATGATTGGTACTCACATCATAATAACTCTAGACGAAAAAGAGAGAGACAGTGTACCCTACTGGTACTTAAAGTATTTCAAACTTATGTTAAAAAAAGTTTACCTATTTTCGCCAGTAGCACAAATTCAAGTATATGAGCAACGTCTACAGCCACCATACATACTTGGCCTAATATCATTGGAAAATTGGAGATCAGCAAGCTCCAGATCTAATTTTGTAATATGGCATTCAGTCAAAATCGAATGTAAGGTAGTCAAAGTTATCGATCCCCTACATATATAACAACTTAGAATTCACTAAGAGCATCTTCAATCATTAAGGTCTCATACCCTATTATGAGAACTTTATAAAATCACTATTCAATATAAAACCTTCACATCTTCAATCATCAAGGTCTCATACCTCATTTTAAGATGAGTCTTTCTCATCTTTAACCATAGAGACCTATATCTTATACCTTAAAACTCATAATCTTTATTATATAACTTTTTAAATATAAAATATACATCTTGTATTCTATAATAATTTATAAACTATTATAATTTGAAGTAATCTGGATTTATTGAATTAATCAAGAAAAAATATTAATTAGTGTCATGTGGCTTCATCCTCTCTTCCACTACTTTTTTCTTTTGCTAGCCCACCAATAAGCTAAGGTGTTATACCGCATTTTGGGTCTCAAAATGAGACCTTATTTAGGATATAGGACCTTACATACAAGGTATGAGACTTATTTCTTTCACCATTGGAGATGAAAATTTTCACACGTTTTATTTTGAGGTATAGCACGTCCATTGTTGGAGATGGTCTAATATATACTAATTTTAAGAGGTGTGTCTGTGTAAGACTTACCATCAGTGTTGATCTTTTTGTAAAACCTTTGTAATCATATTGGTATAGTAGGCCTACCTAAAGATATCAGAGTGTATTCACACCTCTAAAATTGATATATAGTCCTCCCACCATTTTTGTAAATTTTTTATGTTAGATTTACCCCTAATTCAGAGAAATAAAAAACAGATGCACACCGCCTTCTCTGTAGGATGCATCGACCTTCTTCATTAGATCCCTATCCTTGTTTATTTTATCTTTGACTCCATTTTGTATCTAACAAAACCCCATAACATATGTAACCATGTTTTAGGACCCAAGAATTGATGATGGTTCCAAAAACTAAACAACCAACTAAATGAACCAATCGTCGATCTCGTCATTCTCAATTAGTCCTAATAAGATTGCAACATATATAGCTGACCCAATCAATGTATATAGCTTACAACCGTAAAGGAATGCTTACCTAATATCTAAAGTTCAATCATCTCCCAAGTACAGAATCTAAGCAACACAAGGGATTTCGTTTTTTTAGATTGGATATACCAGTCACCTATAAGGATACGGCATGAACTTATGTTTGAATACTAAAATTGTCATTGGATTATATATGGCATGGTCTGGACTTGGAGTTATAGAACAGAACAATCGAAGGAGTACGACGAAGAAAAGAAGGCAGGTTCAATCGGTGAACAGTATAAAACAAAAGGGGTAAAATTGGTAATCTGGTTGAAAAAAATAGAAGAGGTGTACATATTAATTTTGGATGTGAGAATAGATGCTCTCATCCAATTAAGGGGGTAAAAAAAATGCTCAGCATATCTTAACCTCATGTCCACTCAATTGATTGAGGTAATCAGATTGCAAGCCTGCATAAGGTTTTTATTATCAATAGAATCCATCAAGAAAGAGCACTTACAACAAAGTAGGACTTGGAGCTCCTGCTTAAGAAGGTATTGCATTCTCTACTGACCAAGCACAAATAAGAGGGAGTATAGAAGAAACAACACATGAAGATGACACTGCATACAAAAGATCTTACCTCCATGCTCATGATCTACTTATCAGGAGGAAGAAAGTCATCTGATACAATTGTAACTATCTTAAATTGAGCTTCGTTGTCCTCATCCTTTCGATCACCAGATTAGTCTTCTCGATACCAAACTCCTCTTAGAATTTCTTCCACAATGTATCAGTCATTGGACTCAAATCCCTACATTACAAAGAAGCAATTTCACAAACTGATCAGAAATGGCATGGAATACAACACTGATCAACTTGCTTCTGTACTCTTCGCGATATGCATCCATATCCAGTGATTCCACATACACTATCATAGTCTACTAGAATTCATGGCATTCATCCATAATGCATTCAAATCATATCTGAACTGGATGGATAATCTTCGGCAAAGATTAGCAGGCATGAGTTTCTCATATACCAAAAATGTCATATTCACATACAAGAGCAATATAGTTTCTACTAAATCTCAACATTCCAAAATTATGATATAACTCATGTGCGGTTAGAGAGTCAATTCAACAAACAAACTTCAACATATGCACAATATATGATCGAAAGATAAAGACTTGAGAAAGAAGTGTATACTAGAAACAAATAGAAAGGGGTTTCCGTCATCGCAAATTAATCACCAAATTAACCATCAAAATCGAACCAAATTAAGCACAAGCAAAGGGGTTTCACTCACCATTCGACGATGTTCCATACAATCGACCTTAGACGTTGGCCCTTGGATAGTCACTGGAGGAGCCGCTCAGAACGGAGAGGACGAGAAGCAGCAACTAGCCTCTGCTCAGCTTCTCCTCGTGCTGTAGTTGCTCGATGACCTAACAACGCCACCACTATCGTCGACTGTCTTGCCGTCGGCGTCCAGATTTGAAGCGAGGCGGAGAGACATGGATGATCCATATGGAGATCTAGGTTTGGGAAGGGAGAATACAAATGAAAGTTATTATTAAAGTTCGTGTTGTTGAATGCAGAAATGAAATGGAATACTTTTCTGTTGCAAGGTTTTACCATTTCAGTCAGACTAGTAAGTCAGCCAGCGCTCTGCTGCGGGAGGGAGTTGTTGAGAACAAAATATAGTAATATTGATTACAGACATTAAGTTTTCTCCGGAGAGATATGGTGCATGTAGAGACAAACATTAAGTTCACACTGAAGAGATATGTTACACACTAAGTGTACACAGAAGAGATAGGGTGCAGCTCTAGACCATTACATATGGTACAGTTGAACACAATAGATAAGGACATCAAATCACCGAAATCCCAAATTTGCTTGGTTCATAGTTGAACACAATTGTCACTGTAAGTAAACACAGGGAAGCTTAATCTGAAAAAGAAAAGAAAAAAATCAGAGAAGATAAAAGATTGAGTTCACACCTTCACGGTTTGTGAAGGCTAAGTGTTGAAAAATAGAAAACAGGGAAAACTGGATAAGCCAATAAATTGATTAGAGATAGACGAAAGAACTCATAGAAGCAAAGTTTTAGAACCCATTTACTTCATTAACAGCCATATAGATTCCAGTCCATTATTACTTTGCCTGTTTTTGGCTCCATAAGGCATCTCTATATTCTTCTACTACAGTCCTACAACTATTCTTGTTTGCACGCTCGATTGAAACATTTAATCATCCTCTGGTGGGTTACCAAATCATTCAAAATCTTTTCCAAATCTTGTAGATATTTCCCATTGGTGCGAACAAAGTTAGATAATCCAAAGATTTGTATCGAAACCATTAACCCATACAAACTATAAAACTGAAGCAACAACTAAACGACCTGATTAATACCCAGTACGAAAAAGTAAAAGGATACCTTATATAATCAATATACAGAATCAAAACACAGCTGCGAACCTACTAAACCATAATTCCGTGTTTGTGTAGCTCTGATATATCAAACATAGTTGAACAAAACGAAGAAATGAATTGGAAACACACCTTATGTAAAATGAAGAACTCTGACAATCGATCGGAGAACAACAAAAGATCAGGCATTTGAGACGGCCGAGATAACTTGATTCAACAAAGTGGGAAGACTGGAAGAGGCAGAGAAAAGCTACGAAGCATAGGGAACTGGAGAGAGAGAGAAGATGTCGAACACGTGAGAAAGCAGGTTGCTCCCTTCTTCGTTAATTTTTATAAAATTACTCTTAAGAACCTATGATGAGAATTGATATAAATTAGAGATAGGTACAATTAACGAGAACTGAGGGTAGAACAGTCTTTGAACAGATGGCTCGGCTCCGAGCCGCACTGTTCATAAGCCGAACTTTGATTTTAGTTATTAGTATAATATATACTAGTAATGTCCCGCGCGCTGCTACGGGTCCAATGTTAGATGTGGTCAACTTAAAACATTTTTCTTCTTTATCTTTCTTAGCCTCCTCCACATCCTAATTTTTCTCACTGCCCAAATCTCAAATCTCCTATCTTTTCATCTTCTCCAAAGTCTTTCATATATTTTTACTCCTCTTCCCCAAAATACATATATAACTTGGTAGCATGTGTGAGAGCATAACTAAAATCATGTAAATAATTACTAACGTGAGATAAATGTTCAATTATCGTCAAAATTTAACATATAAGCTATTTATCCAAGAAATCCGTAATACATATGTGAACGATCAAATAGTTGAAAAACTAATAAAACATTCAAACATTCATATGTTGGACCTCTTATCCTTACCAAATAACAATAAAAATATGACAAACAGTCATATGAATGTTTTCTATGTACAGAGATTACTTCTTCGAATTCAGCGTTAAGAAGCAGCAACATAATTTCTTTGTGACCATGAAGCCATCTTTGGTCTCGTTGGGTTTTGCATGAATTGAATTAGGATTTAACATACAGCCTTGCATCACCATTTTACTGCATTTCATTTGGATATTCTGATCATTAATCCTACCTAAATACAATACAGTGTTCTATTACATATTGTCTTGGTCTATAACACTGTTCTTTTAGTTTATTTTTCACCTAGTTCGTATGTAAATTATTATTTTTACAGCATATAGAACTCAGACGGGAACGCCCCTGCCTTCGAGGGAGGTCGCTGCCATATGTTAAAAATATGGAACAAACCAAACATATTAACCATGGTTATGTTTATGAATTTAAAATATAAACACCAAGTCCCAATTAATTTCAATCCTTCTGCTCCTCCCTCAATCAGCGGCTACTCGTTTTTTCCAGATTTCTTACTACCATGAGAACTATGGATGAATACTACTATCTATTTTTTTTTACTTGCTTTGACAGGTTTGCCATGGTATAGATGATTCTAAAAGCTTAAAGATGTTCTTTTTCCGACTTCCTGCTCCTAAGATTCTGACCTTCGTTGCTCATTTTGCTCCTTCGGAACATTGTCATTTCTCTTGTTAAAGCGTCTGGGAGATAGTTCTTGTTTCCTACAATTAGATCTACATTATAATCATATTGGTCGAGAAATAATTGTCAATTTACTAATCTACCTCAATCGGTCGCTTCATCTAGCTTGAAATTCTTGAGAATTTTTAGTTTGGCCCAATCTGTTCTCACAATAAATGGATTCCCTAAAAAGGCGGGAGAATTTTCAATTATTTTTTTATTGCTAGAATTTTTTTTCCCTTGTGGGATAGTTCTATTCTGCGATGTTGAACTTCCTACTGTAAAACTTTAAATTTTTTTTTCTGTATTTAGTGCCTAGCGCTCTCGCTAGCACTACACCTGCCCCAAAACTATCACCAACATCTATCTAAAGAATGATCTCATCATTTCTTCAGGTTGATGGAGCGGAGGCAAATTTTTGCAGAGCTCCTTGATTTGCCTGACCTTTTTGTCATCCTCTGTAAATTTCCAAGTTCTCTTAGAGCTTGTTTTTAGGGATAGTATTGTTGTTAATCCAACAATTTTGGAGAGGAAATCTCTTCCATAGTTTATGACTCCTAAAAATCTCTTTAGACTTTTAGCGTCAGGAATTTTGTCTGAAAATTTTCAGACTTTTTCTAAGATATGAGGTTGAAGCTTGATCATCCCATTTCTTATGTTAATCCCTAGGAAGTCAATTTCATCTAGGAATAATGATTCCATGTTGAACTATGAGCTTATCTACCTCATAGAGATGATTCATGTAGTCCTCTTTGTTCTTTGAGAAGATTAATAAATCGACAATATAGACGACACAAAAGTTTGCAACCTATTTGAATATGTTGTTCAGAGAAAAATGGATGGAGCTTGTTTCAACCCAAAAGGCATTACTACCCATTCGTAGTGTCTATGTAGAGTTTCGAAGGCAGTAAAGGGAATGCTATCAGGATACTTTGACTTGCCAGCATCCTTATGTTACATCAACTTTGAGAACACCTTGGCTCCTCTGAGCTTGTTGATTAACACCCTTGATTGTGCTATTTGATAACCGTCTTTTACGGTTTTCTTATTGACATCTCTATAGTCTATCACCAATTCACCATTCTTGCATGATTTCTGACATAAAATGTTGGAGCTTGATGAGGACTATTCGACGATCTTATCAATCCTTTTTTCAAAAGATTAGCTATGTCTTTCCTGAATTCTTTTTTATCTTCTTCCTTGTACTAAGGGATTACTTTTACATGACAAATAAAATTAATGTCATGTAACTTGAGCTTATTGACCACTGGGTCTTTTTCCTGCAATTTCAAAGGATTGATGTCAATATTTTGTTGTGACATCTCCTTGATCTCTCCAAGGATCATTCTAAAAAAAAGATCTCTCCAAGGGTATGTATCTTTTGTTTCTCAAGCTTAGCCTTAAAGTACTTTAGATTAAGCTCTTGTATGAAGGCAACTTCGGCTACCTGTTCATCTTCTTCTTTGTCCTCTGACGATCCTTCTATAAGCAACTCTTCTTGTTACTTGTATTGCAATATCGTTTCGTATTTTGGTGTATATCCACCACTATTCTGCTGCAACCTCCGTTATTTCCCTATAAATCATGGACCAACAACACTCTTTACTTATTTTAGTCGCTCCATCCAGAAGATCTTGTCATTCTTTTCGAAACCCAGAAGTTCATTTTTGGCTTCTGGATGAGTGTTTTCTATAGGGGAAAATCATTGCCAATCAGTATATCTGAGTCTTGGCTTTCTGATTGCCAAAGCTCTTCAATTGCAAAGGTTTCTCCTCCAATAGAGATTTGAACCTTTTTAGCACCTGTATTCATGAAGTTTCTTCTTGTATCCTAAAAATTTTAATTCAATTTTCATTTAGTTGCTAAACTTACTCATAGAAGCAGCTGTTGCCTTGCACAAATTCTGTTTCGAAGAACTTTCTTTTTCTATTATTTTTTTGAAATGACTGCATCGTTCTTCTTCACAAACTGGGCTTTTTGCCGATACTACTTCTTCCTTTTCATTAGTAGTATCAAATCTCATTGTTTCTAGATCTCTTTCTAGAATTTCTTTCTTTCTTCTATCTTATAGAAGTACTCTTCATATTCTTATTCAATAATCTAATTTATGGAACTATTCTTTGTTTTTCTTCTTGCTTCGGCTATGAAGCATTCTTTGTGATACATTGACAAAGTGACTGAGGGCTCCCTTAAGGCCAAGGAGAGCTACAAGCAAAGTATGACAAACTTGTGGCTGAGCATGAACTGCTACAAGCAGAGAAACGGTCGCTTAAAGATGTGCAGACTCAGCAAGCAGAGCGCTTGGATCAAGTGTTGGCCAAGGTTGATGCTTTGAAGGTAGAGGTGACCCAGCTGTTGGATGACGACTCCAAGCGCCATTTAGAGGTAGACTCTGTGGATGCGTCAAGGCCCCTACCGAGTTTGAACTAATTAAAGAAGAGACCGCGGCTGCAACCGCCACCACTACATTTGAGGTGCTGAAGGATAGTTCGTACTTCGACTGGAAGAAGTATGTGGAAGACAAAAAGAAACAAGCTAGCGACTGAAGCAGCGAGTGGAGGTAGACGAGCGGAGCCATGTTTTTGTTTATCTGGTAGGAATATGCATGATATAAATCAGAACAATCTATTTCCTTGTTTATCCTTTCTTTATTTTCATCCTCCTTTTTTTTATGTACAAAATTTGAATTTATATTTAAGGACGAAGTGTTGGTGCTATTGTTGGGGTGGTTTTTTTTTATGATATTTGTCTTGTCATGTGCTTGAAATTTGTCTGACGTCTTCTGGATGTGGATGCGTAGAGCTTGTCCATATTTGATACTTATGAGTGTTGTCTTAGATTATTCAGAGTAAGTTTTATGGCCAGATGTGCCCGCTAAGCAATATTTATACGTAGTGTACTAGCGGATGAAGTAAATGTTAGCGGTAGGTTTTAAGAAAAATAGCACAATAAGAACATAACTTTATTCTTACTTCATAAGAAAAGTGCTCTAGTATAAAATGTTGATAAAATACAAGTCATGCAAACGACTAGCCTAGATGGAGCGGAGTCCCCAGTGTGGAGATTTGCTTGGGGCCCAGAGCGTGCTAAGCTAATGGTAGTACTTGCGAAGGTGGGTAGAGTTCCATGGGTGAGGGCATCAGCTTTGGCGTTTTGGGCTCTTGGCACCAGAGTGATGTTGAAGAGTTTTAACTTAGCAAGATAATGCTTGGCGAGCGCCAAATAAGCAGCCATGGAGCCTCCCTTGGCGTCAAAGTCCCATGTTATCTGGTTAATGACCAACTGGGAGTCACTATAGATGTTAATGTTAGAGGCGTCTGATAGGCACGCCAACTGGAGCCCAGCGATGAGCTTTTTGTATTTCACGTAATTGTTAGAGGCATTAAAGTTAAACTTGAGCGTGTACTCTGCATAAACGCCACCCGGGCCCATGAGGAACACACAAACGCTACTGACTGATTGATTTGTCAAACCATCCACATACAGGTGCCATGGCGACTGAGGCTTGGCGGCAGTGGGTTGTTCTGGCATTTGCTGGGTGCTGCTTTCTTCAGATTTTATATATTCAGCAATAAAATCTGCCACCGCCTGGCCCTTTATAGCGGTGCGAGGTTTGTACTCGACAGTGAAATCGCTGAGATCGATGACCCACTTGCTCAAACACTCGCTATGCTGAAGGACTTGGCAAAGTGGCAGGTTTGTGAGGACCTAGATTTTGTGCGCTTTGAAGTATGGGTGGAGACGCCGAGCGGCTGTGACTAAGGAAAACACCCACTTGTCAAAGGTCGGATAACTCTTCTCAGCGTCTGTGAATCCTTTGCATGAAAAGAAAAAGGGGAGCTTGCTGTCAGAGTGGCACCTGACAAGAGCAGACCTGACAACGGTAAGCGAGATAGCGAGATACAAATACAAAATTTCTCCCTTGACGAGCCTCGACAAAGTAGGGATAGAAGCAAGGTATTGCTTGATATTCTAAAACGCTTCCTCACAGGTGGGCGTCTACTCAACACAGCACTTGTTGGTGAGGCAGAGTGCTTTGAAAAAGGCTCACGTTTGTCAAAATAGCCGGAGATAAACCTATTCAGGGAAGCAAGCTTACCTGTGAGACTCTGAAGCTCTTTCTTGGTGGTAGGCGGTTTCATGGACATTATTGCCTTTACTTTTTTAGGATTTGTCTCAATACCCCACTGGCTAACAATGTATCCCAAAAAATTTCTAGCGGTGACGCCAAATGTGCACTTGGAAGAGTTCAAATGGACACCGTGATCCATCAATAACTGGAAGACAATTTAGAGATTGGCTACGTGTCCCTTGGCGTTCGAGCTTTTGACCAGTATGTTGTCAATTTAAACCTCTTCGATAGAGCCGTTAACATCACAGAAGATGTATGTCATAAAGCGCTAGTACGTAGAGCAATATTCTTGAGGCCGAATGGCATGACGTTGTAGCAATAGAGGCCTTTATCAGTTGTGAAGGTGGTGGCTTCCTAGTCGTTCGGGTGCATAAGGATTTGATTATACCCAGAGTAGGCGTCCATCATGGATAAAAGCTTGTATCCCGTTGTAGCATCCACTAACTAATCAATACGTGGTAGCGGGAAACTGCCCTTGGGGCAAGCTTTGTTGAGGTTGGTATAGTCAACACGCATCCTCCAGCTTCCATTACTCCTCTTCACCATAACGGTGTTAGAAATCCACTCAGGATGATGGACGAAGCAGATGAAAGCCAATTTTCAATAGACGGTCCACCTTAGCATGCATAGCGGCATAACGCTCCTCGTCGCAAGTGCATCGCTTTTTCTTGAAAGGCCTGGTGTTAGGAGCAATACTCAATTTATGGGAAAAGATATTAGAAGAGATACATGACATGTCTATAACTGTGTGAGTTCTGCGGCAATAATGGGGTCCAATTGGGCGCCTATCTGCACCTTGCGCTCCGGGTGAGTGGAGTCAAGCTGGACTTCAATTAAAGAGTTCCCGCTGTATATGAGCTTGAGGGCATTGACACCATTCTGGAGGTCGTTAGAAGTGGTGAACTGAGTGACGTTGTCACTGATCTTACAAATCTCATGTCGTGCTATGTGATGACTGAGTGCTCTACAAAGTCATAGCCAAAAATAGAGCCAGTGCCAAAATCCGTTGGAAATTGGAGGTAGAGCATGTGGCTAGCGAGGATGAGTTTGAGATTTTTTATAGCGGGCATGCCAAATATGACATTGTAAGAAGAAGGTAAATCAACAACTATAAAATCAGTATATGCTTATTTCTACGGGGTGCCAGGCGCATGTAATCACTTTCGTTGGGGTAAACAACATCGCCCGAAAAGCTCAAGAGTGATTCATTGTCCTGCGTTAGCTTGTTACAGGGCCTATTGAGTTACTTATAGGTGCGGTAAAAAATAATATTTACGGTGGAACCAGAATCAAGTAAGACATATTGCACCTTGTATCTGTCGATGAGGGCGTCCATGACAAACAAAGTGTCTGTAATGGGGCTACCACGCTAGCTTGTTAGCCTTAGAGAATGTGATGGGCTCCCAAGAGCGGCATGGTGCCTTGCCACCTGGCTTATCAGTGACAAAGAAGATCTCTCTAGAGGTAGCACTAGCCTTACGCTTACCGCCAAAGATGGTAGGTATCACTCCACGGGATTCTAGAAGCGCTACTTGCCATGGATCGGTAACCCCGTACTGACTGAGCTCTCCCTTGTTAAAGAGTTCCTAGATGATTTTTTTGAGAACGCCACAATCCTCTGTTTTGTGCGTCTCAGACTCATGGTATTTCCTTCAAAAGCCAATGTTCTTGAGAAGAGCTTTCCTGGTTTTGGGTTTTGGTGCGAGAATGAGGTGCTTATTGTTAGTGAAGATTTCTGCATAGCTAGTGTTTGCCATGGTGTATACTGCCTTGTCAGGAAAGTAGCACCTTGGAGCCCTACGATAGCGGTCGGCTTTCTTGGCAGGTGATCGATGGCACTCAGGAGTGCGAGACCTTGCGCATTTGTTTTGTTGGCGGTGATGAAGAGGGGAGGCACATCTCAAGGTGGGTGGTGATGAAAGGACCCAACCCCGATTTAGCTTCCTAAATCGGAATCAAACCCTTTCGAAAACACGAACCAACAAAAACTTTTCGAAATTTTGGCAGAGTTTCGTTACTAGCGTGAAATTACCATTACCTGCACGCGGAAAATACACTTCATCCTATGCCACAAAAAAGCAAACCGTGGGCACCAATCCCATCAGGATTTCTCAATATATCAACAGTAAAGTAAAACAATAAATATAATAATAGTACTTTACTGAAATCCGGTGTAAAATCGTACAACGTAAACAACAGATTACTCAGAGCGACCTTTAATATATAATCATATCAATATACCACAGTAGGTAGAACAATAAACCTACTGGAAGAAACAATGTAGCTCAAGTACTATGCCTCCGACTACGACGTGCGACACCAGAGCCTGAACTGCAAACTGGGCACGGAAACCGAAAAGCCCAGGGGAAAGACATAAAACACGTTAGAGTGAGTGGGCGAAAATAAATGTCTTTCATCAGTTGATATATATGTTTAAAATAACATATGTGAGTCCAGGTAAATAAAAACAACAAGTACACGAGGTAAAACCATAATCCTCCAGCGTACTGAGCATGCAAGTAAAAATCCCACGGGGTCACTCATGGACACCTCCGTGCTAGTACAGTCAGAATCAAGGGATCCCAGACCCACACGTGATTCTAGCCAGAAATGGCCTCAGGTCAAAGGTCTGCCTCCCCCCGGTAAAGACCTCGGGTCAGGAGTCACAGCCTCCCCTGACAAATGCCTACCATCGGGGATCAGCCGAGAGGTGAGTGTATCGATACAACAACGTAACCACGACTGTACTCTGTGTAAACCAAATCATAAACAGTTCGATGCAAATGCATGAAACAGCATATAAATGTATGTATATTTGTATACGTATATCCGTATAAGTATAATCGTATAATCGTAAAACATATGCTCATGTAATTCAAAACCTCATACGCATGCTCAAGTTCGAAAATCATATTAAAAGACTCGCAAACAATCCGTGAAAAGAAATGTCCACTCACAGACTAGTAACGCGATATGCGTTAACCCGTGATCCGGCGGAAAGTCCTTCGCCAAACGAACGATCACGAACACCTGAATATTCACAAAATTCCATATCTCAAAATCATATCTCAACAATACAAGACAAATCACGAGAAACCACCGTTCTCGGAAACACATAACTCAAAGTCAACGAATCATCGAAAATCCGATATTCACACCTCGATACCTCGCTGTACTTTCAGATGCTCAAATCGAGAAACGAACCTCCCCACTGCGATCGGGGCGCGATTTCGAGTCAAATGACATGCAACTTGTCGAAAGTCCAAAAAAAAAGTCAAACTTTGACCGTTGACCGCCGTTGACTGCCGCCTACGGCGGCGCCACCGCTGACCGGAGAATTTCACGGCGGAGCAACTCCTATTCCATGCAAAATCACCCACTGAGCAACTTTGTCAACTACAACAAAGGCCAATTCTCACTCTAACTTGTCCAATTTCACGAAAAACCAAATGTTCATACAAATTTCAAATCCAAAATTCTCCAAGCACAATCAAAATTAGAACTCCATACTTACATGGTTAGAATCATGGAGATGAGGGCTACAAAACCCAGTGCTTGATGTAGCTCAATTCGGCCCGAAACGAAAACCACCATTAACCTCAAAATTCACAAACTTTGGATCAATGTTTCTCTCACCACCGTGAGACTCGCTGGAAAAGGAGGTCGGAATTGGGATGGGGAAGGCTAGGCGAGTTGAACGGTATAAAGGTTAGGCCGTGAGGTGGCCGGAAAAATCTCATCGCCGGCGAGCACCGTACGGCGTCGCACGCCACAACCTCCAACCGAGTTGACCGAGTCAACTCACCAGTCAACATTTAATTCAGATTTTGACTTTCCTGATTTGGCAAGTTTACTATTTATAGCCTTTCCCAAAAAGGAAACTTGTAATTATCCATTTCGACGAACTTTGAATATCCGTAACTCTCGCGTCGTAACTCTGATTCCGATAATTCTCGCGGCCACAAACTCGTCTCGACATGTTCTTTCAATATCACCCGAAGTCAAACACATCGGCCAATCGGATAAAAAGTCAACCATACAACCCAAACACATATTAAATCGACAAAATAACCAACAATCGGAAATAATCACAACTTAATCTTCGTAACTCAGAATAATACTCCGGAAGTTCTCACAAGCTCGAAATTAAATTCTGAACAACTTCCGTGAAGAAACTGAAACCAAATTCTCGACTGGTAATTTAGTCGCTAACAAACCTGCCATTTAAATCCGTTTCCGTCGAAACTTCAAATACTCATAATTAATTCCTCGGTCGTCCAAATAATGATCCGGAACCGCCCAAGAACTCGTAATCACACGTACAACGACTCTCGAGAAGAGACCCAGCTCCAATTCTCGGCCAATAATTTAGTCGTTAAGAAGCTTCGGCGATTAGAATAACTGTCGGACAGCTGGGACTACGCAGTAACTCACTTATATAACTGATCATACTGCTGATTCTGTTTCGGGTCGTCACAGGTGAAGCATGTCTTGGAGCTGGTGGTGGTGAGGCACGTCCTCCGAATTGCGAGCTTTATAACCATAAACCTTGTAATGGACGTCGGCCTTCTTGACAATCATATCAAAAACCTTCTCGTATGACAAGTAGTTGCGCTTTAATATATTCTCCTTGAGCGGGGATGGATGCAAACCTTCAATCAAGGTAGATAAGACCATTTGCTTTTCTAGATTCCTACAATGTTGGGCGACTGTCCAAAAGTGATTGGCATAGGTGGAAAACGGCTCAATCCCACCCTGGCGGATGGTGAACAATGAATTAGTAGTGTGGTGACGTCTCTACAACTTATAGTTCTTTAGGAAACATCAACGAAATTAGAGAAAGAATCGATAGAGCCTGGAGCAAGCTCCAAAAACTAGTTGAATGCCTCGCCCTTGAGCGTCTCAAGGAAGAGATAACATAGAGTAGCATCGTCATGCTAGCGCCCTTCTTTGGCTAACAGAAATGTGTCGATGTGCGCTCCAAGGTCACCACGCCCCGAGTATCGATCTTCCTTTAATGATTTTGCATGCCTATCACGCCCAACATATGTGATAGCACGAGAGAAACTAGCCATACGAGGTGTGTACGGGAGGCTGGCGTTCGCAGGGTGACGCACCTGGCAGTGCCTGCCTTCAATGTCAGCTAGGCGGGCTAAAGATAGCGACAATGGCGTCAGACACGTTTTGCTAGTGCTCAAGGGGTGGTGGTAGGCCTGGAAGTCAAGGGTCATTGAGTTGAGCGACCATGTGGACGATATGGGTGTACTCCTCTAGTCCGTTATGAGTTGACTGTTGAGACTGCATAGCGGCAATAGTCTCCTAGAGGCTTTAGTTGGCTTGGCGCACAACATCGTCCTCATGGCAGAGTTGCTCCAACTCCTGCATTAACTGAGCGTTGGCATCCTTTGTCATGGCATCATTGTTGCCAGAGGCGTTAGTCCTAGTGGACTGGGGATAAGGCATCAACAGGTATCTTAAAGGGAGTAGGCGGGAGTCAGCGGGCGTAATGAGGTTGCTATCCTTGGGATGAGGCATAGTGGAAAGAAGATGGGCTGATTTGTAGAAAAGGATGGATTTTTAGTGGGGGATAGGAAGAACAAAACCGCTAGACGACGTCAATTGTTTCTAGCTACCAGAATCCCTATGCGAATTCTTCCAGAAATGCAATGGATGTTTTAGCGGGATCGTTCCCAAGTGCTCGGATGGTTATCTTTCACGCTTCCGCTGAAGCTGCAAAACACAAGAAGGGCATTAGGAAGTTGAGACGGGATTGGCTTGCCTTCAACGTTCCTATGCCTAAGTCAGAAATGGTTATTGCAGTAAACAAAAACTGAAATAGGAAAGGGATTATTTCGATACCTATGGTTTGTCATTAATACCTTCCTTATATGGGTAGTTGAGGATGATACTTCCTTCTCATTCTCAATGTGGGACTATTGTCAATATCCCTTTTGGATGTGAAGAGGAGCAAATGAGTCTTTTAATGGGTCCCCCCACCTCACAACCCCTACACTTGCTTAGAAGACGCATGATGCACGTTGTGTCGTTGAGCGTGTGTGGGGCAATCCCAAGTGAAATATTCTATTTCTACTCCTTTTTCTTTTGACAATTATTTTGAGTGCTAAGTATGTCACATTTTATGGTTGAGCACATGGCGTACTTACAGACAGATTTGTTGTTGGATCCAAAAGAAAAGATTTTGGTGAATGGTTGCCTTTTGGAATTTCTAATGGTTTAAAGCAATTGGTTTTCCTTATGATTGTTCGAGGTAGACTGTCTCTTGATTGTTTATGTTCTCGGGCTATCCTTTGAATATAGTCAAGAATATTCATGTGTTGAAGATTCAGTTCCTCGATTTTACTATTAACCTTGGTTAATAGTTCTCTCTTATTTTTCGAGTGATTTTAGATATAATCTATTTTAGTTTTCAATTTCTTTGGTTTGTTACTAATTGCTAAAAGTGTTTCCAGATACTTTATGTATCCAAAAATTTCTGCTAGAGATTTTTGATGTGTTGCATCAGTCAATTCTAATAGAGAATCTAGTTTCTATATTATTTTCTCACAAGTTGTTCCCATCTTTGGGAATTTGTTGAGGTATAACAAGCTCTAATACCAATAAATTCTACGGATATAACCAACAAGCTCAGGAAGTTCAGCTTTAGCTTTAATGCGTAAACATGCAGGAAGAAAATATCGTTGTCTAGCAATCTAAAGATCAATTTCTACCTGGTCTTGAGGACGAACTAATATTCTTAGTCTTTCCAAAAGTTTAAGCTTTTGTTTTGCTTTGGCAATAAACTCTCGTTTCAATTTAAGTATCTTGCTTAATTCACGTAGTTTTGAAAAGTGAGAAACTTTTATAGTATGAAATAATTGTTTACATTCGAGTATTGAGGATAGATTTTTAGCTGCAAGTGTTATTATAAACAATTTATGCGCCCACTAAACTTCAAAAATACATAATAGTGTGTAAACATAAAAGAAAAAGGAACTAAAATAGTATTTTGAAAATTTTATTCTTACCAGGTACTATCTTAGATAACAATGCCTAAGTCTATGTACTATCTGGGTAGTTTTGAAAGTCAATGTACCAAAAAGTGCATTTGGTGATAGTTGAGGGGAAAGTTATTCTATACATAGCAGCGCACTTGCACTGTCCTATATGTCAAGTATTATTGGTTTAAAATTTAGCTAAACGTTAAAATAGAAAATGATGTTCATTTTTTTTCCCTTCTTTTTAAAACCTTAACCAATAAAATAGTATCACGTAGACAATGTAAGTGCACTGCTGTGCACTGAATACTTTCTCTGAGTTGAGGTACCATTTGAGGTTTTCCCAAAATAATATGTTGCTTCAGGAAAATTATTTGGCACACAGCAGTGCACTTGCTTTGGCGTACGTGTCACACATTTATTGGTTTAAAACTAGGATCAGGCTGTTATGCACTTCATGGTTAATTTTTCCATTTGACATGTGCCATAATTTAAGAGGCTAGTTTTTTCAACTTTTTGTATGTTTGATTGAGCTTATTATAAACTCAGCCTATACTATCATCTCTTTTGCCATCACCACTGAATATGTCTCCAGCGCAATTATCGCTGGTAACAATCGCCGCCACCAAATTTGAAAAAATCCGCCACATCATTTCCCTCCTCCCTCTCCTTCTTTCTCTCCCTTACTCTCTCTCAATAAATCTGGACACCAATAATCTACTTTGGGCACTCATAATCTATGTCATGTTTTTTTTTCTTTTTTTGGTCTGAAATATGTCGCGGTGGCTAGGTTTTTTAGTTTGACTAAACTTTGGCAGTCAATGAGACCGACCACTGACGAGCCGCGAAAGGAATATTGGGTTGAGCGAGCCTTAGTCATGGCTCACAACGATGTGGAGGATGAGGTCGAGGCTGGTGGAGCTCGAGACAAGCTGTACCGACACTTAAGGTGGAGGAGATGTGCGAGTGAGGTGCTGAACAAGGTCAAGGCGATGAAGTGAGGCACGCCTAGAGCGAGTCAAGGTATTTGAGTCCGGCCCGGCTATGTTTCGGGCCTTATCCGGATCCATAATCAAAGTCATAGTGGATCTACCCAACGAGATGCTTGCTTGGCTGCCAACACCCAAATTGAAGCCATTGCCATCAAAAATGAGGTCTTCGTTGACACACACAACACCCCCAAGTACCTCATCGCTGCCATGTAGAATATCCATGCCGCCCTCATCAAGTTTGATCTCTACAAAGACAACAAAGTCTCTTCCCCCAAAGCCGCCATGAGCACTTACAAAACTCCTACCCTTCCTTACGCTGACGGTGGGTCGGAGGTTGAGGCCGACGACGTTGAAATGATGTAGCTGTTGAGAGAGAGAGAGAGAGAGAGAGAGAGAGAGAGAGAGAGAGAGAGAGAGAGAGAGAGAGAGAGAGAGAGAGAGAGAGAGATCACATGATAAGCTTAGTCAAACTTCAAATTTTTTGACACATACAACTAATCATATGTGACACGTGCCACTTAATCAAAAATTAATCTATGGTGAATAGTCATGGGGTGCATTCTAGAATTTTCCTTAAAACCAAGAAATCAAAAATTTGGAAAACTATGTTCCAATTTTACCCTAAACTCTCCCAGAACATCACCGCCATCCCTTGTTGGACGACAGTCAGCTACGCTGCCCACCTTTGATCAACGATCACGCCTTGTTCGCGTGAATCTTGCTCTCACTCTAAAGTTCGATCTCTGCTTCGCTCGTCCTCGCCTCAAAACTCACGTGTGTCGCTGCCATCCTTCTCTGGACACCCAGAGGCTGAGCTAGTGAGCTGACTCCCCAGATCGCGCCCAAAATTGCTTGCACGCCACCCCCTCACGAACCAAACTTGTGCTCCCTTACGGCCTCCCGACGTTGGATCTCATCGAGCAGCAAATCGAGTGTTGCGCCTTAATTCCGTCCATTGTTCGTCAAGGATGGACCCTTTGCGGTTAAAATCGACAGCGGTGAGGGGTCAGAGTGCATAGACAGAACCTTGAGGCACCGCCTAGACTTGATTTCCCAAATGCAAACGGTCTCATTGAACAAGCCAGAGATTGAAATCGGCACAGAAGACGTTGTTGGTGTGGTTAAGGAGGGTTTTGATGAGCTGTCTGGTGGCGACGTCCCAGAGGCGGAGGGTTTTGTCATCAGAGACCATGAAACGGGAGTCGGCGAAGAATGTAAGGTCGGTGAAGGTCTGGCGACATAGAGTCTAGATGGGTGAAATAGTAATTTAATTCTTTTGGTATATTTATTAATTAATTTTTTTGACCAATAACTATTTTCCACTTATCCATCTGCACTTACACTGCTATGCACTAAATACCTTCTGGTTGCTTCAATGGTAAACCATTTTGGAACAATATGGCAACAGACATGTCCGTCGTTGCTTTAGTAGTACACTATCTTGATACAGTATAGCAACAGACAAACAATTGTTTGCCTTATTAGTAGAACGTTGATTGAATACCGATACAGTCATGATATCCATTAGGGAGGTGAAATTTGGCACCTCTTTATTTACAAATCACACTCCCTGCTTTGTTTTTTGTTAGCATTTCCATTGCACTTTTATATGAAAATATGAAGAAATGGGGTGCGGGTAATAAAAAAAGGGGTGCTAATTTCAGCTCTCTATCCATTACTTTCTTGGTACAATGTGGAAGCAAAAAGGAGTTTCGTTGCTTGTTAAAAACTTACCCACGTACAAATTGGGAACGAAAATGTGTTATGTTGCATATGAAGCACCTATCTTGACCAACTAATGTAGATGTTTCATGCTGCAACGGTATTCGTATCTTCCGTTTCTAATTTGGGATGCTTGATGAAAAGTTGGTTTGTCGCGGTGTCAGACCATTTTTCTAGTAATTGATGGAATTGAAGGCAGTCAAGGCATCCTTCATTCACTCATTCCAAATTTTGAAGGTGATACTTTCCTGATCAACATCTGCTATGATAGGAACTACCATTCACTATATAAAATTTTTGATCCTACTGTTCATCGATGAATAGTATCATACGTGTGAGGCGTGCCGGTTTCATCTCAACCTCACTATTACTCTCATCGCAACCAGTGGCGGATCTATGTTATGGCTATTTGGCCTGCAACCCAGGTAACAATTCCAAAATGTCATATAGATTTTTATGTTGAGAAAGTATAGATCTTTTGGTTTAGCTCAGTTAGATAACAAGGTGGGTTTTTAACCTACTGTTGCATGGTTTGAATCTTGGAAGGTGCACCTAATTTCATTTCATGATTCTTATCCATTCTTTCAGTTTTTAACTTGCTTATTATCCATTCTTTCTCCTTATTTCTCCAAAATTCTCGTTTTGTACCTTCTAATTTTATATTCTTTCTTTTTAGTCTTAATTTTATCTTTTATCGAAGATTTTCTTTGATATTTTTATCAATATTTCTGTACAACTTTTCCTTGTTTATTCTTGAAAACATTATTAACCTTGAACAAAAAAATTCTTTTAAGGTAGTAAAAAGTTTAGCCCATGCAAACTTTTATTCCTAGATCTGCCACTGATCGCAGCCTCACTCGATTAATCCTAATTACTCTCTCTCTCTCTCTCTCTCTCTCTCTCTCTCTCTCTCTCTCTCTCTTCTTATGATTGGGTTTTGCTCTCCTACCTTCATGATTTGGGTTTCTGATCTCTCAATCTCCGTCGCCGTTTTGCGCCGAACCTCCTGAATCCAAACATCGATCTCTCTTCATCTCTGCCCCCGTTTCCAGCGAGGTTTGATATCGCAATTTGGTCATCTGCATCCACAGGTACTTTCACCCCTATGAGATTGATTACGGAATAGAATCTTTATGAATACTATAATGAGTTTTGTGTGGGTTTTGTGTTCATATATGACAACATGACCCAGAAGATGTAATTTAGTGTTTGATGTACGAAGCAAGTATACTATAATGGGTTGTACTATAGATCAATTGACAGTAAGAAATAGGAGAAATAATATGGTTTTGAATATGAATTCAGAGTGGAGGTGACTTCGAGAAAACCGATAATGAGAGAAAACATGAAGGAAATTTAGTCTTTGGTCTGATCAATTTTATGCCAGACTATTTAAAATAACATGGTTGTTCTTGTCTGCTATTAGGTTCAATTGCTTTTGATATAGTATTAGGTTTTCATTATTCGAACAAATATCTCAGGTTTGGGGGTTTTATTATGATTTGGCAGCCATTATAGTTTATCGAACAAAATAAATTAAGAGACCATTACATTATTCGGATCATAGTTTGGGTTTTATTATGATCGATATAGTATTAGGTTTATGGGTGAATGAGAATTTAGGTGAAAACGAAAATACAAATTCTCAACCTTTTTAGGCAATCAATCTATTATGGATTGTTGATTCATGATTGAGAAGAAGGGGTTGGTTTAAATGTATTTATAACCTTTTGAATTATTTGTAATGGGTAGGAGCGTCAATGGTGTTTTGTTGCTAAAAACACGAGTCAAAATGGGATAAAAAATTTAGCTGCTTAAATGTGAATATGCGGCTGAAAACCAAAGAGCCAACTCAAAGATTGCAACTTACATTCTTTAACCTCAAGAAAATGAGAAAAGACAAAAACTTTAGTGAGAGTTCAGTATGTAGAGGCTGTGATTGATATTTGGATAGGCAGAGATCACAAATTCACAATGTAGGTAAGAGAGGAGACATGGGCCAGTGAGCTGAAAACTGGACAAGATGAATATAAAGGAGAAGTAGTAGTAAAATTTACTACCAAAATTATAATTCATTAGCATCATATCTTATCAATATTTCCCTTATAAGGCTTATATAACTTGAGATTAGAGATACTGAACTGATATATGTTAAGGTGAACAAAATGCTTATAGCTGCAGAATTATATGGTTAGTTTTATCCCAATATATATTTAGTTTTCAGTTTATTTCTATTAGTAGGATAAAAACCAATTTAGAGGCTTGAATGTGGGCATTTATTAAAATTTCTCGATTATTACTTTAAGATGGAGTAAATGTGATGCAATAGATTGTGTAATTCCACGTCAGCTCAAGAGTATGTGGAACTTGGTTTGGAATCCCCAATATGATTGTGTGGCTTACAATTTGGTGTGCAAATTCTGTAGTAGGGGCTGTCTCGGAGATAAAGAACTAGATTTGACAACAAGGAAATCAATTTTTCAAAAGTACAATGGAGAAATCAGTTATGATGTTTAAAAAACATGTAAGATGATTCTATCAACTCAAATGTGTTTTAGTCTCAATGCGTTTATTACTGGTACGTAGAGTGATGGGATGCACCGTAAAAATCAAGGCTTTTTGTTATTTATACAGTTGATCTAATATGAAGGGGATGACCTTCGTATTCTGGAATTCATTATAGAAACTTGGATTTTTTTAATGGCAACATAAAGCAACACTAGCACTGTTAGTATGTGGAGCCATCATCCCATGAATAATAAGCTGATTTCTGAATCCACCATCATCAACATCAACACTCACAGGAATGTGTCAGTTTGGCTAAATGATCAAATAATAGTGTGTTGTTCTATCTTTTTTATTTTTCTTCTATGTGATAAGAAGTGTACTGGTATCCTAAGATTGTTGCTTCTCTAACCCCTGGTTTCATATTTAATTTTCTACTACTAATGATTTGAAGATGCTAAACGTATAATATATAATGATTGGTTGTAGCTATCGTTAGTGCAGTATTTCCATAGAATGAAAACAAAGCCGAATTGTTCATTTAAAGCAAGCAGCAGAGAAATGGTTTCCAAGTTATGTGGCCTCAGTCAACATAGTCTCTAGGAACAGATAGTCGATATATCTGACATTGATTATAAGCCATAGAAAATTTGTGAGAAACAATGTTTCGTATTGTTTAATAGCAAGCATGATAACTAAGAATTATTGGGTTTCGTTTGCAAGGAGTTTGTGGGAGATTGTAAGTTTGTGAAGGAGTCAAGGGAATATATATATATATATATATGTATATGTATATATAGAGATGTATGGTTTTGTATGGCTCTGTCAAAATGTAAATCATATATATGGTTCTGTTAAGCTTTATGCATATTTGTATCGTATGAACTTTGCTTAGAATTTCTTGGATATAAGGCAGTTATGGTACCAATGATCATAATGATGGACCTATATGGTTCGATGATATAAGTGGATTAAAGTTGTTAATTGCATCCACCTAGATCTATGTGAGCTTTAGATACAGTATTAGTAGCATTGGTCTTAGTTTTATATTAGTCCTTAAGCTATGGTACCATTCTAGAATTTGATCATTTTGGTTTGTAGTATTTGATGTGGCTGAACGTTAAGTTTTGTTTGTTCGTACATGAGATGAGATGATGGTTTTTACTCTTATCGAATTCTACTAATCTTGGATTCTACTTATTTTATCATGATCACTGTCTTTGCAATGATGTTAGATTTTGAAGAGGTAATATCTTGGATATTTTTTTTACTTTTTTTTCAAAGTTTGAATACCACTACAGTATCTTAGAAGAGAGAAATTACATTTGGTGAGTCGACTTGGACCTTCATGTTATTGGTCTACAAGTCTTTTCTGGCTTATATATATGATTTCTAAGAAATGTAATGTCATTGGGAAAATATCTACTCCGTAATAGCATTAATTTTACTGATTTTACAATTTCTGATATAAGTATGTTGTTTGCATATTGATTCTATCTCCTCTTTTGTTTGCAGATGCAATAAGTTTTGGAACTATTCCCCTCTCTCAATTTAAGATCTACGCTGATTCATCTCCGCCAATCTCACCCAAGTCTCTGTTTTCGCTCCCCTCTCCGTTGAAGGTACCATTTTGCGAATCCTTTTCTTCAGGAAATATATGAATGAAACGGATGGTGTTTGTTGATCAGGTTCCTCATCTATTTCATATATTCCCTACCAGTAGGCAATGTTTTCAGATTGATAGCTTCTTTGTGTAATAGTAACAACACTCACATGTCTCTTGAACTCCCATCGAACATGAATACGACATCACATCTTTATGCACCATATCGAATCCGTATAATTTTCTCTAATGTTGGTCTTATAACATAGCTTAGTCCTATTGCTTGAACAGTTATCGTCGATAGTGCATTAATACCGTTAGTTTAGTTTAGGTATTACAATTATTGATATTAAGCTATATGTTTACAAAAAAAATATATGTCTATGCCTAAAGAATTTAATGACCCATGAATATATGATTTAAACTAATTGTTGGGAGATACAAATCTAGGTCTGAGGATTTATTGGCAACATATATATATATATATATATATATCAAAGTTGGTTTTCTGAAGTTTCATTGGCTGTGCAGTGTGTATATATATTTATGTGTGTATGTGTGTGTCCTCTTCCAGTTATGAAAATAACTTGTTATCAGATGTTGAAATTCTTTTTTTTTGGGTGTAGCTAGCCAAGCAGGTCCTATTACTTTATTTAATTTTGTATCTTTGTTCAATCATGTCATGTTGTCAATGTTAATTCTTCTATGACGTTTAGACCTCTAACGTTCCTTACTCTTTTTAGAGTTAAGAAAAAGGATCCAGTAATAAATCCGTGGTGTGTGTAATTATGAATCCATGGTAGTCTAATTATGATTTATGTGTGTCTTGGGGATTTGATCATGTGTTCTAATTTTGATTCCTATAAATTTTATTTTCAATGTTTTGTTTCATTAACAATATTTTTGTTTTCATAGTGAAAATTAACTAATTGATGCTTTGACTTTTTAGACTGGACGGAAAATAAAAAGAGACTCAAAACTAAGTGTTTAAGCTTCATACCAGTAACTCGGGTAATTTCTTCATCCTCTTTACACTAAATTATGTCCATCATTAACCCACTCTATAAGTGCATCAAAATGTTAAGATTTTTTTTTATCTCGATCTTATAATTTTTAAGTTATACAAGTCTAATAATTGCTGCTACTACGATCGGTACATTGTTTAGGAAGGATTGTCCGAGACAAAGGACAATGTTTTGGTTCGATAAATAAAAGTTGAAGAGATAAGCAGATTTGCGTGAAAAGATTTACTTCAAGTTAAGGCTTTGTTTGACCTATGTTGGATTACTTATTAAGAAGTTTTCATGTAATTTTGTTATTTGTGTTCTAATGTCAGGTGACAAAGTTGACTGCCCAAAAAGTAAAACTATTTTGGGTGATATTGAAAGATTGCAGAAGGTATAGAATGTTCATAAACGTAGTTATGCTTTCCTCTTCTTTGTTACACATTTTGGAAGCATAATGATATCTATTCCTTTCATTTTTTAGGGTGTTACTAGCACAAATAGTAAGTTTCTATGACTATATACAACTATTATAACACTGGTACAAGTCTTTAAGGATGGAATGAAGCTATACTTCATTGTGTTGCAGATCCTCTTCTGGAAAATAAAAGAGCCTTAAATGTTGGAAGTTTTAGATTCAACTGTTGTAGTTTTTATATGTACATGTTACTAATGTATTGAGAAATCTTTTGTTTAGATAAAGAATAAAAGGAACATGTCCAGACTATTACTGTAACTTTGTTTTGTATATGATGTTTTACCATATCAAAGGTGGAATTGTTTTGTAATTAATAAATCAGAAATTTTTTCTACCTTATCAAATCAGAAACTTTTTTATTTTGCATTTGCTTTTTTGATATGAATATGTTCACTTTTCTCCTTTTCCCTCCTTTGCAAAAAATATATTATAATTTTAAATATTCTTTATGTCCAACGTCAATATCTAAAGGCCTAATTATACTGTAATTAGTTATCTATATATGCTTTAATTCAAATGCTTACAACCATGGAGGTTTGTTTTGTGAAGTTCATTCTCCTTTTTCTTTCAAAATTTCAACGTCAATCTCACCTAGGCCTATTGATACTCACTATCGCATCTCTACCCAAAACAATCAAAACATCAGCTTACACTTTTAACAAAATGAAAAATATCAAAATTGTTTATACTAACAAATTGTATATCGTCAATTTTATAAGTGATTAGAAATCGTTTTTTGTATCTAAAGAGTTGATATCTATATATCAAAATAATTGAACTTTCAAATTAAGTCTTATTTGGATATAACTTCATCGAAAAATACACCTCAGCTTATATAGTTTTTATATTCTCTTTTCACCTCTGACATCTCTCATGATCAAATACATTCTATCTCTACTACTATATTTATTTCCACATCCCTTGATTATTCATACTACATATGTATGATTTTTTTCATTCTTATTCGATTTCTTCGTCGAGACTGCGTGAAGGCATTTAAATTTGAATGTGAACTTTCACTCTACATTTATCTCAAATAATCGAATGTGGTAATATCTTATCACCGTCAAAATATAATTTATATGTATATAATGTTTTTTGGCAAATCGCGCTTCAGAGTGAGAATTATAACCTTGATGGAGATCTCAGATATCAAATTCATAACAATGCCTTAATTTTTGTTCTGATTATTGTTACCATGATCTTATCGTATAACCGCGAAGCGCGGGGAGCTACCTAGTTTACTCATGTATATGAATATATCACATTCATGCCTAGCTAGCTAGCAATAAAGCTATACATGCAGGGGAGGACGCAGACATTGGCTACTCCGGCTGCAACCGGGCCTAAAATTTGGCTAGTATAAAATAAAAAATTGAGATATACAAAAACGTAAATGAAAACAAAATTAAAAAGATAACATGTCTGATGCCCTACACGTGTCTTCTCCGCAAATCACCCTATCATATATGTTGGTGTGATACAGTTAGAAAAAAAATAGAGAACACTGTGATTCTGTGAAGGAGCTTCAGTCGCTCCGTTTGCTAGCTTAATTGCACAAGCTCGTCGATAACAAGACGACTCGCCGTTTAAATCTCCAAACTTTCGGGTATCCCTCTTCTCTTGAAATATGAGGGTTAATGAGTTATATAATACGAAATTTGGGTAATTGCATATCGCAAAAATCATCATGTTCTTAACTTTTTATTATATTGTGATTTGTAAATTACGATATAGATTTTGTTAGCGGACTTTGGAGGCTGAGTTTGAAGTTAGCAGACTTTAGAAAGTGAGATTTAGTTCGTTATTTACAGTGTAGAATTACTATTCACATGGTTTGGTTTTATGTCCCCCTCAATGTATGTTGTCTTATACCATAATAACAAATACGTGAGGACGAGACTCCCAATAAATTATAAATCTTAAATAAATAAATGTACACTACACAGTGCACAGTGCAGTCCATTCGGTTATGAAATCCTCGATCCGTCCCTATATACGTATATCATTGACAAATAATCGACTGAAACACTCCTTCCTCTTTATATCCATGATTCCGTACATCGATTAAATCGAGCTTTCATGCATGCATGAGTACATTGATCGATCAGGGGGCATTAAAAATTTTCAGAATTCAAACTCTATTTCTTAAGAATTGCTCACGTATCTCAAATTTTAGTTTTGAAAGTGTACTCCACAGCTTCCACAATATAATATTAAGGAATTCCTAATAATATTGATCGATAATTAAAGTCTGAGAAACTTTAATTTTGTTTTTCTGTGGAAGTGGAACTTCACGTACGTCTTCAACTTGGAAAAACAATCAAAAAGAGATGGAAAGAGCAAGATCATTGCTCACCACATGAAGAAAAAAAACGTAGTCAAATCTATTTCATGAAGATGATCAATGCATGAAGAATTAGTACGTGCGTGCATGCACCTTCAGCGTAAAACCCATATAGGCGTATATGCATGCCACGTACGGATCGATGGCGACCGATGCGACATTTTATCTTGACTATTATCTTGTAGACCTCTATTATTTATTGTACCAGGTTGATGCCCGCCTCCGGGGCAGTGTTGCTAATTGTTCAACAATATTCTTAGATATTTATAAATATAATCTGGTTGTATATTACAAAATTATCGTAGTTCTCAGAATAAAAGTTAGCGCCAGACAAAGATGATCCGTAATGATAGAATTCAAACTATTTAAGTATGAATAAAAACTAAAATTTTTCAAATAAATCTACTATTAATTTTCCTCGCAAAGAAGTTACATCTATAGACTACATCATATATAACATGATTCTACTTTCTACATTTACAATGTGGAACAATGGCTCAATATCTTTTTCAAATGAGAAAAATATCATCTAGTACGGATTTACATATTTGGAATTTGGAATGAAAAGTAAAGAAATGAGAAATAAGAAACACCATATAAGATGGCATCCTCTTAATCACTTCCACTTGACACATATCGTAATGATATCTTATGCAGTCAAAAGTACATGTATTGTTAGTTCACAACTTGACTTGTGGGGGCCATTCATGTGAATTGACATCATTTTTCAACATTTGACTATTTCAAAACCCCACATACTGAGAATAATAAATATATAATTCAAAAATAGACGACATAGCCCACCTTTTGTTTATGTGCAATGAATCTTTTCATGTTAAACATAACTTCGGTCCCATGAACAGTGCCTAGCTGACTGCTCTCCCCGTTGGGGCGGTCTTATAAGTATTGTTTCAACAAATGGGAATGTTAATGCAGAGAATAGATGAGATGAAAGCGTAAGAGAGTGCTAAGTGAACAATGATGTATTTATAGTCTGAATGAAGGGCTCAAATCAGCAGCTAAGTGATATGGTGCCCGCCCCCTTGGGGTAGTTTTACCACCCAACATCGTAATAATGTGTCATAATAAATTAATAATTAAGTAAAACAAACATATTATATATGTAACAAACGGGTGACAAAAAATATGAAAGTTCGAAAATAGAAAACAACAGATGTTATAATCATATGAATAGAATATAATAGATACTATATTACGTTTGTCATCCGAAGTATGTACCTCACTCCGATATTCTAAGAACATACAAATTGATGAGTGAAAATTTAATTCCAAAACTTCAATGCTTGCGATGTACAAAAGATCATCTTATGTGCTTATCTCTAAACCCTATCCGTATTCCAAACTATGAAGTCAATCAGATCATACATTATTCTTTTTCATTTTCAAGCATTTGTGACAGAGATAGCTCAACAATTATTTGAACTTACTGATGTGGTTAGGATAATAGATAGGTATAGGCAAGTCTATATACCCGAAGTGTCTTGAAATTGAAACAAAAGACACGTTGTCAATACAATAACATTAGGTTTAACATTCAGTTCTTCTTTGTCAAACCTTATAACATAGCAAAAAACTCAATATATTACTCCAACATAAACAGTACATTCCAAATAATTTTTCATAATATTATCCATGAATTTGTAGCAGTCAAATATATTCTATCTATGCAAAATGTAAGATTAAAATGAGACCAGTTAGCCATAACATGAACACAAAGTTTCATTTAATAAAAAATATATTATAATACTTCATCATTGCACAACATTATTCACTTAATATGTAATATTAGAAGCTGTCTTAAGCTCAGGATCCTAGTTCACTTGGGACGGTTTTTCCACCACTGATCCAGTGTATGATGATAATTTGATCAATCAACAATGATCACTATGAAGGCTGTGTGTGACATGGAACTTGGCATTACAATAAATTATGATGCAACTCCTGGAAAATTTTCTAAATTAAAAAGCAGCATTAATGGATCAAACAATACTGCTATATTGCACTGCTGCAACAAATAGTTATGCTTGTTGAGGGCATAAGTATTTACTGCAAACGATAAATGTGAGACAACCATCTTCTTGAACTTTCTTTTTGTGTTGCTATTGTGATTTACGTTGGGGCTTAATTTTCAATATAATAGTTTATGTGCAATGTATCCAACTAAAACTAAGGCAACACAAAGCACAATTATATCTACCATCATCCAGCAACATGGATGTTTTCAAGCTTAAACTAAGTAATCTTCAATTTTAACACAAAGTCTATTAATCTAAGTAACCAACAACATCATTATACTAATCAAGAAAGAGAGATGGAGCTGTATTAAAATCGAGGGAGGGTACATGTTTATGTAGTACCGCTTCATGGCAATGCTTAGTGTTTTCATCTGGTTTGGTTGCAAAGCTATGCTTATCTTGCTATGTATCTTTATTGTCTTATTCTTTGCTGTAATAATCACGAACCTTATTGGCTCAAGACATAGCTCATCAGCTCTAAATGGTCTGAAAGAATAAAAGGAAAGGCATTTTTTTGAGAAAGCTGGCTAGGAGCTATACAGATACACTGTTGCTAACATATACATTATTATAGATATTCTTTATTTCCTACAAATTAGAATCAATACTGACTGATCATATTCCTTCTTTTATGATACCTGCAAAATGGTTGTAATGTAGTTAAGTAAGTTGATTACAAAAAATTGAGAAGTGGAATTGTTTGCCTAACCACAAGTTGTTACATTAACTATTGCTGTAATTATATTGGTTACTTTATGCACGTTATAAGTAAACCGGTAACCAAATGAATGAAAAATGTAAGTAACGCTAATAAACTAAATAATGTTTGACCACTCTATGTTACCAAGCATCATTTGTATTGAGTCAGAGAAATAAAAAATGATCACTCTCCATATACTCAACAACGTACATGAATATTACATGCTCTTTTTCACAGGTCATAAATGAAACTAAAATAACAAATATGTTACATAACTGGGGATTAAAGTTGCTATGATCAAAGTGTACATATACCATGTGCTTTACAACTAATTTTCGTGAATGCATAGTACACATAAATCTGTTTCATTTATACATTTGACACTCCTAAAATACAACATAGGTACAAAAGCTAACAACTCTATACGTTTAATAAGGCAAATACATAGTAGATTAGTTTAACCTCTCAAATATAGCAAACATACCTGGTTCAAACGTGGTCTTAAAGATATATATACAAAAACATTCATATGAAAACATAACAGAACAAATGCATACAAGTTTTTAATCAAACGATCCAACCATATGAACATCTCTTATTATCTACCTTAACAGAAAAATCTATATCAAACCGCACCATCAACTCACTTTTCTAAAGCAAAACAGACCCTAGAAGCCGAACTCCAAAAGAAGAAGAAAAGAAAAAGATAATCCAATTAGCACCACAATCCATAACCTAAATATATATATATATATATATTACGACAAATGCTGGATTCTATTGTAATCTTCTTCTATGTCTTTGATTTGACAAAAGCACAATTATAGACATGACCATAATACAAATTCGAATCAAATTAAGAATGTAGGTGGCTCACTAAGGGTGTGATAGGTAATTTAGTTTTTCATTGAACACCAGCTTGGACTCGAGATCTCTATTTCTCCAGCGGCCCGACAGAGAGAAACCTGTCAAATCTGGCCATAACTAAGAACATGTATATAAGAATGACAATAGGTACCAAAAAGATACATCATTTACTGAAGTACTAAACAAAATTAGAGAAAGTACCTAGAATGGATTGTAAGATAGAGAAAGGGTCGGTGATAGATCGAAATGGTCGGAAAAATTTGAAAGGTTTCACCATAAAATATTCATACAATTTAAACCTATGCCATAAAATTTAGCTGAATCTTAATGTAATGCATCTTGATGGAAATATGAGGAAGTATTCATTACATTTGAAAACAAAACTATCCAATTGAAACTTTCGCATACAATCAGTTAGCTAATCAACTTTGAAAACTTTCGTAAGCCTCTTTGCCTTAATTAATAGAGATTCATAGTTGGCTATTTCTTTATGTTTGTTGAAGAAGCAGTCCAAAAAGGTCAACATTAAAATAGTAAATGGCTTTTGCACACTGACAACGATGTGATCAGCACAAGTTGATTCAAGCCTGAAAAGAAAGAGTTTACAAGTCTACTCTATGTATATGTTGATTAAAAGAAAATTAAAATGTCAACAAACATCATAAAAAATTTGACGTTCAAAGACACCTCCTTATACTCTATCGCATCTACTTAAATACAGTAAGAAAATGATGCAGAAAAAATATGAAAGATAACAAATATAAGTTGATAGTCTGAGCAATTAGCAATATCCTTCCTTATAGGCTTCATCAATAACATTAAATTGTATGATACCTAAGACAACAATGACCTTGAGGAATTTTCTCTAATACCATTAATACGACTGACTGACAAATGAAAGCTAGTTAATAGTCATACCAACTTGAATGGCCAAATCAAAACTCACTAAAACCATGATTATCATGTAAGTGTAAATACATTCAATACCAAACAGAATGAAAGTCCAGCATCCTTCTATATATATATATATATTATCAGATACATAGAGTATAAAAGAAAAAAAAAAGGCTTGCATAACTATTCACAAATACATAAAATCCTACATCGTCAGCAACCAAATTGTCTCCATAAACAAATAAAATAGCAACACATGAAGCAAGTACATGAGGTTGCTTGCTCATCTTTTGCAACACTAGAAGAGGTTTCCATTTGCAACTTCTTCTACTTAGTGTTATAAAATTCAATGGTTTTTAATGATCGACCGTAAAATACCTGCCAATTACAAAGCATAGTATTTGTGACCAAAGTATTCATACAAAAATTTTTCTTTACTACACCTCATTTGCTAAACAATACCAGTATACACAAACTCTAACATTGCACATAAAAACTGAAACTTAACCAAATGCATAATGACACGACATACATCCTGAAATATATAAATGTCCACAAACTTAAGTAAACACAATACACGAAAACTTAAAATTTACATACAAATACTAATCAGCGTCCATACATCTCAACCACGACAAAAAAAAAACTACTTTCCCCAACAACACCATTACTGATAATTAACCAAGCAACAAATCCTAACTCTATGGATAAATACTCATCAAAACTTAAGTGCATCAATATAATGTCGCTATAATTCATAATTTGATATACATCATCAATTCATATATAAATGCATAATGCCAATTAAATAAAGAAAAATGGGCAGCTTATTGGCCTGTAACCTAAAAGAATCACATAGCCAAAAAAAAAAGTAGAACATTTTTGGAATATTAGGATAACTACCAATTTTACTAATACCTGATGCATATACACAATGATGTAGATCAATGATGCACATAGCCTCAGGGGCGGTTTTGTGAAGTCTCATCTCAACATTGGTGCAAATATTTCTCTGTCAATCTTCATGCATATTAATTCTTCAAAATTTCAATTTATGGTCTGTTTTCTTGGTTGATATATTGATCTACACAATGTATCGACATCTACTCTTCAGATACCTCTCATCAACATAGCCTATGTTTCCATTTGTTATTCAAAATACTAATATCTTCGTATGGTCTTCATCAGAAGCAACTGTCTAGTGAGAAACATGTTGTACCAAGAAATCAGCAATTCCTATCACTTAGTGCAAAACATGCAAATCTTCTATAGCATTTTTAAGAACATCGGATTAGTCGTGTTCATGCCAATTATCATGAATCATCATGAATAAGAACATCGGATTTGAAACATGTTAATCTTATAGAATCTGTTACCATATTATCAAATTCATGATGCAAGAAGGTGAGCATTAGATTCCCTTCACAACACCTAAAGTAGAAAATAAACAGGTGCATTAATAAATTGAGAAACTTTATTGATCAATCTGCACAAATTTTCAAACATAATGAAACAAAAAAAAAGTACACATCTTGAATTAGTATGACACAAACTATAGAATATATTAGAAGGGCAAGTCACTAAGCCACCCATCAGAATCTATGAAATTCAGGCTAGTAAACTCCTCCACCATCTCACGGCTAACTTTCTTTTCTCAACTCATACGCTTCGAAGGGCTAGCTCCAGGTCCATCGCATCCATATTCCGCAAACGTTAATTGATCCTTGTTCATAACACAGTACTCAAATAAGAAAAGATATATATCATCAAAGCAATACAGATAATTTAAGCTAGGAATGAGGTATCAAAAGAATCTTACTCATGGCCAAGTGGTGGGAAATACCCGATGAAATTTGGATCAATGCATGCCAGCAATATCAATGTGACTTCATTTCATTATCTTGCAATATCACTGCAACAATGTTCCCAAATTACCCAAATGAACTAAGGTTTGTTGGTCCACGAAAACCCGTTGAAATAGAAAAGACCACCATATTGATATAGCCCGGGAACATTCAACATAACAAAATTTACACATGTACTTCACACAGCTATACAAAGAAGTGCTGAATATATATAAGAAATTACAGTTTAGGCAACCATTTAGCAGATGTTGAGCATTAACAAAGGATGACTATGAAGCTCTAAAATATCTAAAAATTCTAAACTTATAATTGAGCAGAGATGTTTACCAGAATAAAATGATAAATAAAATAAAAAATTATCAAATTTGAGCTTGTTGCAAATGTTTGTCTATTACTAACCCAGAATCTCAATGAAGCACAGAACATCACAAAAAGAAAGTTACTTTCCATCAACAACACTCAAACCCATATCAAGCAACACAATATCAACCAAAACCCAGAATCTCATAGATCACAAAAACAAAGCTACTTTCTTGGTCTCCCATCAATAACCTCAGAATAGACGGTAATGATTGAAGAGTAGTTCTGCAAGTATCAAGATCATTATATTCACATTAGTGAGGCAATACAAAGCCAGTTTGCTCTTTCCATAATAGGAAACAGACATAAATCAGCTAGTGACTTTTCTAAGCATTGACAATGGAATAAAACCTCATTTTTTTTATGATTTACAAACAACCAGCGATATCATTTATCAGTTACCAATGTCACTATGGTGCTTAGTTTCATGACCGACAAAGTTAGACAATTCATAATATAAACTCAAGCCCCAGACTAACTCAGTAGTGTAATTAAACATTCACACACAATAATGAATAAAAAGAACACCATATTAAACAAATAAACAATGTGTGAGAAAATAAAAGATAAGAAAAGGAATGGGAATATTTTACAGATCATACAACTGAAATTACCTTATTAGAAAATACTGCAGTGCTGACAGATTGTGGGTAATCAGCATCACAGAAGATTTTGAGTATTTCATACAACATTTCATACTCATGGTAGGCTATTTGTGCTCCTCTATACCTTTTGATATCTTCTGAATTCGGCATTCTAGTGACATTTGGTCCTGCTAGTTTAGGAACATAGATAACTTGCTTTATGATGATGGTATGTTGGACTAGATCAGGGCGCAAATTAGTGCTGAACCGTGCTGGTAATGCTGGTAATGTTTAACAGAAGACTGCTTTCTAGGGTTTCGAAGTAATGTACGATGCTCTCTCTAAGATTGCTCGAAAAAGACTATATGATTACTTCTGCTCATGTTAAGATATACTAGAAAATTATTTTCTAACAAAAGTCCCGGAGAAAAAGGGTAAACTGCTCCTTCATGCTCGAAATGTAATTCTTGATAGGTTGTCATGTGTATGCTTGCTAGAAGAATTTGATACCTAACTTTTTCGTCATGACGGTGATGCTTTGCTTTGTTAATAATGTTCATTCCAGGCAGTGGCGTAGCCACCATGTAATGAGGGGAGTCAAGTGACACTCCTCAAGTTTTGAATTATTGTTAATCAAAGACATAATTTTACTTAGTTATCAAGAATTTAATACAATAAAACTCATTTTGACACTGCTGATTATTTGAAGAAAAAAAACTTAATTTGTTTTAATTAAATAGTTATAACCCCTATTAAAAAAATAGTTATAACTAGCTATTTCTCCTTAGCCAATCAAATGAATTTTTAAAACTCTTTTATGAGGAAAAATACTGTTATTATTGCTATATATTTAATCAATAATTTAATAATATTTTAACTTTACAACATTTATTATTTGATTGGTAACCATAATTATTTATCTTTTCATTTTATCTTTTTGTATAGTAAGTTTGATAAAAATAAATATATTTCTATATTAAGTGCAGATTATGGATTCTCAAGTTTTATTCTCTTAAATAACTTTGTCGAAAATAAGAGTATGCTGTATGACTAAGCAAAAATTCTGGCTATGCCACTGATTCCAGGTTGAAGATTCTCTCTTATGTTAAAGAGAAACATCTGAATTACTCTTTGGAAAGAAAGTAGTTTCGATTGTTGGCAGAGACAAAACACTTATTTTGCTTTAAAACCACAAAATAACTCCATTGTAAGAACACGCAGAGAATATATGCTCAACCTTGGAGGAAGTATTCCTTGCTATTGGTCTGTATGTGATCATGGGGCGAGTTAGTGCTGTGACGTATAGTTTGGCATTGCCTGTAGCATTGACAAGTGTGTATGTTGTATTCCATGTGGTTGAATTACGTTTCAGATTCATTGCATGTTTAGCACCCTATCAGTTCCCTATACAGGAAGACTTGACATTTATAGAGGAGCCAGTTCAGATTCTGGATTTAAGGGTGCAGGGATTACAGCACAGAGATATTTCCAATTGTGAAAGTATGTTGGCAGAGTCATTCAGTTGAACTAGTCACTTGGGAGGTTGAGCAGTATGTAGAAACGGTGTCCCTACTTTTCAGTTGGCAGGCTTGGAAATTTCGAGGTCGAAATTTTTGTAAGTGGGGTAGATTTGTGATAACCCAAACCGGAAATGGTATATTTATCGGCTTGATTTGTGAGTTTCACGAATAGTTGCGATTTTGTCGTAATTGATCAATATGGCGGGTTTGTTAACGACTAAATTATCAGGCAAGAATTTTATTTGAGATCCTTCTTGAAAGTTGTAGAGAATTTAATTTCGAGCTCGTGGGAATTTCCGGAGGATTATTTTGAGTTACGAGGAATAAGTTATGAATATTTTTAGCCGTTGGATTTTGTCGTATTTATCCGTTTGGTTTCGATACGTGTACGGTATAAATACGGAAGGAGTACGTGACGAATTAGGACAGTTTCCAGAAATAGAAGCTGGGTGTTGACCGCGGGTGGGTTTTGACCCGTTTTGGGCCGAGTGGTTCTTGCCGTCGATGTGCAGGATTCCGGCCACGGTTGGCCGTGGTCCCTTGACGAGAAATGTTGGGCTCGTGCTCCTCGTCAATTTGGTAGGTAGATCGACGTGATTGGTGGCCGGAGGTGGGAGAATCGACGCGGCAAAGTCCATGAATTTTCGGCGAATTTCGGCGGTTTTGGTGGCGGCGAGATGGAGGTCGACTCTATAGGGGTTTTGAATTCCATGGTGAGGTGAGTTCAACCCAAGTGGTCTTTTACCTTGCCGTGGCCGGAGAAGAGAGATCAGAGGTGGAGAATTTCGGCGAGGGTTTTCTACTTCAAGGTGAGATTTGGACCTTTTCCAGTCAAAATTGGGCTTAACTTTAAACTAGAAAGTTGTTGGAAATGTCAAGATCTTCAAATCCATGTGTAGGTTGTAATTTTCTGGGCCGAAGGAATTTTCTGGCGGCCAGTGCGCCACCGTGCGCGGCGGTGCTTTTCCGGCCGAGGTGATTTTCGACAAGTTTTATGTCGTTTTGCTCGGAATCGCGCACCGATCGCAGTGGTGAGGTTTATATTTTGAATTGAGCATCAAAAATTATAGTGAGATTTTATAGTGTGTTTATTGAATTTTTGACGATTTCGTCGATATTCAGGTTATATATTTTCGGGAATGGTTGGTCATCGAGATGTGGTTCAGGATTTTGAAATGTGATTTTGAACAGTGGTATTTGTGATTATTCAGGGGATCGTGATCGTTCGTTTGGCGAGAGATTTTCTGCCGGATCTCAGGATTAACGTATTTTGCGTCGTGCAAGTCTGTGAGTGGACATTTATTTTCACTGTCGTAGCGAGTTCTTGGTTTCAGTATTTATCTCTAATATAGTATTGAGATTATATATTGTTTTGGAGGTATTGTTTTATGTTTTATTGGTGATAGAATTTACTTAGCATCGATGCATTGACTACTCGGCTGATCACCGGTAGTCCAGTTCCAGGGTTGAGAGATTCCCCTGATGTGCCCACTAGGCTTGAGAGATTCGCCTAGTCTATCACCGTCGGGCTTGAGAGATTCGTCTGACCTTTTCGGGCTTGAGAGATTCGCCTGATACCTCCATTTATTTTAAGAACTCGCATTATTTTTATATTATATAAATGGTGAAAGGCATATGATTATTTTCGTCCACTCACTCTAACGATTTTATTTGCCTTTCCCCTGGGTTTTTCGGTTTTCGTGCCTAGTTTGCAATTCGGATTCTGGTGTCACACGTCGCAGTCAGAGGCTTAGTGTTCGAGCTACCTTTCTTTTTCAGTAGGTTTCTTGTTTAGCCTACTATTGTGTATTTATGTATATATATATATACTATAGGTCGCTCTGAATACTCTGATGTTGTATTCATATGATTTTTCCCCCGATTTCTGTAAAGTTACAGTTTTGTTTATTACTTTACATTATGATATGTATTTGAGAAATCCGGATGGGATTGGTGCCCACGGTTTGGCTTTTATGGCATAGGATGAAGTATGTTTTCGGGTGCAGGTTAATGATAATTCTGCGATATAGTGAAACTCTGCCGAAATTTCTATTGTTTTTGCAAGTTCGTGTTTTCAGAAGGGGTTCGATTCCGGTTTAGGAAACTAAATCGGGGTTGGGTCCTTTCAAACTACGATCACAAAACTGCAAGTTTCAATGAATAAGAATGTGATCCATGATATATGGTTACAAAATCGATTATAAACGGTGGTAAAAGCCACACCCAGCAATCGTGACTAACCTTTACATAGTATCGATTTCCCTTTTCTTTTATTTTCTTTTATAAACCATGACTCCTCCATAACCGTCACTTATACTCTATGGATATAGGTCCATAGGAACTAAGGTAAACATGTAATAGAGAACAACTCATATCATAATTATCATCAACTTAGATCTAGGGTTTTCCAAAAATTAAGTTTGATCCTAAATCTATAGATTTAGGGTTTAGAAAGGTTTGCCTCGTTGGGTATTGTGTTCAGTATGACCAGTACACTTGTTGATTGATTTGAAGTTGAAGCTCGTCGGAAACGGTTCTTCGGAAGTCGAGCAATCTTGACGACGTCGGAAGATTTTAGGAGCTTGTGCTTGTGTGAGGAATGCCGAAAGAGAGAGAGGTCGGCGGTGGTAGTCGACAGTGACTTGGTCTGATGGCTATCAACCCAGAAAGCTGCTGATAACGTGTTGCAGGAAAAAAGCATGTAGACTATAAAACTGTAACTCTTTCATTAATATAATTTCTTAAATATAGGCTGATACAATCTGTTATAGTAACTGTCCCGATATAACAAGGATTCTCTGTATCTATCTAATTAATATCTATATCTAAGTAGGACAAGACAGATACCGAAAATTGTGGAGAATTAATCTCCATAAACAACTATATATTATTCTTTCTTTTTGTTATGTGAAATGATCTCCCTTGACGGCCACGGTGTCGTCAGCCATTCCTCTCCTTACCCAGCATGCTTGACTTTAACGTCATATCATGGAATTGTTGAGACATTGTCAACAATGACACGAGGGATGCTCTATTTTTGATGGTGAAACTTAGAAAACCTAGTCTGATTTTCTTATCAGAAACCCTAGCTTTAGCTAGTCATCTCGAGGATATCCGGGTCAAACTAGATTTTGACGGAGTATACTACAAGGAACGTAGTAATGATTCTAAGGGTTTGACCCTATTTTGGAAGAAGGAAATCATAATCAAACCACAAAAATATTCAACAAACCACATTGACATGGAAATTGGTCAACCTGGAACGACTGAACATTGACGGCTCACTGACCTTTATGGCTATGCAAACCCTCGTGACAAGCCTCACACTTGGGATCTTCTAAGGCTTCTGTCTCACCATATTTCGATCACCTGAATCGTTATTGGTAACTTCAGTGAAGTATTGTGCAACTTGGAAAAGTCAGGTTGTCAACTAAGAAGTCATACGGCTCTGCATAACATCAAATCGTGCCTTATTGATTGTGAACTCATTGACATGCATGCTTGTTGTAATACTTTTACCTGGTTTAATCATCAACTCAAAATGCCCATATCTCTTCATCCAAGTGTTTCATCAGTATCCGCTCGAATCTTGGTACAAACACAATCTTGTAAGATCAGCCTCACTTTACTGCAGGGTAAAGTACTGCTCCAAGGTGGGTACAATGAGTTACTTCAGCAGTAAGAAATATATTGGTGATAGTGTTCCCATGTTCCCTGCTTAAGGGATGGCGATGGTAATATCCCCTACTTCTATCGATGTGCATCTAATCGAGAGTGTCAAAATTGTATACTTGGTCTAGAAGACAATATGGGTATTTGGCAAGATCGACAGCCCTAAATAGCTAAGGTACTTATAGATTACTATGAAGACATCTTCACTTCCTCTCCTAATGATGAAGAAGCTTTACAACAGGTACTTGCGTTAGTGAAACCTTGTGTAACAATGGAGATGAATGCACAGTTATAGAAGCCATATACTGATGAGGATATAAAAAGAGCATTCTTCCAAATGCATCCTTCAAAGGCTTATAGATGAGATGGTATGTCACCCTTTTTCTTCCAAAAATATTGGAACATTGTACATCATGATATATGCTTGGAAGTGAGGGAATTCCTGACTACTGGTAGCATACCAAACTCATCCAACTTTACTCATTTGATGCTGATTCCAAAAATCAAGGATGTCATGACTGCAAAGGACTTAATTAAGACCTATAGCTCTTTGCAATGTTGTCTACAAGACTGGTTCAAAGGTATCAGCTAATAAACTAAAAATTCATCTGGCTTCTATAGTTTCTCCTTTGTAGAGTGCTTTTGTGCCAGGAAGGATCATCTCAGATAAAACTTTAGTTGCCACAGAAGTTACTCATTATATGCATCGTCTGCGAATGAGTTCCGAGGAAGGTTGTTTTTCTCTCAAGTTGGATATCAATAAAGCTTATAATCAACTTGAGTGGTCCTTTGTCAAGGCTATATTATCAAGACTGGGATTTGCCTCTAATTGGATACAAATTGTGATGAGTACGCTGAGTACAGTTAGCTATTATGTTCTTCTCAATGGTGATCCAACATGTTACATAGTACCGAGTAGGGGTATTCGACAAGGTGATCCATTATCTCTTTAATTATTCATCCTATGTGTTGAGGGTTTATCAGCCTTAATTGAGCATGAAGTTGATTCTGAAGCTTGGAAAGGAGTGAGTATGTGTCCCATAACACCAGTCTTGCATCACCTAGTATTTTCAAATGATGTCCTCCTCTTTGGAAGGCCAACGAGTCTGAATGTTTTCAAGTCAGAGAAACTTTGCAAGTGTATGAAAGAGTTTCTGGACAAAAGATAAATCTAGACACGTCCAGTGTTGTCTTTAGCAAGAATGTATGTGATATAGATCAAATTCGAGTGGAAACTATTCTTGGTGTACAACAGGTGGAGGAACATGGTAAATACCTAGTTTTACCAAATCATGTTGGACGTCGATCAAAAATAGCTATGTTTGATTACTTGAGAGAGAAGATTACTAACAAGCTTGTGAGTTGGAGATCGAAGTTACTCAGCTTGGCAGGGAAGGAGGTTCTCATCAAAGTAGTGGCCCAAACTATTCCTAATTATGCCATGAATTTTTACCTTCTACCTAAAGGATTGTGTGACGACCTACTACAATTGTGCTATAAGTTTTTTGGGGGGTAACTCCGAGGAAGCAAGAAAAATTCATTGGCGATATTAGGAGCATATGTGCCTCACTAAGAAAGAGGGTGGCATGAGTTTTTAAAACCTATATGCACATAACCTTGCCATGCTAGCAAAAAAAAATTGGAGGACCATGTCCTCTCCCTCCTCGTGAATAGCTCAAGTGAATAAAGCTATATATTTCTCTCACACTTCTATTTTGCCGGATGATTTGGGGTAAGTCTCATTCCTACTCTTGGTGTTCTTTGATGGAAGCCAAACCGATTATCCAAAGTGGTCTTCTATGGAAGATAGGGTCTGGTCACAATGTCAATATATGGGATGACGAGTGGATCCCTTCATTTCCTTCTTCGTCATTGTCTAGGCCTGCGAACTGCTTAGTGACGAAGGTTAAAGACTTGTTTATTCAAGGTACAAAACGTTGGGATAGTGACATGCTCTCCTTTCTATTTCTGAAACTTATTGTTCAAAATATCCTGGCCATACCTTTGAGTTCTAGACAATGCATAGACCGGGTTACTTGGAAACTCGAAAGGAGAGGCTACTTCTTAGTCAAATCAGCTTACTGGGTTGCTCAAGACACCGTTATGAGCAGTCCTCCATCATTCTCCTCATCTAACAATGTGTATGAAAACTTATGGAATGCCCTTTGGAATGCAAAGGTTCCGGGTAACATAGCTATATGTGCTTGGTGTGCTTGCAACAACATACAACGTACCTACTCAAGACAGACTCGCTTTGAAAGGTTATAATGGAGACAGGGCTTGCTTAGTTTGTAATCATCCAGTGGAGACCCTGGGACACTTAATATGCTAATGCTTTATAGCTCGATCCATTTTGGCAACCCCCCCCCCCCCTCTAATTCTCAATGTCCACTCCAGTTACACCGTCTTTCAACTTCAAAGAATGGATGCTAGGTATGGCCTCCCAACTCAATCAAAATCAGTTTGATCAACTCCTTACAATTATTAGCAACTTATGGTTCAATCGCAATGAGAAGCTATGACATGACACCTCAAAGGAGTCCAATGCTATAGTTGTCGGGGCATTTGCAAGATTAGAAGAGTATATAAAAGCCAAATGTACCTTGTTAACAACCACCACCAAAGCTCCATCTCGAGAGTGCAACAGGTGGTTTCCTCCTGGCCAAGACGTGGTAAAGTTGAATATAGATGGCTCATTTCTTCCAAATGAACTAAAAACAGGAAGTGGGGGTGTTGTACGTGAAAGGCAGGGTCACTTTGTGGCCGGTTTCAGCAAATTTTATGTTGTTATTCTTGATGCTTCTCATACAGAGTTGTTAGCCCTAAGGGATGGTATTGAATTCTACTCAGACTTAGGATAGACGTGGCAGTGCTTGAAACAGATTGTTCTTTGGTAGTCCAGTGGTGTCAACAACAAGAGGAGAACCTCTCCCCTCTCTGTAACCTTGTAGGAGACATCAAGCACTTACTAAGGGACAACCCATCTTTCCAACTTGTTCATACATTTAGACAAAGCAACAGAGTGACTCATAGGGTTGCTAGCCATGCCTATGAATCATGTAATAGCATAAACTAGTTCCACAATGCTCTAAAATTCATATTGGATCCCCTCGTGTACGTTTTTACTCGTATCAATCAATAAAACCCCCTTCAGCGGCTGTTTCTTCAAAAAAAAAATAACACTATATATTACAATAATATTTCATTTGAGATGTTCTTTATCACATGTGCAACCGATGATTCCCTAACGCGGTTTGGGTTGTCTTTCAAATATCAGACTATTGAAAATCGATTATAGCTTTCGTCTCTTTATTCTACTTTTCTGTGTTATTTCATTTTCAAATCGGTTTTATTATGAGAGTTTTCTCACTCTCCATTTTCTCTACTTGTACTAATTGCACTCCTTTATTTATTTCTTTTTGTTTTTAATAAATCAATAAAACTGCTATTACTTTTTTACCCTTTTTTTCTTCTTTCCTTTTTTTTTGATAAGTTCTTCTTTCATTTTTTGTTTTTGCTTATCTCTCATCCACTAAACTAAAATATTTTTGAAAATAAAAAAATGCCTAGATGAAACATAATCAATGATAATAGTATATTACTGTATAATTTTTCTTTTCGATTAAAGTTTACTTACCATGCTTTTTCATTTGTTATTATTCATATGTTTGTATTGTTCATGATCAGGAGAATTCTCTAATGAGCACTTCATGAGTACCTTATAATGTTCAAAAAGACGTCCACCTAAGTAGAGTCTAGACGCTGAAAATAATAATAAAAAATTAAATTTATTCCTAGGCCCCCTTCCTAGGCAGTCTTCCGCCTAGTCAACGCCTAAGTGGTCGTCTTACCCGCCTAATACGCCTAGACGGCCGCCTTAACTCACCTAACTCGAAAACGGGTAAAACCTAAACCTTTCGCATTTCAGTTTTTGGCTTATTTCAGATTGTAGATGATAGTGTTGAAGAGTCCACAAAAATCAAGTTAAAGAACTTGAAGACAATGTGTTTTGATGATATTTCCTTATTATTTTTCTTATTATTCATATTATATCTATATATAATACACTAAATAATTATATAATTATTTAAAAATATAAAAATAATAATCCGCCTAGAATCCGATTAATTTTCGCCTAAACACCTAGACGCTAGACAATAACTCCACGACCTAAATCCGCCTAGCGCCTTTTTGAACCATGGTACCTTCTTATAAAACATAAATAATATATTGGAATATCAACCTTAATATGTTTAGATATAGGAAAGTGATTTTAACACTCCCAAGTTTATAATTCACACTCCCACTCATATTTTTACTATTATTCTATAACTTTTTAGCTGGGTGGTGTCCTCTGCAGTCTTGTACCAAAACAACATATGACAGCTTATACTGATTCTAAGAACCAGTATCTTAAGTTGGTTCGACCAAATGCAGGAAGCCTCACAAGCATCTTTCTTCGACCAAAATTGTAAGCTGATCACCTGCAAATCCGAACCTCCTCCTCCCCTAAACCTTATTAACCCAATAAAGCAGTCGAAGAAAAACAAACAGAGAGAACCCAACTCATAATTCTCCATTTACGAGTTTCCCAATCAGCAAAAGCTTAATCTTCAAAGCCAAAATCAATAGGAGAAAGTATAACAGAGATGACCCAATTCACATTTCTTCTTTTCTTAGAAAACCTATTCGATTTTGCTATGGGTAATGTGGAAATCAAGACTTGGAAATAATTCGAATTAAAAGAGCTTAAAATGGGGTTTGAGAGATAAGTAAAGGGGTATATATGGAAAGAGAGATATCACTCAGCTGAAATATAATTAAAAAAATTGTAAGAGGATGGAGTGGGAGTATGAATTGTAAACTTGATTGGGAATGTGAAAATTATTGCCCTTGGATATATACGAATAGTCCCTTTTACAAATTTTTATCTTGTTTATTTAAATATATGCATACTGAAATTATGTGTCTAGTTCATATTCTAAAAAAAGAGATGGTTCATGATTTAAAAAATCAAGCAACGATTATGAATCTGACAAATTTCTCTTATTAAAAAATAAAAGTTTTCTAAGTTGAGATCAAACTTGGCTTTTGATGGACTTCCTTGGACCACATTGGTGTTTGCCTCCAAAAAAGTTGCATCAGCCTTTTTATTCTTCTGGTTATCCTTCTGGATTCGAAACTTTAGAACCAATTTCATATATGTTTTGAAATCTTTCCATGAATGAGGTAATTTCTCAGTAATAGAACCAACAAGGAAATTCAGGTTCAGCCTCATACCTTCCTTATTTAACTCATGGACAATGACTTGGAGTTTCTCCACTTGATTGACAACAGACTTGACGTCACTCATCTTGAAGTTAAGAAACTTGCCAACGACAAATTTCTTTGAACAAGCAACTTCAGTCTTTTACTTGTTGTCCAAAGACTCCCACAAATCCCTTGTAATTTTAAATGACAAGTAGATTTCATACAAGGAATCGTATAAGACATTAAGAATATAATTCCTGCAAAGAATCTCATTGTTAGCCCAAGACTCTATAGCCCTCTGATTTTCGGCATTTTGAGGATCAGACGGAACATCATCTCTATCTCTTTCGGGCAGAGCCTTTGGAGCACCAACAGTGAGAACATTCGGCCACTTGAAGAGTTGTAAAAAAAACAAAATCTTCTGTTTCCAACATTTGAAATATGCACCCTTGAATTTCTCAGGTTTCTCCACATGGTGTTTTAATCCCAGCACTAATTGATCCATCTTGACAAAAAAAATTGTCTTATATTGTTAGAACCATTTAGTTTTTTGAATACAAATAATCTATATATATAATAATAATATAATCAAAATTGAAATTAACAACAAAATGAAATTAAAAATCACCAACTTGATCATATAACGGCATGCGTTGCAGTGTCCTAAGACAGAAATTCACCCACGCTTATGCTTGTAGTTTCAGACATCTATCTTGAGGATACAACTATTTGGTACAAGTTCTTGCACAAGAACTTGACCCTAGCGAATTTACTTTATGTTTTCATACCCAACACTGATTGATCCATCTTGACAAAAAAATTTGTCTTATATTGTTAGAACCAATCAGTTTTTCGAATACAAACAATCTATATATAATAATAATATAATCGAAATTGAAATTAACAACAAAATGAAATTGGAAATCGTTAACTTGATCATATAGGGGCATGCGTTGCAGTGTCCTAAGACAGAAATTTGGCCCCACTTGTGCTTATAGTTTCAGACGTCTATCTCGAGGATACAACTATCTAGTACAAGTTCTTGCAAAAGAACTTGACCCTAGAGAATTTACTTTATGTTTTTCAAAAGAACCATTTTGGAGGAAGAAGAAGTCACTGAATTGTGTGTTCAAATAACGACCTCGGGTCATCCTTATAAAGAAGTCAAGTCGTGTTTTTCAAAAGTTGCGTCGATTGATATAACGAAACTTATCGTTATACCAATTATCACTCCTTTTGATATTTATCTCTTTTTGATATTTATCCAATATAATAATTTAAAATTAAAATTGGATTAATCAACAGAGCCTGAAGGCCTATCTTTTGACGATTATATATTTGGACTTTCCCTTAGTAACCCAAGTCCTAAACCAACAAATCCTTGTGAAAGCCCATATTCTAGTTTTCATCCAAATTACTTCTTCACATGTGTAATTCCTTATAAATGACACGTGCCTTACAAATTCTTCTATGTGGGACTAAAGTCCCACAAATTCCAATAATACCCCATATTTGAGTAGAAAATAAGTTAATATAGGAACTTATCGTTATTTCGAAAAAGTTAGATAGGGTATGCATCGGAAGAGGTGTCTTTTGGACTTGAACCTTTCGTAGTGAATACTTATCAGATTTACTTTATGAAGTAGTAAACGTATAGTCTTGAACTATTCACGTTTTGTAGTAAACCAAGTCAACAAATATCACACATACCATTTCTAGACATATGTCAATTCTTACGGTTGTGTTCATTTCGGTCCTGAACAACTCCTTACTTCATGAGATTGTTAGAGAACTTAGTCATCTCAGTTCTCATAGATACGACTCCATATCAGTCACATATAGGTAATGCTAATTAAGAATAGTCTTCACTATCCTACTTTCCAAAGCTATTAGCATTATTAAGAATATTAAATATTCAACCCTTTAATTGTCAACGGATACTCACTTTTTTGTAAGTATGGATCGTTCTAACCAGCGATTGAAGGGTGTATGCAATATTTGTGTAAGGGAAAAGGGGGGTTAAAGAGTTTATTTTATATCCTAATTTTATACCTAAGAACATCATAAAACAATCATCAAAATTCTAGGACTCTAACATACATAAACTTATAGAAAAAAATTACACACAAGAACCCTAAAAGTCTAATTCATGTTTATGACAAAAAGAAAACTTAATTAATTAATTACAATTGATCGACCTATCCTAAGACTTTTCTTGCATTTACACATATTTACTTATCTAATTATCTATGAAAATTATAAGTCATAATTCTGGATTTCATGCCATGAATTTGAATTAAAATGCAACTAACCGTCGAAACACCCTGATCATATAATCATTGATTCAAATAAAAAAAGAACCTAAGCGTATCATCTCGACCTAATCAAAGCATTAAGTATGACACATAGCATACAGTCAAAAATAAAGACTCATAAATACATGGAAGATATATTGAACTCAAAAATTATATAAAACCAAAATAAACATGTTATCTTCACTGTTTCACACAAAACAAAACAAATACATGACCATGTTTACACTTTTCACTTCTAATAAGTCCTGTAACATCTCGAGTGAATGGAGTCTTGGTAGAGTGCTACACACCTTCTAAAGGGACTAAGCATATATAGAATGAATGGAATGAAAATTTGAGAGGTGGTGGTGGAGTAATTCGGCTTTGTACTTGGAGAGTTTTGTGGTGAAGGGTAAGTGTTTCGGTAGAAAAAGATTGTAGAATAGGTAATGATCTTCAATGAGGCCGAGCCCTTCTTTATATAGATGAGGATGGTGGCCAACTTCTAAACAGAAATATAATTCCTTGTGTAACTCAGCAGATTTGACTTTTTTTCACTAAAATAAAAATTCAGGGAGCTACAAATATCCAAAAATTTATGATTGCTGGCTCGTTAGAAAGAAGACCCAAAGAGATTTCTAACCATAGGTCAACTGTCTCCTAACTCGTGTTGAGTTGTTCCCAGTCGTTCGTCGAAGTTGGCTGCTCTGTAAGAGTAGGCAAGGGCAAATTCTTCTTTCCTTTTATTGGTGTATTTCCTTATTCCTCTAGAATTTAGGAATCCTCTTCTTGCCATATGTCTTTCTCCACCAAGTTTTGGGCTTCTTTGGGCTATTTATTTGATCTGTAATCGAGGCTTTGCCCAACTTGCTTTGCTCATTCTCCAAGAATCTTTCGGAAGCTTCCCATTCCTAGTCAAACCTAGGAAGCATTTTCCTATTCAACCAAGGACTTCTTTTTTTCTCTAACTTCTTCATGGATTTTCTGGCCGAATTCTTCTTCTCTAATATTAGTGCATTTTGCGTGCTTTGTAGACTATTTTACTCCATCTCTTTTAGTTAGTAGCTAAAAATAGTAAAACAAGTTAGAATTAGGAATACTAAGCTCATAGCATAGTAAAATATAAAGGAAAATACATTAATTATTAAGCATAAAATGTGTAGTTCAGCCGATGCTTATAGGTGTAGCTGCACGAGGATGGGTGGCTCTTCTTAATGGCGGCAATTTTTTGCTCGATCTCATCTTTGGAGATCTGAGATTTCTGGTGATTACAAGCAGGTCAAAAATAAAGCTAAGTCTCAATTTTAGATTTCTGGTGTCGCTCTAGGCTGTTCATGCATCGACAAACGTGGCAGAGAGGAGGCTGGGCGGCAAAGCTTCGACAAGTTTTGATTTGAGGTGTGGGTGGTACTATGTTGGTCCTCAAAAGATGGTCACATATCGATTGAAGAATTTGCAGGCCATGATTCTCTCAATTCATTTTCGGTGGCGCGTGGTTGGTGGTTTATGGCGGGTGATTCAGCTGTGGCGCAGCTGCACTGCACCGGGGACAAAAACTAGGTTCTTTGTTGGGCTTGGCACTTGTATCGATTCTGCCATGAAGGGTTGAGTTGTTGCTATTTCCCGTCTGCAAACTGGTATAGCTTCTTACTCACCTCTGTGTGAATTTGTATCATTGTGGTCATACTAGTTTTGTCCAGATTGGGAGGACCATGTACCTCACCTATTTACTGTTCTTGTTCTTCCGATTACTATCAAGTTATCTAATATATTTCCAACTCAAAAATTAAACAACTTCATAATAGTTTTACTCTCGATACCTTCAACCTCGATGAAATGAGAGGCTTGATTGAGTGTGCTTATAGTTGCAATTTGAAGGTGCAAGTCACTCTTTTTTAGGATTATGGGTGCTCAGGTATGGGATTAACAGCCCCCCCCCCCTTTTCCAATTCTTGAATTTTACTATTTTTGTTCTTGTTCATGTTTTTGTTCATTGCTCAGGATCTGGGATTCCAAGCAGCAACCTTGGGTTCGTTATTATCTCAAAGGTGGTGAGAGTGTTGTTATTGTGCGGAATATCTCATCACGATGGGCATTTTTTTTTGAGTTGTGTATTGAGATTTGTTTGGCATTGGTCTCTCGGAATGTATGCTTGGATTATGGGTCCTATTGTGACATCTTCACTTATTGTTGTACGACAATCTGTGGTTGGACAATCTATGGTGGCAAAAGACACTAGTAGTGACTTAGATTTAGGATATTTTTTGTTATTTTTTATGATTGCACTCTTTGTCATAACTGGTGTTGTTTATGTTTGAGTTACAATTTTTCTATTATGTTTGCTTCGCTTTGTAATTGAGCTGTTAGGGCTCGCTTGGGTTTTTCCCTTCAGCGACTTAATGAAAGTTTCATAACATTTCAAAAAAATAAACTTTGCCTAGCTTGTAAATGATTAACTTGATCGAGCAGATCGACAAAATGACTCAAGGTCGTCTACTAATGCGTGCATGTTATATCAATATAACGGTTTTGATGAAATTCAAATTTGGCATTGGCTCCTTTATATAGTCCATATTAAGAGAGAATATTTCCTTCAAAGAAAAGGAGTTAAGCTTCGTATTCTAGCTACAAAATTAATAAAATAACTCAAACATTGAAACAAGTCTTAATCTAGAATATCATTCGACTATGCTTGCAGAAACTTAGCCCAGTGAGACATTGTTTGATCATCTAATTGTTGAATAGCTATGTATAGCTATGTAGCACCGACACTTCATTCTAGTGTCGTGTTACATGTCCGATTTTTGGGGACGCCAAAAGTGCCACGTGGCGTGTCCCAAAATTTTGTTATTTGGACGCATGGAGACATTCTTTTAACACTCAGGGACACTCTTTCGACACTTGGAAATACTTTAGCACATCAAATAATATATATATATATATTTTTTCATATTTTTTAGTAAGATCATATTGACTATAGAATTAGGAGATTGAATTGGGGATATAAATATATTCCAAAGTTGTATATATTAAGGTTAAGAGTCTTCATACATGAACAAAATCATTAACCTGTATATATAAAAAAAATAAAAAATTCTAACCTGTACATTATTGTTATCTCTAGCTTATTCTTTGGTTTGATGCGTATTTTTTTTCCTTAATATATGCAGTTTAAAAAATATGTCTAACTTAATTTTAGTTATATTAAATTAATTGTCATGTCCTACCATGTGTATGTCCTACTTTTTTAGATTTTGTTGTGTCTCGTGTTCCCACGTGTTCATGTCTCCGTGTCAGTGTCAGTGTCCATGCAACATAGTTAAATAGTTGAAAATAAATATTGTTTGTTGATATAGAGTCGGATGTAGTGATCAAATAGCTAAATCATCTCCGATTATCGGTCATTGTTGTTGCACATCCAGCTCCTAAGTGCAGCATCACATCTTCAGTTAACGCCAAAGACGCAAACAAGCTTGCAGCTGTACTCATGAGAAAGCAAACAGAGATCTGGGGGAAAATCACACAAGCCTAGCTGAGAATGAAGGCGGCTAGAGTTTATTGAATATCTTTCCGGTCACAATGAATGATTAAGTGCAATACTTGTAACGATATAACTATCTTAATTGATATAATATAAATTCGAATTCATTTATTTCTCAGGGAAAAAAATGTACCAAAGCTGGCTAGCTATTTGCTCGAGCATATATATGATGTATCATGCTAGCCCGAGCTTGATGTTTTTTGAGCTTCATTTGAGCTTGAGCTTGAATGATCATCGCTTCGGCAATTGACTTCATTTTGCACCTGATATAATACACACATTTCCTCACTACTCAATCTTCTTCCGCTGGTAGATTAGTTTACTTGGTAATATTTTTCTAAATCTATCAACCTGCCATGTCAGTGAGAATATAATCAAACTCTCAAACTCGTTACTCCCTCCATCGGTAACACCTTCCTTTAACAGTGACCTTTGGTTAGTAACTTGTCCTAAAGATACAAATAAATGAAAAAGTTTAAATTGTCTTTTGTTTTTACCTAACATATAATATGTTTTTTTCGTTGTGAGCACCCAACTCTCAAATATGATTTTCTGTGCTCAGAATCGTCCATCTCGGAAAATTATGTTAAGACATTTCCGGCCCTCACGACGACCAAAAATAGATATTAATTTTAATTCCAATAAACACTGGTAAGATGCCAAGATTCTAACCTAGATGAGGATTAATTCCACGTTAATTTGAAGACTCTTAATTACTAACTAATTAAACCACCTGTGATTGGTTACGTAACATGGAACGTTAGTCGCGGCCGGTAAACGATGAATAGTCCCCATAATATATGCTCCGTACGTACAACTCCCAATCAAGGAAGAATAAATTGATTCCATCACATTGAGGCAACGATCCCACTAACACTACGGTGGCCAAAACCAAATAGCTAGATCGACAGTGATATGCAATTTGCTTTAAGAGACTGTGTCACGTTCCTCTCTCTATGTTTCAGCTCTGTCTCTGCGTCTCTCTCTCTCTAGCTTTCACGCATCATGCATGGTGAGTAGCTTTTCTCAGCACTAATACTAAAAATCATAGTGCACAGCATCTAATTAAAGGGAAGCTTATATGTGAAGAAATCTCGTCCACTCGAACCCTAAATATACAATAAAACAAAAAGAAAGGGGGAAGAATGAGCATAAGAGACTTAAAGCAAAATATATATGCAAAAGCCAGTCGTCTCCCTCCTCTCTCTTCCTTGCTTTCCTCCCTCTAGCTTTCTCTTTTCTCTTTCTCTCTTTGCTCTGGTATTCCCTCAGTGTGATTCTCCACCATAGTTCCTAAAGACCCATCAAATTTTGCTTTATAAAAGAAAGAAGAAGAAAAGATCGAGCACCATGGTTTTCTCATCTATTCCAGTCTATTTAGATCCTCCCAATTGGCACCAGGTGAGGTTAATTTATTTTCTCTCCAAATTTCCATCAGTAGCTGCTTCAACAAAACTAGCAAAATTTTAAAGAAAATTTAAAGATGATTATTCCTATTCCTTTGTGATCTCTTTGTATGAATATACCAGAAATATTTCTTCTTTTTTTCTCCCTTTCATGGTTAATTTATAGCTCTCTTTGGATATAATTTTCTCTTTGCAGCAACCAAATCATCCACTAGGTAGTGAAAATCATCCACAGCTTCCACCACTGCCTCCCCCGCAGTATGTCGGCAGCACTGGTGGTGCTACTGACGGCAGTGGTGGAAATGGTATGGGCTCGGTCAGACCTAGTTCCATGGCTGACCGAGCCAGGCTAGCCAAGATTCCGCAGCCAGACACCGCGCTTAAGTGTCCACGCTGCGAGTCGACCAACACCAAATTCTGCTACTTCAACAACTACAGCCTCACGCAGCCTCGCCACTTCTGCAAGACTTGCCGGCGCTACTGGACAAGAGGAGGCGCCCTTAGAAATGTTCCGGTAGGAGGAGGGTGCCGAAGGAACAACAAGAAGAGCAAGAGCAGCACCACAAGCAGCTCCAAGTCTCCAATATCAGCAAGTACATCCACTGAGAATCACCGGATGAGGCAACCAGGGTCCGGTTTGATTAATCCTAATTTGTCACAACCTCAGACTCAATCACTAACGTTCCTGGAGTCGATACAGAATCTTAGTCGCTACGGTGGTGCGGCAGGGAACATGGGACTAAACGGTTTCAGTGAGATGCAACAAGGTCAGACTAATAATATGAGGTTTCAGATTGGGACTGGGAATAATTTCATGAACATATCTGGTGGGTTAGGAATGGATCAGTGGCGTAATCTGCAGCAAGTTCCTTACTTGGGTAGTACAGGGTTTGAGTCAGCATCATCAACAGGTTTATACCCATTTCAAAGTACTACTGAAGGACTTGATCAAGACACTCAGCTAAGGACTACTGATTCTAGGGCTACTACTACTCATCAGGTGCCTCCATTGAAAGTTGAAGATCACAACCATGGTGTGAGTATGACAAGACCCTATTTGAGTATTTCAGGAAATAACAGTAACAACAATAATGGCAACAGCAGCGGCAACAATCAGTTCTGGGGTGGAAATGCGTGGACGGATTTATCAGGTACTCTCAACTCTGCTTCTACGAGTCATCTCTTATAAAAACCTTCAAGGGTTAACCAATGACCGAGTTCTGGTTGCAAGTTTGATCGAATCCGAGATACATTGTACAAGCGATGGTGATGAACTGCAAGCAACCTTTTCGCTCTTGTTTCATGATTAGCGGAGATTGTATCCAAGAAACAATCAAGTAGGCTTAATTTGCTCCACTTAATTAATTTTGTATTTGCTTATTATTTCTTTTCATTTTGTTATAACAACTTGTTTGAGTTCTTATCATGCTCCATGTATCCTGTATTTTATGAATTAATTTTCCTTTGTAATCGATCCTTTAATTATGTGTGTGTCATTTTATGATGGAATTTGTATCTGACACTGCTATATATCAGGTCCATCGATTATCAGTTTCTATTTCATGTGATTATTCTTGCAAATCTATATTTAGCTTCATCTTAACACCCATTGCGTGTATCGCTATGAGAATCAAACAGCGTAAATTGTAGATCGACTACATATGGTACAGTGATGAAATTAAGCACACATGCATTATGCATATCACTACGATCACAAGTCAATAGGTTAATTCATTGGCTTAGGTCAGTCAGCTTCTGTTGTTACTGTTCCTATGATCTTCATTCAAAACTCCATACCACTTTGTTCATATATGCATGGAAGCTGATTGAAAGATTCCAAATTGCACTCTACGTGTCAGATTTTTGCATTAATTGTAAGGTCGCTCTCTCGATCACTTTGTATTAGCTATAGTAGTGTATAACTCACTGAGGAGCTCAGTTGATATACACTATTTTCCAGCAAGCATTGGTCTGGAAAAAGGGTTTTACCTTTGAGTCGTATTTCACCAGTATGCACCCTCTTGAATGATGTCTCCGATCACTGCATGCTAATTGAATGAAGGAATGGAGATGTGTCATGGAGAGGACAGAAGAAGGACATCACTGACTTGATCCCCATTCCCCACAGTTTCCCCAATTCCTCCAAATGTAGCAAGTTCTGAATTCCAAGAAAGTATCCTGCCTCGTAGTTTTTGTGATATCCATTCCGTTCACTGAGATGTGAACAAGTATTTTTTTTCTTCAGTTTTCACCTTCCCAAAGATAACTGTTTACCCCATTTACGTTTGTCTATGAGAGAGAGAGAGAGAGAGAGAGAGAGATCATGAATGTAAACGGTAGTAGCTAGTTAGATGATAATGATTTTGTAATAATAAGAATGATGATAAGAGGAAACGAAGTACTCCTTTTTTTACATTGGGTGTGTGAAAGTGAAAGTTGGAGTGAAAGGCAACAGACAATGAGGGAAAATGCCAAAAATCCCACTAAAAACCATGCATGCAACTTCCAAACCCAAGTGAGCAAGTATTCTAAGATTTTGTTAAAGAATTGTGCATGAGCTATAATGACAAAACCCTAATGGTCAAAAGAGAGGACATGCCTAGCATATAGCTTTTAACACTTCAAAGAATTCATGGTCCAATTTCTCATTCAATTTCAAACAGGTCAAGGTACTGTTGTTATAAATAAGACATATAGGCTCTTTGCTTATCACTTAACGTTATAACATTTTCATCAAGCCAGGGACAATGCAAATGAGAGTATCCATGCACATCAAGTGAGATCTTAAAGGTATGATATGAAGTGTTTATAATCTGTGTAAACAGTAACTTTAATTTATATACACTTTAATCCATTTTGGATCTTACTCTTCAAATTGTAACGGAGACGGAGGAGAATTCTTGCATTCTCATGAGTATGGGCTACCATTTTTTTCTGAATCTCCTTTTTCCTTGATTTAATAATTTATTTTGAAATAAATCTAACGCTTAAAATATTTGATTTCTTGATAACATATTTTTTCTTACCTTTTATAAATTGATGGTGTTTCCTTTTTCAGTTTTCTACTTTTATTATGTTATTCAATATGATTGATTTAATTATGTAGAATTCATTCTATTTCCTTTTTCAGTTTTCTACTTTTATTATTTTATTCAATATGATTGATTTAATTGTGTACAATTCATTCTATTTCCTTTTTCAGTTTTCTACTTTTATTATTTTATTCAATATGATTGATTTAATTGTGTACAATTCATTCTATTTCCTTGTTTAGATCTGCAAAACGATGATAAATTTTTATACTTTGACTAAAAATATATAGGTTCTTAATGATTTAATGTGATCCTCCAATGGATAATTAGAGTACTAATTTATATAAATTTTATCATCAATATATATGTACCTCTTTATATATGTTGTTTACTATAAAACTACAAAATTAAGATAATAACTGATAAGTTTTTGTTCCTTTTGTAGTAACTACATATTTATGACTATACATTACTATCATATCAACTAAATTTACAAATGGTACCACAATTGTGTTCTCCATTGGTAAGTCTCTTTGTTAATCTATAATCACATATGTTCTCAATGAAATACTGAGTGTCTCCCATGAGTAATTAGAGTAGTAAATTGTTTAATTTTCATCAAGAATATATAAGTACTTCTATATAAATAATTTTACAACCCAATCCAAATAATCGATGTATAAGTGATAATCATGGTTCATTTTGTAGTAATTACTCCACTGATGACATATATACTAAATGATCGATAATCAACTTTACTTATGCAACCACAAATGTGTTATAAACATTTAAAAAGATATATTTTTATTACGAATGAGATTATTACTTCTCTCACCATAATTTTACCACATATCACAAAAATTTATGTCTTATTGATACTATGTATTCTATATTTGGTAATTACTTCATTTAATACCTCCTTTACCACAATATATATCAACCATTTGACAAATATAACTACTTAAAAATAGTTTAAATGGTTCTTCAAAAAAAATAGTTAAAATGATAACGTTCATAATTATACTTAAAGATATGTTAGTCATTGATGTTGTAATAAAATTCTTCATTTGGTAATCAAGGCTACTAATATGATAAAAAAAAATCTAAATATGGTATTTACATATTTAATTATGTAATTACCACAACGACCATAATTTTGATCATTAATTATTATTTTAGTTCCACTGCGGTGTAATTTATTATATTATACTCACATGTTACATATTTATGAAGGGAGATAATAATGTGCTTCTTAGTGTGATAACATTTTATTTCAAAAGAGACGCTTGTCAACATATAATTTGTACAATTATATTAAAATAATTTTAAAAAAAATAGTATTTGTAACAACCCGAACCAAAAATTACGCATAAATCGGAACGAAATAGGATTATCGTTAATTAATCGTATCATATGGTTTGTTAACGACTTTTTCACTGAGTGAGAATTAGACTTTATTTTCTTCATGTAAGTCGTAGAGTATTTTATTTCGATCTCGTAGAAATTTTTGGAACATTTTTCGGTTAAGCGAGCTATTTTTTATTATTTTTGGAGTCTGCATGGAGTAAATATTTAAAAGTATATTTTTAGGTCAGTTTAATATGAACCATTGGATCTTGATCAGATCAAATCTCAACCGTTTATCTGATCAGGTGCTTGGAGAGGGTATAAATATGATATTTACTATGTACATACGAAGAAAAATCAGAACATACAAAAAAAAATATAGAAACTGGATGACCTGTATTGCAGGAGACGTGACCTGAATTTGATCCCATCGGAAAACTCCACCGTTGTCGCCGTTCTTGGTATGGTTTTGAAGCTCTCATCTCCCTCTTTTGATTTATATATGTGTTGTTGGTTTTTTGTGTGGTTTTAGGTCACGAATTGAGTCGTTTAACCCGTGGGATTTCAGGTTTAATTGTCGGTGGTGTTCCGGCCACTTTCTGGCGACGGCGAGGGGAGAAATTGATGAAGTTTTCCTCCAGGAGTCGAAACCCTATGGTTGGGGGGACCGAGGGGCGACGACGACGTTGAAATCGACTGGAAACATTTTCCGGCAATTTTTGGGTCGTGGACTTTCAGGCCGATTTCCGGCCAAGCGGCGGCGATTTGGGTTTTGGGCCAGTTGGGAAAGTTGTTCGTATCGTTGTGATCTTTCCAATGAGGGGTCGAACGCTCCTTTTCGAACAATTTGTGCCAGAGGCGCATGTGACTCACAGTGGCGGCGTGTGAGGGTCACATGCCACCGTCTACAGCGATGTGAAAATCCAAAATTTACGGGATGGTTTCCGGGATAGTTTCTAAGTTGATTTTCGCATGTTTTATCGAATTCCAGTATTAAATGAATTTGTTATTTATTCAAGAGACCGTGATCGAGATTTTGACGAGGGAACTTCTGCCGGACCACGGAGCTAAACTGTGTACTGTGAGTGGACACTTTATTTTCACTGTTGATTTGTGAGTCTATGATTATGTATTTTATGATTATGCACTTTATGATGATGCATTTTACGAGTATGTATTTACGATTATGCATTTGCATGGAGGCACATATGATTTCTTTTACACAGAGCATAGTCACAGTTGATGCATCGATGCACTGGCTTCTCGGCTAATCCCCGAGACACTCCGAGAGGGATAGGACAAACACCTGACCAATGATTTACACAGTACCTAGGAGGGTAAGGACAAACACCTGACTTGGGCATTCTTGTAACTTTAAGGAAAATGTACTCAAGTAACTGTCTCCACACAATAAACAGTACCTAGGAGGGTTAGGACAAGCACCTGACCTGGACTTGTTTATTTTAGACTCGCATCATTTTTATGTACATTTTTACTGAAAGTCATATCATTTATAGTTTTCAGTTTAAAGTGAAATATTATTTTTGTCCACTTACTCTAACAACTTTATTATTTTATATGACTTTCCTTGGGATTTTCGGTTTCCTCTGCCCAGTTTGCAGTTTGTATCTTGAGATTACACGTCAGCGAAGGAGGCATAGAGTGCGTGTCACTGTACTCATTTAGTAGGTTCCTAGCTTAACCTGCTAGTCTTGTGTATTATGTAAATTAGAAGTCGCTCTGGATACTGTATAGAGTTTACTTCCGTTGTGTTGTATTTTCCTTTCAGTCTTCGGATTTCTTATCACCTTATGCAAACAGTTTATATTTCTAGTGGATTCAGTATTTGACTTATTTGAGAAATCCGGATGGGATTTGGTGCCCATGGTTTATTTTTGTAGACATTTTAAAAGTGTGTTTTCCTTGCAGGTTTTTGGGCTTCTTGATTTTAGAAGAAACTCTGACAAAATTTGTGTAGTTTTGGTTGTTGTTAGGGCTTAATTCTTATTTAGACAAATAAATCAAGATTTGGTCCTTTCAATATCTCATACCCATGGATACCATATAACATTCTCGGAGACGGATTCTCCACACTCACTTATTACACCTCTATTTTTTTCCTCAAAAACAAAAAATTGTAAGATCAATTCATCTTATAAAAGGAGAGGAATCAAGAGATTTCTCTAGCAAGAGCCAATTAGCTAGTTAAAGCTGCCTCGCTCGCATTAGACGAATAAACCAATCAAACAGAAGCAAATAAACATGCACTACTAGAAAAATCCCTTTTAGGGATTTTATCCATTAGGACTGATATTTAACACTTTCGTTTATTGGGACTAATTTCAGAAATTTGCATTCCAATTGAGCAATTCTTTTTCATAGGTACAGTCTTTGGTCCCTTATTTTCAGATGGCAACAATTGCAAGTCTCTAATGAACTCTCTAACGTATAAGCTACGAACTTTTCATTTCTCTTATTATTATCTATTCCAAATGGGGCTGAGTGTCTCTCACTTTATTTTTCAATAAAATTTTCTTTCTTTAAAATATTATATTTTTCAACTCCATGGGGACGTTTCAGTGTTTCTACATTCTTATATGTATAAAAGACTGAAATTTTGTACGGAGAGTTGGCTTTGTTGGGACACATAGGTGTTCGTCCCTCTTTTTTTTCGTGTATTCATACGTATAATGATATTCCTCCTTCCTCTCTCCACAATTTTCTAGCTCGATGAGTTCTCTCTCCCTTTAAGAAAAAGAAGAAGTCTTCCCTCCAATTTTACTCTTTCTAGCTTTCTGCTCTCTTTTCCAACACGTACACTCTTCACTCTAAGCCTCTTTCTCTTTGACTAGATCTCATCACCAGATCTATGGCCTCCACCTATGATCTACCCTGAACCCAGACCAAATCTCTCCTCATTCTCTGCATCGTTTCCAATTTTGGGTTCGGTATGCACAATAGTATTTGATTTTCAATGGCTATTTGACCGGACTCTGACCTCGCCACGAGTTGAGCTTTTACACTTTGTGGTTATCTAATAATATATTTTCATGTGAAATCAGGATATTTATATGTATCTAGTTTAGTATTACTCAATTTTAAATTATTGATTATAGGGGAACAAGGGGATGATGGACTTCGAGCTGGAAATGGGTAATGTTCAAGTTAAACAGATTACAATCATATCATGAATCTCGCGATCGTTTAATTTTGATCAGATTTTAAATGCATTATTCAAGGTTCTAGCAATGGAATTACTCGATGATCTAGAATTATGGATTAATGTTACAAGTGTTTCTTTTAAAAAATTTGCATTGATATATCAATAAGTTTGACAAGAAGAAGATGTCTCGAGTGATCTTTACCAAGATCAAGTCAATAACAATTCAAAAGAATCATGATTGTGATTCATGTAGAGATTAATTCCTTTTTATATTGTATCAAGCAAGCTATGTTATTACTAACAATTTAGTAGGTATTTTGTTTTATATGTTAGTAAATCATTTAACCTTGTAATGCACTATTTTTTTATGCATCATGTTGTCTATTGACTAAGCATTTTTTATTTTCCTGGAGACCTTTTAGGTCTGTCTTCTGGTCTATTCTACATTGTAAACCAAAATTTTGAACCTCAATTGATCAATATCTATAACTAACCTATAAGTATAGCAAATGCAGGTAGCCATGATTTATCTAGCCACGTTGTTTAAGTATACTCTGCTTTGCGAATTAATGGTTTTATTTTCCAGTGTAGAACAAAATTTGTTTTTTTGTCAGGTCTTTGACATGTATACACATGCGACAAGATGCTCTATCATGCCTTCTCTTTATAAGGCACATCAGAATTTGATTTCAATCTAATGCTCTTGTTTTAGATGCTATTGTCATACTGTTTTGGTTGAAGCCCCATATATGATCAATGGTTGTGTTCTTTATTGCAACACTTTTATGTTAAATGATTTTCGAATTACATATGGCTGTATTTTTTTATTCTTTTTGGTTCTGTTGATTTCTTAACTACTTTCTTTCTATGGCTCATTTATTTTGTAGCACTCACACATCTTAATCGAACATACAGTCTGATTTTTCTTGTTGTGGAAAATGTTGCCCCCAAGGACAGAATTTGATCTTGTTCCTTCTTAAGCATTCTTGGAATTTTAATCACTGATGTTAGCGAATTGATGAAATTAATTCATAGTTTTCTACTCCCTTCAGATCTCTACTTCTTACTGGAGGCAGATTCTCGATTGTTCATAAGTGAAGATCTTTTTCAGAGCTTCAAAGGAGAAAGATAAGGTAAAGAACAAGCATCTGAGTTTATTTTTCACATGCGATAATATGCTCAAGTCGAGATTTAAGTGTTAATAATTTTTTTGTCCAATTGTTAATATTTTTTGTGATATGTTGTTATTGGTGCTTTTGATCTGGTTACAGGTGATCAAGAAGAGCTTAAGTGGGATGGAACCACCAAACTAGTTGACATGGACGGCAAGGCTAATATCTTAGGGTGTAAAAGTAAATTCTGAAGGACATGAGGAATGGCTTGCAAACCACAAAGCCGAGTCATCTGTCATTTTTCTGTTTTAGTTTTATCTTCCATCATCTCAGCTACGTACAGTACCCACCTTTTATAGGTGGATGTAATTTTTATTTATTTAATTAATTTACAGTTCGGGACATATATAGATTGCCAAATGCCAATGTACCAATTGAATATATACTTTGTACTACTACCGCATTTTGTATATCTAATTTCTACATGTTACAAATTAAAATGAGACATTTTACTCTTTAGTTTCTAATGAACAATAACAACTCCAACAATATAAACACATGAACCAAATGTTCCGGCAGAGTTCCTAATGCTATTTAGGGACCATTATGTGTTGTTTTTAACTCTCTACAGGGACAAAGTTCCTTTTTTCTAGTAGTGATGCATGCACACAAAACGCAATAAACACATTCTCTCTCACTTTCTCTCTCTCTCGAGAGAGAGATTATTTATCATGGTCATGAGCTGGTCATCGATCGGAATAAGTACTGAGAAACAGTTATTGTGTTTCTAAAATAGGCAGTGAATTATGGGTGGCAAAGGGAAAAGCAAACGAAATAAAAGAGGAATGGTTGCTGTTCATGACCAGCTCTAGCCTTGTCGATCAGTTCTCACTTATTCATCGATCGATCGATCGGGTACGAAATTGGAAGAGCGCGAAGCAATGTGATCGATCTCAATCAAAAAGCTAACAAACACAGCAACAAGGCTCGGAATTCCAACATGGAGCTGATGATCGATGATCGATGATCGATATATGCTCCATTTTGTTGACCCCCATGGCCACTTGTGGATAAGCGTGAAATGCTCTCTCTTTTTCTCTCATACATCGTTCTAGATTTTCTATTCGCTGCTTCTTTTCCAGTACTCTGTCTCACATTCGTACAGGCAACAGCGTTTGTGTTTGTTGAAGTTACTATGCCAGATGGGCATGCAAATTATTTTTTCTCTCTTCACTTTATTCCGGCCGGCCACTTTACCAGCTTCTGATCTTCTGCTGCTTCTTCCATATGGACCATGCTTAATTTGTTTAGATTTATATGTTTTCTTTTGAAATCTCCATGATGCATGTTTTGAACGGAATTAACGGATCTGATGATATTGTTACCTAGTTGAAATGTTCGAAAAATCCCCACTTATGTTTAGGCGCTAGGTGGTGGTTAACTGTCTTGACTAAAAGTTTATATCTATGCCGATTCGTCTATCTAGGCTCTTTGCCTAGATCCTTAGGCCCTAGGCCTCTTTCTCACCACTGTTAAAACTTATGATACTAGCTGTGTGTAGTAAATTAAGATTGGACTACTATTAACTATGTTTCGAATTTTAGTCACAACTAATGTGTCGGATTAAATAAACTTAAAACGATCCACTTGACTTCTAATTTGGAGGTTAACAGCATCTCTAATAATTTATGTAAAAAAAATTTATAATAGAGTATCAAAATCAAAAATTTCTATAAAAATTAGCGGTACGGATAGGATGAATAAGGTCCATCCTTAACAGCCTAAAATTCTTTGCAAATAGGGGGAATCACGTGCCCTGCACAAACAGAAGGATCAGGTTTTGTAAGGGGTTCAAAGTGGACCTTATTCACCTGAGAGTCTCCCAAAAATTAGCCTTCAACTCTAACATATTTTCTATCTCATTCTCTATAATTTAATATTTTTAATGAAAAAAGAGATCGAATGATCAAGAAGAGAAAAGAAGGCTAGGTGAGAAAAGAGAGATTATTATGTACTTTGAAAGCTAAGCATTAAAGTTTAGAGATTTTTCAATTTTCATAATTTTAGAGTTTGATTTTTTTTTTAAGTTGTAGTTTGGTTTTTCTATATATTGATACAAAGTTTTTGTTTCTCTCTCTCTACCCACTTTCTCTATTATAAAGAATTATTTACAGTATCTGTTAGAGCAAAATGTATATCATTTTCTTCAAAAATGACGAAAATTTCTATTATAAAGAAATTGTTGAAAATGCTCTAAGAGATCGATTGACGCCTAAGAGCAACTCTAACAGGTTCCTCATAATTTTTGTAAAATAGGGAAGCAAAAATTCAAATCTCCAAAATATTTAGGCTTCAATTCCAACAGTTTCCCTAATTTAGGGATTTATGTATTCATTACAACTACATCTTTTTTATTATAATAATATAATATTTTATTTTTTATTGAAACTTGTAAAAAAAATGCTTGAGATATTGAGAATAGTGAAATATTAATGATAACTTCTTGTCCAAATTTTTAATTTTTTTTATAAATTTAGGAAATGTGATCTTCTCTCTCATATATTTCTCTATTTTAAGAAATAAGATGAAAAATTGTTGGAGTGAAAAATACTCAATATTCTCTAAAATTTAATTTTTAATTTAATTTTAAAAAAAATAATAGAGTGAAAAATATTCGATAAACTCCAAAATATTTATGATACATTGCTGAATTCGAGAGAAGGCATGGTATGGCATGGCGTGGTGGTGCCACAGTAATCCAATTATGCTCCAACATATGGGACTATCAACGTCAATCAATCTTTATCCATCAGATTCCAATGGTCGGAGACCCGACTGCCAAATAATAATAACACTCTTCTCAATGTGCGTTTGCGACCAACTTTTCCGATACATATTACAGACAGAGACGGTTGATAGTTTAATGGTCTGTGGGCTACGATCCGGTCTCTCTCTCTTTTTAAATAGAATAGGTTATATATACACAAAATTAAAAAGAAATTAAAAAGTTATTGAATTATAACTCATATAATAATTATGATTGAAAGACAATTTTTTGATAATATTAATAATGAGTCGATAATTGATGAATTTGTTACAAAAATTTGTGAAGTACAATCTAAAATTAGATAGTCGGATTATTTTTTATCTATATTTATATAGTTATGCTTGATGTAATGATTTTATTTTGAATTATATTAGTTTATATATTTAAAATTTTCATCAAAATTTTTTTAGTCCAAGTTGTTTTAGATCCCTCATTACAGACGCGTACCAGTATGCATGGCAGTATTGGCATTATGGCACAGTGTCTTATGTGTTATTTTGTATCTCATTGCTTAGCTCATTTGACAATTAAGATATGATTCATCGTTCAGACAAAATATGAACAAGAGGGAGTACATAATGATCATCAATTCATCATCGGTGAGATCGTGTGCTCGATCACTTGAGAGTTTAGACCTAATACTGATCAGTCATCACTCACCATAATCTCAACACATTTCTTTCTTCGATACATTTTCTTAATTTGTTCTTCCTTAATCTTTATGTAGCTCACTGCAATGTAATATTGCTCATCGATCACATATCTTCTTATGTACAAAGTACAAACAAGCCAGCAACATTAATATTATGCTAAAAAGGAACCTGTTCCCATGCACGTAGATTTCACTTAATTAGTTAGTGGTGGTGGATCTAGTTTAACTTAGATTATTCACCAGTTTCTATTCATTGCTAAACTTTATCCTCCGTGTAGTATTTTAAGTTATCGTATCTGTAATTTATGTCAAGTGTATATATTGCATGCATGCGGGGTGGAGATCGGTACGTAGCTCGAAGGATCATAACCTGTACGTCTTTCTTTTTGTTTGGCTATATTAATTTATTATCACAGTCCCTGCTGCTGGGTTAATCTCAAAACGTGTGGGAAGGTTCTACTTGCTCGTTCCTGTATATTCTGTACAGATTTGGAGAAGACTTGTACGTAGTGAGCCATAGTCGGTTCGTTAGTGCTTAGTTGTGTCATGGAATCTAATCCCCTTACCAAGTTAAGAGTCTCACTCACACACTGACGCATATATGACTAGCTACGTACGGCCTTTTGCTCATTTTCATGCCAAAAAGCTTGTAACCTTCTTTGATCATATGCATGTGGGAGATATTGTTTTGGAATTGGTTGGAAAAGGAAGCAGATTGCAGCCTTTAACTGCTGATAAATATTCCATGTCACATGCATAGAGATATTGGGCGCGCATCGATCATTTGCGCGTAGACAGATAATATTAAGAGGCAAGCTAGGATATAGGATATTAATTGTCCCACCAGTAGTAGTAATGAGTGGTGCACTGTTGCGATTAGTAAGTTTGATATGAATATGGTAGTAAATGAGAAACACTTGGTTCAATTCCTACTTTTTTCTTTTCTTCTATTCAAATCACTTAGCTTGGTTCCTTTTTTTTTTGCTCGGGCTTAGCTTGGTTCCTGGGCCTAATGAAATGCTCTCTTTGTGTTGCAAACTTGTGTTAATCAAGCATTATGAGGTGGGCGTGTCAAGTTATATATATTGAATCGGTTGTAAGAATATGATTATATATAACTTTCGTCGAGTGTGAAGTTTCAGACTAATGTGAAGTTACATATACATACATACATATATATATATATATATATATAAATGTATCCCATTTCCAAGGAAGATTAAGGCGTACGACGTCCAAGGCCATTTCCCTTTAAGAGCTCAAATCCAATACCGTCACGTTGTTCAATTCTCTATTGTTAGGAAAATGAACTCGAGGTGTTAGAACAACCGTTTCCGGTCATATTGTGTTTGGATGGAAAAGTTTTAAATTTTATAATAAATCTTAAATGATGGGAATTACAATTTCAGTGTTTAAATTTTTAGTAAAATCAGTTTTTCTATGTTTAGATAGTCACATGAGGTACATTTTAAAATGATATTTTTAAGACACGATAATGTAGTGATAAATAATAGAATTTAGAAATTAATGACACATATATAGGTGAAATTTAAAGTCATAATTTTGAGTCTTTAAATTTTCTTTTATTTTTTCACAAAATTTCTTAATTTGTCAGTGGTTGTTTGCCAAACAAAGAAGTTTGTTCATAAAGTTTGACAAATTTTGATTTTAAATGAAATCGCATGTCTTTTTTGTGGTGGTTACCGAGCGTATCTTTTCCCACAACTCTCTCTCCCACGACTTTTTATGTAAACCCTAGTCACCTAGGAGGTTCGTCGGCACCGGACTATTGTTCTTCACCATCACTCCTCCTCTGACATCTCTCCCCTAGCCCTTCACACACTCTTTCACCCCTTTTTCGATTTTCCCATACCCTACAACTCTCTTTCTCAAATCTTAGGTTTAATTTCCCTAGATCAGGTCGACTTTGCTTCTCTTCTTTCCTAATTTCTAGTTCGTTCCTCTCTTATCAAATTCAATCCCTTTGTTTACCGTTTCACAATTTTGGGTAAGCTATGGCACCCAGGATTCTACATCAACCTCCCTTTTCTTTAGATTTATCTCTCGGTATGGAAGAGGAGGCTGATGAGTTCCAGTTTTCTGTTATGAAGCTAGGTTTTCTCACCGACTATCATCTCGCGTGAAAAGGCCAATTTTATAAAGTATTTGATGATCAGGCTCTGGAAGGGATCCAAAGGTTCATGCGCTATCTCTATTCGGCGTGAGACCGAGGATCGTTTCTTGGTGAAGTTTCATGACAAAGAAGCTTTCAAGCGAGCAATAAGCCGTAGTCCTTGGTTCTTTAAGAGTACTACGGTTGTTGTTAAGGAGTTTGATTGCTTTCAACCGGTGGATTCGGTTATGATCGACAAATGTAAGGTTTGGGCCAATTTTGATTTCAAGGGTGGTGCTTTACATGGCGAGTAGCTGACATTTGAGTGGTTGGAAACCCTAGGTAGTCATACTTATGTGGACTATGATCTGGCGCGTCTGGAGAACGACGCTAAGATATGCTCACTAGTGGAGGTCGATCTGAGCAAGCCTCTGGTCACTCACTTCAAGGCATCAGTAGGCACTCAGGCTTGGATTGAATAACAAGTGAAATACTTTACTTTGAAGGGTGTCTGCATGGGCTTTGGTACGTACTTATGATCATCTTCAGCAGAGTTGCCTGATCCGATGCGCCAAACTGGAAGTGGAATGCGAGTTTAGGGTAGAAGAGAGAATGTGGAGGTTGATGGATGAAATCCCGGTATATTTTGAGCCGAGATGGGGTACAGGTGACCACTAGGAAGTGGTAATGAATAATTGGGACAGTGAAGATCCACAAGAGTCCTAAGAGCGAGCGAGCAAGCGGCACAAATTGCCAAAAGGGCTGAGGTCGTGAAAGGGCATCACTTCTCGTCAGCAACTGACATTCCACAATTGGTTCTATCAGGAGGTTGAGGACGTGAAAAAATCTACTGTCAGGGATAGGGTGTAGGGGGTTGATCCGGAAGCTCCGTCTCTCATGTAGAAAAGGCTCCTAGATAACTAAAGAGTAGTACACCCAAAAAATAATTGAAGCCCTATCATGCTACTCTAGTTGTTAGTGTAAGTTCTGGTATGCGTCATATTATTTATTTAGTATAGGTGTACTATAAGACTTCTCTTTTATCGAATCGAATAATCCGGTGGAATTCTTTATTTTTATCATAAATTTCGAGTGAATATAACATTTAGTACCCTTTCAAAAAAATATATATTTTTTTGTCATTCAAACTCTTTGTAATCGCTTATTGAGAATTTTAAGACAATTATTGGCATAGTGTTCGATACAGAATGTCCGATCTCCATACGGTGAAGTTTGGAAATGAATCATTTCAATAGTTTTTTACTTTTTGATCGTGTTGTAGTCGATCTGTAAAGTAATTAGGGTTCGGGGTTCCAATCAAATTATGCATTCCAGATTTCCAGGAGAGAGTGTCGACCTATAGTTATGCTAGGTTAGCAAGCTAGTCCGTAGCAGAAAATCGATCTTTACATAACGTACTGCACATGGACACAACTGACAGTAAACAGAAGAAGATGCTTTATCTCGAACGGACCTGCAAATAATTTAACTGATGCATGCTTTTGCGCTAACTGGATAGCTGCCTGGCTGGCTGGCTTTATAGATGGAGATGTTGCATCTGCAGAGATCAGCGACCGAATGACAGTGTAATGGTCTATGGCTACAATCTAGTCATTTTTTAAAATATTTTTAAATAGCATAGGTTATATATACACAAAATTAAAAAGTGATCGAGTTATAATTCATATAATAATTACAATTAAAAGACAATTTTTTGATAGTATCGACAAGATAGTTAATGAATTATTTTTGGATCATTTTTTATTTATATTTATATAATGATGTTTAATATAATGATCTTAATTTGAATTATATTAATCTATATATTTAAATTTTTCATCAAAAAAATTTAATCCACGTTATTTTTGAATGCCGGCTCCGTCCCTGCTGCAGCAGATGGATCAGTCGATTAAAAATGAAGACCTGCAAACTTTGATTCCCTTTAAATCCTTTGATCTGATCCAAGGACGCCCAGAAATCACTATACCTGTGTGTAAATGCTCCATTGGGGAAGGCTGAGTATTTTAAAATCAAATTAGTGTGGACCAATTAAGTTTTGTATGTTTAGGCAGGAAGAATACCAATAAAATACTACTATATATACTATGGTCTAGCTCCCCATGATCGAGCACTGAAGAAAGGGAGGAAGGAAAATTAGGGTCCAGCTCTCCATGATCGAGCACTGAAAGTCTGAAACGGTGAAACCAGATAAAAATCTGAGAAGAAAACAGGTTAAAGGGTTAAAGCTATCATCATCTTTATCATTTGTATATTTATCTAATCAGTTAATGGTCCCGACCATAATGGCTAGCTCCTAATAATCTAATACTAGAGTAAGAGCACACGCTATATGTGTATGGTTTAATTAAAAATAAATAAGTTTGTAATTTAATTATTTGTATGTATGTTGGATATTGATAAATAAAACAAAAAAAGTTTTTTTCTCTTTTTGAAAACAGAAACTGTTTTCTTTATCACGACCGTTTATTGTAAACTGTTATTGATAGGGATCCATAATAAATAAGAATACCTGCAGACAGAAAAAAGGAATTACTCTTTTTTTCTAAATATAATTTGTTAAATACAATAAAAATCTTGATCTGATTTAACTACACTTAAATGAGAAGGTTAAAATTAAAAAAAAAGGAAACAAAACGTGTCCCTTAATAATAATAATATAAATATATATAAAACTGTATGGTATACCAAAGCATAACGATGAGAGTTTAAAAGAAAGCATAACAATGAGAGTTTTTAAAAAAAAGCATAACATTGTGATCATCAGTTTGTTTAAGAGAAAATGACTAAAAATGTCACTCGAATATGACACGTTCTAAATTTTGTTATTCATGTATGACAAATATCACTTTAATTACACAAGTATTACACTTTTACTCACTTTTCTTACTCGAAATCTGAGAAATTGGCGGGCCATTCCAATTTCGGGCGAACCGAAGCTCAATCTGTGCGAAATCAACCGAACAACAATTTTCTCAACTACACCTAAGTCCAATTCAATCTAAAAGTGGTCAAATTAACCTTTGAAGTTAAGAATACCAAAACTTCAAATCTTTGATTCTCCCTCCTCGGGTTTAATTGAAACTCGACCTTGGTATGAAAAGATTCACAAGGAAGAGATCTACAATGCCCAATAGGTTTCCTTGGCCGATTATAACTCGAATTCAAAATTCCAAATTTTGCAGAATCCGGAGTGAGCAAAGTGAGTAAAAGTGTAATACTTGAGTGAGAAAAGTGATATTTGTCACACATAAGCGAGCAAAGTTTAGAACGTGTCATACTTAAGTGACATTTTTAGCCATTTTCCCTTTGTTTAATGTCAAAGTGCATGTTAATATACAACCACTTAATAAGACCAGAGTTGTTGGATTAGATAAACCCTAAGAGCGTCGCTGCTAGGTTTCCTCCTTTACCTTTGCCGCAACACCCAATTGTCATGGAAAGGGGATCAAACAGAAGCTTTGCTGCAGCCTTTGATGTGTCAGAGAGAGGTAAGACCTCTTTTGACGTCACTAATGCCGGAAACTCAAAACACTACACTATTGGACAGTTGTTTTCCATGAAGAAGAACCTTAACCCTAAAGCCTTTCATGGAACTATAGCGGGGGTATGTGATCTGAAGCAGAGACTTTCAATTCGTGTCGAAGGTGAGCGACACGTCTTTTCCTTCAATGTGGAGGTCGAGAGGGACCGTATCCTCAAAGAAGGATCGTGGTTTTACGGCAAATCAAACCTGATTTTGAATAAGTATGATGGAATTGAAGACGTGATGAAGGTACCACTTCACCGACTATCGGTCTGGGTAGAGGTTTTGGGATTACCCCTAAGGTTGCAAACTCCGAAAGCGGTGGGTTATATTGCCGCGACGCTGGGAGAGATCATCTGCTTAGACGAGTCTGGAATTAAGAGCGGCAAGCTTCCGGAGGGAAAGCTTGCTTTACTTGATTTCTTATATCATGCCATATTCTCGCTAGGACCCTTTTTCTGCTTTTAATTCCAAACTCGTCCAAGCAGATATTAGGCCGAAATCTCGTGCTCCAAGCAGATATTGAGCCGAAATCTCGTACAAGCAAGCTTTCCCTCTGGTGGACCACCATAAATCTCGTGCTCCAGCATTCCATAGATTTGGCAGTAACCAAAAACCCTATCATAACTGAAACAACAGGAGTCATCATCCCGTCGAGCTCATGACACTAAGCATAGTTTTACACTTTTTCACTTAAGTTTAGCTTTGGTTGGGCCACTTGGTCTTGGTCTTTGGGATTCATCTATGAAAAGGGCCTAGCTAGAATTTTCTTTGTTTCTTGCTACACATCTCACACCCTTGCTCTTTCAGAGAGCAAAGAGACTGGGAGAGCATCGAACACGAAAAACTTTCCTTAAATGGTAACACAAAACAATTCCATGCACGTTTGAAATGAAGAAATCTCTTTGTACGTACTTAGGGTTCATCAAAGGTTTTTGTTGGGCTTGATCAATGGTTAAACATAAAGAGACCGGCCAGGTCAGTATGACAATTTAGAAGCCCTAGCCTGTCCACTAAGGCTAGGCCAATAAGGTTAAAAAGGCCGGGCCGGGCTGGGCCAAAATGGGCTTTAAATTGGAAAAAATTAATATAAAAAAATAAAGTTTTAGGTAGTGTAATTATTGATTTATAATATTAACTTTAAATATTGTAACAACCCGAACAAAAAATTACACACAAATCAGCACGAATTAGGATTACGCTAATTAATCGTATTGAATGGTTTGTTAACGACTTTTTTACAGAGCGAGAATTAGACTTTATTTTATTCACAGAAGTCATAGAGTATTTTATTTTGAGCGTAGAAATTTTCGGAGAATTTTTTTGATAAGCAAGCTATTTTTTTTTCTTCTGATTTTTGGGAGTCTGCGTGATGATAATATTTAAAAGTATTTTATTTAGTTCGGTTTAACCAAAATCGTTGGATCTTGATAAGATCAAATCTCCGCCATTGATCTGATCAGGTGCTTGGGGGTGTAAATACAGTATTTACGGTTAACCCGTTTCGCGAACCGACCCGGTTAACTCGTTGCCACCGTTTCTGGCGTTCTTGGTATAGTTTTGAATCCCTCTCTTCCCTCTTTCGATTCATGTATGTATTATTAATTTTTGGGTGCGAATCGTGGAGAGTTTTGGGTTTAATCGTCGGTGGTGTTCCGACCACTTTTCGGAGACGGCAAGGAGTAGAATTGATGGGGGTTTTCCCAAGGAGTCGAACCTCTATGATTGGAGGGACCGAGCGGCGTCGACGGTATCGAAATCAGCAAAAATCCTTTTTCGGCGATTTTTGGGCCGTGGGCTTTCAGGCTGATTTCTGCAAAACGATGACGAGTTGGGGATGGGTCTAGTTAAGAGTGTTGTTGGGCTTGGTGAGACCTTTCCAACCGTGTATCGAACGCTCCCATCAAAGCAGTCATCGCCGACGTCCACGGCGGGGCTCCAACGTGGCAAAAATTGAAAATTGACCAGGGAGTTTTCGAGATAGTTTCTAAGTTGATTTTTGCACGTTTTTATCGAATTCTAGTATTAAATTAATATGTTATTTATTCAGGAGACTGTGATCGAAATTTTGGCGAGGATTCTTCCGCCGGACTACGGAGCTAGCTATGTACTGTGAGTGGATACTTTTATTTTCACAATTGATTAGTGAGTCTATATATTATTTATATTCAACTCAGTTTTTCAGTTACAATTTTGGAGGCTAAATATATACATACATTCAGTATTTGCATCGATGCATTCGTTACTCGGCTGATCCCCGAATGGCTCAATGGAAGTATCAGCACTTACCCCCTGGCATTCACGTCATCTTTGTGTCAGGAGTCACCGGATGACTTTAGGTGGCCAGAGGTCAGAGGACCCTAGTCACCGCCTCCACTAACACATGATACTCGAGAAGGGTCAGGAGTCCCCTCGACGTATCTCTTATATTGTTTTTTTCTAGTATTCTTGACTCGCTACCAGTATCAGATCAGAAAGGCATATTGTAGATTTTATTTTATATATATTAGATTTATTTTCGTCCACTCACTATAACAGTTTATTATTTTATATGTTTTTCCCTGGGCTTTTCGGATTCCTCTGCCCAGTTTGCAGTTTATATCCTGAGATTGCACGTCAACGATGGAGGTATAGAGTTCATGTCACTGTACTCATCTAGTAGGTTCCTAGCTTAACCTGCTAGTCCTGTGTACTATGTAAATTAAAAGTCGCTCTGAATACCGTATAGAGTTTACTTCTGTTGTGTTGTATTTTCCATTCAGTCTTCGGATTTCTTATCACCTTCTGTAAACGGTTTATATTTCCATTGAATTTAGTGGTCGATTGATTTGAGAAATACGGATGGGATTTGGTGCCCACGGTTTATTTTTGTGGACATTTTAGAAGTGTGTTTTCCTTGCAGGTTTTTGGGTTTCTTGGTTTTAGAAGAAACTCTGGCAAAAATTGTGTAGATTCGGTTGTCGTTAGGGTTTAATTCCAGTTTAGGCAACTAAATTGGGATCGAGTCCTTTCAGTTGGTATCAGAGCATTAGGTTATATGTTCTGTAGACTTCTGTAGTTGTGTTACTAAGGGCATTTAGGAATACACAACACTTCCGGAGCGATGGCTCCACCGGCCAATGGATCCTTATCAATGCTCACGGTGTTGTTTGTTTTTAAATGTTTAAGGTTTTATGACTGTATCCTTCGTGTTTTATTGACTAAAGTGTTTTCTCATCCATAGGAGATGCCTCCTAGACGTGAAGCCCATGTTAATAGGGCTGAGGATTGGGATGAGGATAAACGAATGTGAGTTTTACAATTAGATGAGCGTTTTGATCCTGTAGCAAAGGCAAGAACAGTTTGAGCAACCACTTTTTATGGTTCCACAGATCCTGAAACATGTGAGGCATGGATAGTCCAGTTGGAGCGAATATGTGAACGACTTCACTTCAGTCCAGAGCAGAAGACTGTAGCAGCTGTCGGTTTACTTGAGTCACATGCTTACTTCTGATGGACTAGTAGTGAAAAGGATTCCTATTAACACCCCATGGCCTACATTCCGAGAATTGTTCATGCGCCGATATTTCTATCAGGCTACTTAGGAGCAGAAATATAAAGAGTTTACATACCTGAGGCTAGGCAGTATGTCAATGCTTGAGTACCGAGATAAATTTACTCGTTTGTCTTAATTTTCGCGTCATATGGTGGCGAGTGAAGAATTCAAATGCAGGAGGTTTGGGCTGGGTCTGAATTTGGACATGAAGAGGACATTAACAGCTATGCCTCGGGATAATTTTGATGAGTTTGTTAGTGTAGCAATCAGAGACGAGGATGTGGAAAGGGAGAGAAAGCTGCAGTTTCAGTCTCGCCGCTTTGAAGAAGGTGGATCCAGCCAGGGTCCTTCAAAGAGATTGAGTTCTGGCTCGGGCTCAGCTTCTTCTTCTGGTAGTGGAGCTTATAAATTTCTTGCTGGTACATCTGGCCAGAAAAAGATGAGATTTGAGGAGAAACCGATCACGGAGACAAAGCAATGGAGCTAGTTTTAGTAGTTCTAGTCATAGTGGTCGTCGTTACAACCCTCATATGCAGCGGGAGTTTCCACTTTGCAAGATATGTAATCGACACCATTTGAGTCAGTGCCAGCATGGCATCATGGGTTGTTTTATTTGTTGCCAGAAGGGTCACTTTGCTAGGGAATTTCCGCAGAAGGGCATTTATGGTGGTTCAATAACCCAGAGTTCAGGTGGAGATCAGGGTACCACTTCTAGATTTCGGCCAGCATAGTCCACATGAAAATCAAATCAGCAGAATCTCAATCAGCATAGACGACCAGCTGGGCAGGTCCGAGTGCATGCAATGACCCTGCGAGAAGGCAGAGCTTCCCTAAACGTTATCATTTGTACGCTATGCATTCTTTTATATCATATAGATTGGCATTTTGGGCCACTATATCTGCCTCTCCACTTTCGTGCATGTGGCGAGTGTTATACCCATTTGGTGAGGTTATGAGTGTCGAATGGGTATATATGGACTGTGAGATTTTCAAAGGAGGTTATGGGTTAGCTGCTGATTTGGTGTTGTTAAACATTGTAGATTTTGATGTAATTCTGGGGATGGACTTCTTAGAGGCTCATTGGGCAGTTTTTTATTGTCATAAAAATGAGGTAGTCTTTAGAAGTCTAGGTATGCCAGAAATCTTATTTCGCGGTGAAAGAAATATTTCTCCACTTTGTTTGATTTCGGCGGTGAAAGCAGAGAAAATGTTAAAGAAAGGATGTGAGGTATACTTAGCACATGTAATCAATATAAAAGTTTGTGGGCCGAGTATTGGGGATATTCCAGTGGTTTGTGAGTATCCGGATTTATTTCCAAAGGACTTACCTAGTTTTCCTCTGATGAGGAAGATTGATTTCACCATTAAATTACTTCCAGGTACGGGTCCTATTTCTCAGGCACCATATCGAATGACCCTAGCAGAGTTGAAGGCGTTGCAGGTTCAACTGCAGGAGTTGATCGATAAGGGTTTTATTCGACCCAGTGTTTCACCTTGGGGTGCTCCAGTATTGTTCGTAAGCAAGAAGGATGGCTCTTTGAGACTTATTGATTACCGGAAGTTGAATCAAGTCACGGTGAAGAATAAGTATCCTTTACCACAAATTAATGATTTTTTTAAAAGGAGCTATGGTTGTCTCGAAGATTGATCTCAAGTCAGGATACCATCAACTTCGGATTAGGGAGTCAGAAGTTCCTAAGATGACATTTCGATCATGCTATGGGCATTATGAGTTTCTTGTTATGATTTTTGGCTTGACGAATGCCCCAACCACTTTTATGGACCTCATGAATCGAGTCTTCAGGCGATACTTAGATAAGTGTGTCATTGTATTTATTGATGACATCTTAATATATTCCAAGGATGCGAAGCAACATCGGAAGCATTTACGTGCTATTTTGCAAACTTTGCGAGATTCTCAATTGTATGCAAAGTTTAACAAAGTGTGAATTTTGGCTAGATAATATGAAATTTCTAGGTCATGTGTTTTCAGCTGAGGGAGTAAGTGTTGACCCAGATAAAATCGAAGCAATTTTGAATTGGAACAGACCTACAAGTGTAACTGAGATAAGAAGTTTATTGGGTTTAGAGGGTTATTATCGCCATTTTCTACAAGAATTTTTGCGGATTGCGACTCTGCTTACCTAATTGACGAAGAAGGGGGTCAAATTTATGTGGTCTGATGCCTGTGAAGAGAGTTATTTGACGTTGAAGGAAAAATTGACCACGACACCAGTGTTGACATTGCCTGACAAAATTGGGGGATATGTTATTTATAGTGATGCTTCAAAATTGGGCCTAGGCTATGTTTTAATGCAGTATGGCACGGTCGTTGCATATGGTTCCAGATAATTAAAGCCCCACGAAGTTAATTATCCCACACATGATCTTGAGCTTGCTACCATTGTATTAGAACTGAAGAGTTGGAGACACTACTTATATGGAGCGCAGTGTAAGATTTATACTGATCACAAGAGTCTTACTTACTTGCGGACAATCGGACAATCTGTATTCTTTGTTAAACAATGTCACGATCAAATAGTTAAAACATCTCCGATTGAGTTGAAATTTTGCAGGCCCAATCATTACATGAGTATCTAAAAGATGATTAACTTCAATGATCGAATTATGTTTTCAATTTTGTGTAAAATAAAATTTCACACCAAAATTTTAGTGCGAAGCTTCGCACTTGATGAAAACTGTATATATAAATATATGCCAAACCTTCATCAATCTTTTTTCATATTTATGTATTATTTGTTATATATATATATATATATATATATATCGGCGTCAAATACAAGTGCTATTTCCCTTATACAATTGCAGATTGAAGGTCCCAAACTAATCCTAAAGTGTTGGCTTTATATTACTTTAGGAAATGTAGGTCAACCTAGTTTATGAGCAAACCAAAATAAAATTGAAAAACAAGTGATAAATGTACAAGAGAGACAAGAAAAGACATACCTTTCTATATACATGGGTGTTCATCTTTTCGTTTTTGGGTTTTGCTACAAGTATGTAATTGTGTTATATCTAGGATTTAGCCTATAATTTTGAGTTTAATAAATTGATTGCAGAAACTTTGATAATAAAAAATGATAAAAGTAAAATTAAAATATGGAGGGTAAAGTTTGTATTATGTTATTGTGATGTGGCATTTGTGCATATGTAGAGTTAGTATTGCAATGACATGTAATTCCACCTAGAATTATGGCTAATAATTTTGGCCATCCTTATGGCCTATAGCACAGCTCAAAGAAATAACATGATAATAATCATAAATTATATTATTTTTTTATAATAAAAATGGCCAAAATGGACCGGATTTTTAAGGCCGAAATGGGCCGGACTAGGCTTTGCCTCTAGGGCTTAAAGAAGCCGGGGCGCAGGGCCAGGCCAGTCTTCACTTATATGGCTCAAGCCCTACTCTAATTTAAATGAGACAAGACTGACTCGCCCTAACACGAGATCGGGTTAGACGAGCTTAAAAAAGCCTTGAGACTTTTGGGCCAATTGGTGAGACATATTCCTACTGACGAAGGGAGTTGGATATGTCTTCGATATCTTGTATATGTTTTCCTTATAATAGTATATATTCTTTTGTCTCTCCTTCATTGACTCTGATTGTGGCGATCTGTAATTCTTTTTCATTGTTGATATGTTCTACCGATATGCTTTAGCTCCCGGAAGTTTTATGCTTGTCGATCTTTAATGCAAAAGCTTACTCAAACTAAAAACAAAACAAAAAACAAAAATTCTATAGTTTTTCACTTTTTGTGGTTTTTTTTTCTTTTGAGAAAAATGCGAGTTTCATTGATAAATCTACAGGCCGGAAGCAGTACATACATCACATTATAAATGTAACCCCCTCCGCAGGAGTGAGGCAACAAAAATGAGAGAAATACTACTCTTTAAAATATTGCTAAGCTCGACTTACTGTCAAACTTACTAAGACTTTATGAAAAGTAACAAGGAAGAGAGTAGAGAGTCCAAAAGTACCGAGGCACGCAATTGTGGTAGGCTATTCGAACTCCTCAACACAAGCACATAATTAAAGGTCAGAAGTAAGCAACATACATAAATGATACAACTAATACTTAGAATTGGGCATATGATAAGCACCCTAACCCAAAAAAATATCCAGACAAATGCCTAGAGGAAACATGCCACATTGCAGTCCCCAAACAAGAATTGCCACCAAAATTAGTGACCAACAATTTCCCGTCTGTCCATAGCATCCTCCCTGCCATCCTTTATGTCGTCGTGCCATCCATACCACCACGATGTCACTAGCTAACCCCGTTGTCGCACCAATTTTAAAAAGAAAACAACACCTACACATACCAGTCCCTAAACGAAAGCCCAATTAACAGCAACCGAATCAAAACCGCCACTGGAAATCGAGAAGCTTCAGATTACGACCTTCTAGCGACCCTATAAACCTAGAGAAACACCACACCACCAAAAACAAACACAGGAACGTTTTATGGTTGATAGCCGTGACTAGGTCTTTAAAATGCATTCTTGGTAAGAGTTTTTTCTACTTCTTTACAATGCAAATTCGATGCCTCTATATTAATCATTTGTGCAAGTGTTTATTTTCTTTTGTTGAGTGCTTCTTAAGAAGTTATGTTGGTGACCAAAATGTAGTTGGAGAGAGGTTCATCCAATAATGAGTAAAATCCAAAGACTATTTCTTAGTTATTCTGATAAATTTTCTAGCTATGATTCAAGGATGAGAAATATGACCTTTTCTAGCTCCACGATATGCAGAGATGACTTGACCCAACCCTAGCGCCACAAGGCCTAAGATTTTGGTTGCGAAGGAGTTGGGTTCCTCTGGTGATAGTTCTAATGTTGGCTAGAGAGCGGGATGTTGAGGCAGAGAAGAGGATTCAGGTGGGATTGTGGAGGGATATCGAGTAGAGAGGGAGGCTTTGTCCGAGTCGGGCACGATTGAGATCGCATCTCTGGTGCACGGAGGTCGTCTGAGGCATGGCTTGGGATCCATGTAGTCAATGGGGAGATGGAAGCGTCGGATAACAGTACGTACTGGTATGGGTGGGTGGATCTTCAGAAGATTAAGGCTGATGTGTGTGGGTTTCGAACAAACAGCTAGAAGCAAGGAGATCTGCAGCATGAACGATGCACACAATTGGCTATAGGATGGTACATCTGGAACAGTGAGGTCGCCCTGCAGCTCATTTTTCTGATGAGGAGGGATCAAGTATGACTGATGCTCTACAATAGTAGGATGTTTTGGCCAGTGGTGGAGGTTGGTAGGGTAGGCGGTTGCTGGGAGCTGTTGTGGCTGAGTTCAACCTTCTACTTGTTCCCGGGAACGTTATTAGGTTGGGCATTGCCATTGGATCTTTCTATGTGGCCCAGTCCTTATGGGAGCTTATGCAGCAATCTATAATCATTTTTTGTAGGGTTTGGCACTCAGGCATTCCTAATAATATTTAAAGTTAGATGAGGCAATTCGAAACAAGATGTCACCCTCACTTATATGGACTTTTAGCGCCCCATAGTGATATTGTAATGGCTATGGAAGTACACATATGCAGTTGGATAAGTCCTAGAGTCATGAGCTCCGTTGATAAAATGAGCAAAACTGGCCCATGAGACGGGCAAGGTATCACCAGTGATCTAGTATCCAACTTCACCAATGACGTTTCCAACGATTGTCAAAAGACAACTTTAGTTTGGTGTCATTTGTTTAATTTTTCTCTAGCTAGTTTCTTTATTCCTTGAATATTCTAGTTTCATTTTCGGTTGTAACGGGGCGCCATCCTTCCTATCATAGGTGCTTACTTGAATTCCTCTTTAATGAATTTTACGACTTATTAGAAAAAAATATAAAAAAATAAAAATAGCTCTTCGTTATTCTTGAAATTCAGCATCAAAACTATATTATTATCGTACATCCCTTCATATTCCTTGATACTTAATGGTTGCAGTAGACACTAGATAGTAGTGGTGATTAAAATCGAGATCAACCTACGAGTATTATCCAGAGAGATCCTCATTTACGACAACTAGGGTCGACTCTCCACATATGCAAAGTGTGCGATGACACAATGCCCTAAGTTGGGAGGGCCTCTAAAAATTTTATCCCCTGTATTTGTATATTGTATAAACAATAACCAAAAGAAAAAGGAAAGTCCAAAATTGAATTGCCATGTTCGGCCCTATTCATACTCTCTCTTTTCTCTTTTCTCTTTTCTCTTTTCTCTTTTCTCTTTTTCTCTTCTCTCTTATCTCTTTTCTCCTCCTATGCCTCGTCACTTTCACTACTCAATTTCTTTTATTTGTATGGCTTGTTCAGTGCTTCAGTTGCCCAATTCTTTTATAAATTAATAGAATGGGCTTGCCATTGAAAAAAAAAAGTTACAAAATTTTACACTTGATTCCTAAAATATAAAAAATATAATAAACTGGTTTATAAGCTCAAAGGAGCTAGATATAATCTATGTAAATTTTAATTGAAGACGAGTTGCATATAATCTATGGGTTTATCTACTCAAAGGAGCTAGATATCCCTTCATAAATATATTGATAATGTGATTATAATACAGAGTTTCACCATATTACTTGGCCCGATAAATTGAAACCCCTTAAGCATTAGAATAATAAGTCAATTTTAGCAAATAAACCCAGACAAGCAAATCAGAGTAGGGCGGAAACTTAAAAAAATCCAAGGGCACCACTCATTAGTTGTTCGGGCACCATTTCTAGCTACTGCGAGGTGGATTAGTGGAGTGCTTCAATGGTTATTCCCGCAGGGAGGAGGATTTGCTTCTTCTGCGGTGAGACCTTCTCAGTGTATGTGATGAATAGTCCAAGTTTGAATTTAACTTTTTTCTCATTAGAACGGCAACGCTTGCCACCCTTTCCCCTGTGACGACCCGAACCAGAATCTGTTGTGTATTCGGCACGATTCTCGAGATTGAGTTTAGTCGCAGTTTTATGTCGTATAAGTGTTTTGCATATTCGATTCGCGACTTTATTTTCGGTCGAGAATTTGAGTTGAGTGTCTTCACGGAAATTGTAGAGTACGTGATTTTGAGCTCATGGGCGGTTTCGGAAGATTTTTCCGATAACCGAGGAATATTTTATGATTATTTGAAGTTTCGGTTTCCGACGAGTTTATCCGATTGTTTCGAGTTTATCCGAATCGTGATGGTTATCCATTTTGGATCGTCGATCGACCCGAGGCGCGAGTATAAATATCGGAATAGTCATGAATTGTCGTAAAAACACTGTTTTTTCGTTGACCAGACGTTGACTTTCCAAAATTGGAAATCTGACCCGTTGACCCGATAAGGAAAGTTTCCCGAATTGGTTTGACCGTCCGACGACCAACTTTCCGGCCACCTCCGGCCACGAGACAGGTATGGTTGGCTTCCTTGTTTGATTTCGAGTTGGTTGGTATAGGAATTTGTGAAAATTGGTGAGGATTTCTTGGAACCCGAATAGGGCCGAGTTGAGGAAGTTCGACGGTGATGGTGACGGTGGTTCCGGCGAGAGTTGGTGGTGGGGCTGTTGGGGGTTTTGCTCCCCACACCTCACTGATGCTACATGGGTCATTGGTTTGGGACGAGATGAAGTTTTGGGGTGAACCCGATTAGGGATCCCGGTTTGAAATTTTGAATTGGGTTTTGTGAAATTGGGGATGTTAGAGGTTGAATTGGTATATGTTGTAGTTATGAAAGTGACTCGGTTTGAGGAGAGCTTCCATTCTGGAGTTTCCTCGCCGTGAAATTTCACGGTTGATGGCGCGCCGGCGGCGGTCAACAGTGGTATTCCGGCGAGGGTTGACTTTTTCAGATTTCGACGTTTTTAATGTCGTTTTTCTCGAAATCGCGCCATGGTTATCGTCCAGAGGTTTTCGGGTTGATTTGGTTAGCCGATTTTCAGTCGAGGTTTCGAGCGGGGATTTCAGAATTTCCGTTATACATTTTGTACCGCATTGCATATTTCCGGGAACGGTTGGTTTCCGTGAATCAGTATAGGGTTGTGGACTATGATTTTGATCAGTTATGTTTTTGTGAATATTCAGGAGATCGGGATCGGGATCGTGACCGTGCTTCTGGCGAGGGATCTTTCGCCGGTCCTCGAGATTAGCGCGAGTGCGCGTTTTGCTCACCTGTGAGTGGACAATTTCTTTTCACGGAAATCTTGCGAGTCTTTTATATGATTTACGAACTTGAGCATGCGTATTGAGTTTACGGTTTATATGAGCATGTGTTTTTACGAATATACGATTATACATATACGGATATACGTATACGAGTATACATATATTTATATGCTGTTTCATGCATTTGCATCGAACTGTTTATGATTTGGTTTACACAGAGTATAGTCTTGGTTACGTTGTTGTATCGATACACTAGTCTCTCGGCTGATCCCCGATGGTAGGCATCCCAGACGGGGCGTTACCCCGACCTGACCGGCGAGGGGCGTTTCCCCGGAACCGAGGCCTTTCTGGCCTAGAATTGATCTACGCATTTTATGCTTGATTCTTAACGTCTTTCTCTTTACATTTAGCTTTGTTTTGACCTTAGTATTATCATTTCTTACTTACCTTGTTGTTTTTAGGTTTTGAATAAAGGAGATCAATAAAGAAGGCGATTTGGAGTGAAAAACGTGCTAAGGAGGAAGTTCTTAATTCCGGAGAAGAAATGGTCTTCAAAATGGTTACTAAAATGCTTTCTCACATGGTGTCAAGAATTGAAGACCAAATGCCAAATGGAATGGTTGCCAAAATGGTGGATAAAAAGTTGAAGGCATTTCTCCTGCGCGATCCAGGAAAGAGCAAATATGGCGGAATATATGGAGCATAAATGATGGACGAATTTGGAGGATATTCCATGAAGATTTATAGCTGATTTGAGGGCCAAAATATGTGCAAGAATATGCTAGATTCGGCCAAGAATTATTAGGGAATAAGGAAGGCAAGATTTGAAGATATGAAGATTTCCTTTTCCTTGAAGAAGAAGAAAACAGGGCAGCCAGATCACTTAACTTCTAAAATCCGTAGTAAATCCAATTCAATTCCAAATATGGCGTTCCTTATATGGATTTTATAGCCCTTTGAATAATCTTTCCAATGAAACAAGAATCAGAATTTTCTAAGATTTGAAACTCCGGGAAAAAGCGTTTGAAGACAGACTGTCAGATTTACCCGGGTACATATGGAAAGTCTTGTTTTGGTAGGAAAAAGACCGAATCTTCTTCTACAAATTGGGGAGCTCGACTCATTCATCATCATCACTTATCAAAGAGCCAAACCTCTATCCAAGAGTCATCTCAACCTCTCCAAAACGTCATAGACCTCCAAGGAAGCCGCCTCTCCTCCACAAAACCGTCTCCACCACTCTCCAAAAGCCGGAGGCATAGCTTGGCAATCCCAAGGTGTCTTCATCCTCCATCCATCAAAGGAGCATCAAGCACGGATTAGTATAGGGCAATTCCCTTACTTAAAAAGTGTACCATGACTTCTTCTCTTTATTTTTCCTTGTGTAAATTTACAATTACTATGGATTGGTTTCTTGAAGTCTTTTGGTTAAATAATTTTAATTAGTTTTGTATGACTTGTTTGGTGTTCTTCAAAATTATTTATCCATGCATATTTGTTCCTAACGCTTAATTTGAATGCAGGGCAATTCCCGGTTTAAGTTATGATGTGTTGAATATCGGGCAATTCCCGAGTTTGGCACTTAATTCCGAGATATGCATGTTAAAACATAGCTAATGACTTAGATACCAAATAGGTTGCATGAAATTGGTTAAGTTATTAAGGGATAGGTAAATTGATAAGTTGATCTTGTAAATATTAGACTTAGATATTATTTTCGGTGACAATACATGTCTTGTAATTCTAAGTTCTTGATTGTCTGCTTGTCTATGCGTGAAGCATGTTAGAATTTTAGGATTTCCCTACGTGTATTGGTAACCAACGTTTGTACATTTAATTTTGTAGGAAATTAGTTAAACAAACCAACTTTGCACCCCCCATACCTTTTGCTTTTGCGCTTACAAACGTTGTCATGCATTAGTACCCTCAATCCCCGGTTAAGAACGATCCCTACTTATCAATGCTACATCTACAAAGAAGGGTTTTAAATTGCAAACGTGTGAGATATGTGTTGAGTGTCTACTTTGTGTTAATATTTGATGCATGTTTTACGCGTTATCAAGAATCACGTGTGGGTCCGGGATCCCGTGATTCGGACTGTACTAGCACGGAGTGTGTCCATGAGTGACCCCGTGGAATTTATACTTGCATGCTCAGTACGCTGGAGGATTATGGTTTTACCTCGTGTACTTATTGTTTTTATTTACCTGGACTCGAATATGTTATTTTAAACATATATATCAACTGGTGAAAGACATTTATTTTCGTCCACTCACTCTAACGTGTTTATTGTCTTTCCCCTGGGCTTTTCGGTTTCCGTGCCCAGTTGCAGTTCAGGTTTTGGTGTTTTCACGTCGCGGTTTGGAGGCTAGTGATCAGAGTTACCTGTGCTTTCCAGTAGGTTCTTGTTTCGCCTACTGATGTGTATATGTTGTATATGTTTTACACTAGAGGTCGCTCTGATACATTCTGATACTTGTTTATACGGATTTTCTCGGATATATATATTTATACTACAGTACTGTTTACTGTTTATGATTCATATATTGATGTTGAGAAATCCGGATGGGATTGGTGCCCACGGTTTGGCTTTTGTGGCATAGGATGAAATGTTATTTTCTGGGTGCAGGTTATGGCAATTCCACGTTAGTAACAAAACTCTGCCGAAATTTTAAAAATTTTTTGTTGGTTCGTATTTTCAGAAGGGGTTCGATTCCGGTTTAGGTAACTGAATCAGGGTTGAGTCCTTTTAGCTTGGTATCAGAGCATTAGGTTGTCAGATTCTGTAGACTCTTGTAGTTGTGACGCTTAGGGTATTTGAGTTGATACAACATGACTGGAGTGATGACCCGACTGGCCAGCGGTACTCATCAATACTTCGGGTGTTGTGTGTCCTCAGATATCTGCGGTTTCATAATTAAGTTATTTCTGCTTGTACCTAATGCTTGTCTTGTAACAGTAGGATGCCTCCTCGACGTGGTCCCCGTGTTGACCGGGATGATGATCTTGATGAGGATCGCCGAACGCGCGACTTGCTGATACGAGTGCTGTGTTTGGAAGAGCGTTTTGACCCTGTGGTCAAGGCTCGCACAGCTGGTGCTACTGTGTTTTCGGGTTCAGTTGATCCAGAGATATGCGAGGCATGGTTGGTTCAGATTTAATGTGTTTGTGAGCGTCTGCAGCTTACTCCTGAGCAGATGACAGTAGCCGCAGTTGGGTTACTTGAGGGTGATGCATACTTTTGGTGGGTTAGCACCGACAGAGTTCCAGCTGACACTCCGTGGACATTGTTCCGTGATCTGTTTATGCGGAGGTATTTTAATCAGGCTACCCAGCAGCGCAAGTACGAGGAGTTTACGAACTTGAGGCAGGGCAGTTTGTCTGTACTTGAGTATCGGGATCGGTTTATCCGTTTGTCTCGTTTTGCGCGGGATATGGTGGCTACAGAGGAAGCCAAGTGTCGTAGGTTTGAGCTGGGATTGAATCTGAACATCAAGGCGACATTGACTACGATGCTTCGGAACAACTTTGATGAGTTTGTTAGTGCTGCACTCCGGGGCGAGGATATTGAGCAGGAGAGACAGCAGAGGTATCGGCCGAGACGGTTTGAGGAAGGTGAACCGAGTCAGGGGCCTTCGAAGAGGCAGAGTTCCGATACTTCCGGTTCAGCTTCATCTTCAGGCGGTGGATCATATCGACCACCAGTTGGTGTACCGAGGCAGAGACCGAGAAGGTGGAGAGATAGACCACAGCGTCCACAGGCTAGTGCAGGTTCCAGCAGTTCTAGTTATCCTCGGCGTTCTGATGGCACATTTGCTGTACCGAGGGAGTACCCGTTGTGTAGTCTCTGCAGTCGACATCAAGTGGGTCCATGTCAGCGAGGTCCTGTCACTTGTTTCCGCTGTGGCCAGGTGGGTCACTATGCGAGGGAGTGTCCTAAGTTGTATGGTGGTGACGGACAGGCGGCCCAGAGTTCCGGAGTTGAGCGAGGTGCCACTTCGGGAGTTCGACCAGCTCAGTTTGCAGGTCAGGGTAGACAGCAGGGACAACCCCAGCGAGGACGACCAGCCGGACAGGCAAGGGTTCATGCTATGACTCTACGTGAGGGCAGAGCATCACCGGAGGTCGTTATCGGTACGTTATATGTTTTTGGTATTCCTGTACTTGCATTGTTAGATCCGGGTGCCACACATTCATTCATATCATTTAGACTGTCATCATTGGCTACGGTACCTGCGTCTCCACTTCCGGGGTTGTGGAGAGTGTTATATCCGGCAGGTGAGGTTGTGAGCATCGATTGGGTTTACCAAGACTGTGAGGTGTTTATTGATGGCCATGGATTAGCCGCAGATCTGTTATTGCTTGATATTATGGATTTTGATCTGATCTTGGGTATGGACTTCCTAGAGTCCCATTGGGCCATGTTTGATTGCCACAAGAAGGAGGTCGCGTTTCGTCGACCAGGGTTACCTGAGATACTGTTCCGTGGCGAGAAGAACACTTCACTACCGTGCTTGATTTCCGCGATGAGGGCGGATCGGTTGATGAAGAAGGGTTGTGTTGCTTACTTAGCCCATGTTGTGGATACTACAGCTGCTGTGCCGGATCTTGGTAGTATTGAGGTTGTGTCTGAGTTTCCGGATGTGTTTCCAGCGGAGTTACCTGGTATACCCCCTGTACGGGAGATTGATTTTACCATTGAGTAGTTGCCGGGTACTGGACCGATTTCCCAGACACCGTACCGGATGGCGCCTGCGGAGTTGAAAGAGTTGCAGATTCAGCTCCAGGAGTTGTTAGAGAAGGGATTCATTCGACCGAGTGTTTCTCCGTGGGGTGCTCCAGTGTTGTTTGTGCGGAAGAAGGATGGGTCCATGCATTTGTGCATCGACTATCGGAAGCTGAATCAGGTTACAGTGAGGAACAAGTATCCGTTGCCGCGGATTGATGACTTGTTCGATCAGCTGAAGGGAGCAGCAGTCTTTTCGAAGATTGACCTTCGATCCAGATATCACCAGTTGAGGATCCGTGACTCTGACGTAGCCAGAACAGCATTCAGGACGCGGTATGGGCACTATGAGTTTTTGGTTATGCCGTTTGGGTTTACCAACGCCCCCGCAGCTTTCATGGACTTGATGAATTGGGTGTTTCGGCGATTCCTAGACAAGTTCGTGATTGTATTCATTGACGATATCCTGATCTATTCCAGGAGTGTGGGCCAGCACAAGAAGTATTTGCGGGCAGTGTTGCAGACTTTGCGGGACCATCAGTTGTTCGCGAAGTTTAGTAAGTGTGAGTTCTGGTTGGATAGTGTGAAGTTTCTGGGCCACGTGATTTCGGCCGAGGGAGTCAGTGTTGATCCTGACAAGATCGAGGCCGTGCTGAACTGGAGTAGACCCACTACTGTGCCGGAGATTCGGAGTTTCCTGGGGTTAGCAGGTTATTATCGACGGTTTGTACAGGATTTCTCCCGGATTGCTACACCACTGACCAGATTGACGAAGAAAGGCGTCAAGTTTGAGTGGTCTGATGCGTGCGAGGAGAGTTACTTGCTCCTGAAGGAGAGATTGACTACCGCACCGGTTCTGACATAGCCAGACGACAGTGGTGAGTTTGTTGTATTCAGTGATGCGTCGAAGCTGGGCCTTGGCTGTGTGTTGATGCAGCATGGTAGAGTTGTGGCATATGGTTCCAGGCAGCTGAAACCGCATGAGGTCAACTATCCGACGCATGATTTGGAGTTAGCCGCTATCGTGTTAGCGTTGAAGAGTTGGAGGCATTACTTGTATGGTGCTCAGTGTAAGATTTTCACTGACCACAAGAGTCTCACCTACTTGCGGACGCAGCCGGATCTGAACATGAGGCAGCGCGGATGGATGGAGTTGATCAACGATTACGATTGCACTTTCGAGTACCATCCAGGGAAGGCCAATGTTGTGGCAGATGCACTAAGCCGGAAATCTGGAGCCTCGTTGTTTCACATGTGTGTGGCCAGAGTATCGATGTTAGCCGAGCTTCGAGCTACAGGTGCTGTGTTTGGGTATGATGATGATGGAGCTTTGTTGGCCAGTTTTCAAGTTTGACCCATACTGGTTGATCAGGTACAAGAGGCCCAGGATTCGGATTCTTACCTGTTGGGTAAGAAGACCATGATACAGAATGGTGTGCCTACAGAGTTCCGATTGAGCGACGACTGTACGTTGTTGTTCAGAGGCAGGCTATGTGTACCCAGAGACGAGGACTTGAAGAAGGAGATTCTGGATGAGGCCCACAGTTCAGCGTGTGCGATGCATCCCGGAGGTACGAAGATGTTTCGTACACTTCGAGCGTACTATTGGTGGCGCAATATGAAGCGGGAGATTGCCGCGTACGTGAGTCGATGTTTGATCTGTCAGCAGGTGAAGGCGGAGAGGCAGAAACCTGCAGGGAAACTACAGCCACTTGAGATTCCGGTTTGGAAGTGGGAGCACATTACGATAGATTTCGTCTATCAGTTGCCGCGTACTTCTGCGGGCAACACTGGTATTTGGGTTATTGTTGACCGACTAACGAAATCCGCACATTTTCTTGCACTTCCAGGGAAGATTTCAGTGGGCAGATTGGCCAAGTTGTACTTATCTGAGATTGTTCGCTTGCATGGTGTGCCTGTGTCGATTGTTTCTGACCGAGATAGTCAGTTCACTTCTGAGTTTTGGCAGGCGTTGCAGCGAGCTTTGGGCACGAGGTTGTGATTTAGTACAGCTTTTCATCCTCAGACTGACGGGCAGTCCGAGCGGACCATTCAGACACTTGAGGATATGCTGAGATCGTGTGTGTTGCAGTTTCGCGGAAACTGGGATCAGCAGTTGCACTTGATTGAGTTCGTCTACAACAACAGCTATCAAGCCAGTATTGAGATTGCACCGTACGAGGCCCTGTACGGGAAGTAGTGTCGCACTCCATTGTGTTGGAGTGAGGTGGGCGAGCGTTGGCTCATTGGTCCTGATTTGGTGAAAACCACGATGGAGGACATACAGGTTATCCGGGATCGGTTGAGGAACGCCCAGGATCAGCAGAAGAGTTACGCAGATGTGAGGAGGAAGAGCTTAGAGTTCGAGGTTGGTGACTGGGTCTTCTTGAAACTATCTCTGTGGAGGGGAGTTGTGCGTTTCGGGAAGCGTGGTAAGCTTCAACCACGGTACATTGGTCCGTATGAGATTATGGAGAGGGTTGGAGCTGTTGCATATAGACTTGAGTTACCGGCTGAGATGGCTCCTGTGTATGATGTCTTCCATGTTTCGATGTTGCGGAAGTACATCTCATATCCTTCACATATGTTAGCCCCACAGCAGTTGCCGATCAGAGAGGATTTATCGTATGTTGAGGAGCCAGTGCAGATTCTCGATCGTCGTGAGCAAGAGTTGAGGCACCGTGTGATTCCGCTTGTGAAGGTCTTGTGGCAGAACCACTCGGTTGAGGAGGCCACCTGGGAGACTGAGCAGCGTATGCGGGAGCAGTATCCTCATCTGTTCACTTGACAGGTATGTAAATTTTGAGGTCTAAATTTCTTTAAGGGGGGTAGAATTGTGACGACCCGAACCAGAATCTGTTGTGTATTCGGCACAATTCTCGAGATTATTTCTAGTTTATCCGAATCGTGATGGTTATCCATTTTGGATCGTCGATCGACCCGAGGCGCGAGTATAAATATCGGAATAGTCATGAATTGTCGTAAAAACACTGTTTTTTCGTTGACCAGACGTTGACTTTCCAAAATTGGAAATCTGACCCGTTGACCCGATAAGGAAAGTTTCCCGAATTGGTTTGACCGTCCGACGACCAACTTTCCGGCCACCTCCGGCCACGAGACAGGTATGGTTGGCTTCCTTGTTTGATTTCGAGTTGGTTGGTATAGGAATTTGTGAAAATTGGTGAGGATTTCTTGGAACCCGAATAGGGCCGAGTTGAGGAAGTTCGACGGTGATGGTGACGGTGGTTCCGGCGAGAGTTGGTGGTGGGGCTGTTGGGGGTTTTGCTCCCCACACCTCACTGATGCTACATGGGTCATTGGTTTGGGACGAGATGAAGTTTTGGGGTGAACCCGATTAGGGATCCCGGTTTGAAATTTTGAATTGGGTTTTGTGAAATTGGGGATGTTAGAGGTTGAATTGGTATATGTTGTAGTTATGAAAGTGACTCGGTTTGAGGAGAGCTTCCATTCTGGAGTTTCCTCGCCGTGAAATTTCACGGTTGACGGCGCGCCGGCGGCGGCGGCGGCGGTCAACAGTGGTATTCCGGCGAGGGTTGACTTTTTCAGATTTCGACGTTTTTAATGTCATTTTTCTCGAAATCGCACCCTGGTTATCGTTCAGAGGTTTTCGGGTTGATTTGGTTAGCCGATTTTCAGTCGAGGTTTCGAGTGGGGATTTCAGAATTTCCGTTATACATTTTGTACCGCATTGCATATTTCCGTGAACGGTTGGTTTCCGTGAATCAGTATAGGGTTGTGGACTATGATTTTGATCAGTTATGTTTTTGTGAATATTCAGGAGATCGAGATCGGGATCGTGACCGTGCTTCTGGCGAGGGATCTTCCGCCGGTCCTCGAGGTTAGCGCGAGTGCGCGTTTTGCTCACCTGTGAGTGGACAATTTCTTTTCACGGAAATCTTGCGAGTCTTTTATATGATTTACGAACTTGAGCATGCGTATTGAGTTTACGGTTTATATGAGCATGTGTTTTTACGAATATACGATTATACATATACGGATATACGTATACGAGTATACATACATTTATATGCTGTTTCATGCATTTGCATCGAACTGTTTATGATTTGGTTTACACAGAGTACAGTCTTGGTTACGTTGTTGTATCGATACACTAGCCTCTCGGCTGATCCCCGATGGTAGGCATCCCAGGCAGGGCGTTACCCCGACCTGACCGGCGAGGGGCGTTTCCCCGGAACCGAGGCCTTTCTGGCTTAGAATCACGTGTGGGTCCGGGATCCCGTGATTCAGACTGTACTAGCACGGAGTGTGTCCATGAGTGACCCCGTGGAATTTATACTTGCATGCTCAGTACGCTGGAGGATTATGGTTTTACCTCGTGTACTTATTGTTTTTATTTACCTGGACCCGCATATGTTATTTTAAACATATATATCAACTGGTGAAAGACATTTATTTTCATCCACTCACTCTAACGTGTTTATTGTCTTTCCCCTGGGATTTTCGGTTTCCGTGCCCAGTTGCAGTTCAGGTTTTGGTGTTTTCACGTCGCGGTTTGGAGGCTAGTGATCAGAGTTACCTGTGCTTTCCAGTAGGTTCTTGTTTCGCCTACTAATGTGTATATGTTGTATATGTTTTACACTAGAGGTCGCTCTGATACATTCTGATACTTGTTTATACGGATTTTCTCGGATATATATATATATATATATACTACAATACTGTTTACTGTTTATGATTCATATATTGATGTTGAGAAATCCGGATGGGATTGGTGCCCACGGTTTGGCTTTTGTGGCATAGGATGAAGTGTTATTTTCTGGGTGCAGGTTATGGCAATTCCACGTTAGTAACGAAACTCTGCCGAAATTTTAAAAATTTTTTGTTGGTTCGTATTTTCAGAAGGGGTTCGATTCCGGTTTAGGTAACTGAATCGGGGTTGGGTCCTTTCATCCCCTTAATGAACTAGGATGCTCCTCTTTAGCAACCTGTAGCTTTCCATCAGTAGCTTTTATCGATATTGCTTGCTGCTAACTTGCTGAAGGAATCAACTCCAGATCCATAACCATATCCAGGGTTTGCATATACATCTCTGAAGTGGGCACAGACCAAGGAGTAGGTCATGTAGACACATGATAGTAGAGTCAGGAACGTCCTTGACTACCTCCCGATGAGCCATCAACTTCTTCGCTCTGCTAAAAGGTTATGAGAGTGGTATCTGACCTAAGGGTTCCATCTGCAAAAAAGAGAACACGGTTAGCCGGACACTCCTAATAAAGAGGGTTGTCCATCATAGTTTCCACTGATTCTTCCAACGGCGAAATCTTGGCGGCTTCAGGGTCACCATTTACCCCCAAAACAGGGACCGGATCAGAAGACGTCTCACCTTGAATGAACACTGAAGTAGAAGGCTTTGGATCCCGCTGCACTGAATCCAGAAGTGCCATCATAGATGAGGATTGACCACCGCCCTCAACAACCTGTAACTGAGAAGGATTCCCTAAACCTCCTCCAATACTTGTAGTAGCCCCAAAAGCGCTTGAAACAAGACCCGAATTCCAACCATGGCCGGCTGCGGCTATTGATGACTCTAAACCCTGAATGGCAGGAATTAGTATTTCTACCGAATTCCATTGGGCTATTTAGTATAAGCACAAATGAGGCTATTTGAGGTGGTGATAGTGATGTTCGCCCAAATATTGCTCATCTTCATCTTTGTTAAGGACAATACACAAACATGCATGAGAGGTCTTAACAGGGTTTGCCCACCTTCAACACTCTGATGTCTAAGTCAGAATATGTATCGATATAACAGTGATAGTATGAGTAGATTAACAGTGTATCTTGCCTTAGTCATAAATGAGTTGCTTATAAAGGTGGTTGAGGATGTTGCTTGTTGTTCCTTATCAATGTGGGATCTGTTAATGTTGGGCCCAATACTCATTATTACTTTATCGGGCGTATGACTATTCAGATGAGATCGAGTCCTTGTTCGAAGTTGCAGCCAGTGTTGCTATCTTGCGTTTGGTTCTGAAGGTGCTTATCCGTTTAGTGGCTAAGTGGACATTAACTAGGTGGTATAGTAGAATATACCAGCAAGTCCCCCAAGTCCCCAAGTGAAGGGGATCAGCTCTTGATTGGGGAGTTGAAAAAGTTTTCACCTAATTATGCACATTTAGCCACATTTAGGCTTGGTGAATGCCTTGTTACTCCAAGTCCCCCAAATCTCCGATTAAGAGCTGGTCTGAACTTTAATGATTAGCTTGTGTATTAGAGAGGGTGTTGAATGTGGAGCTCATGTTCGAGTTGAATATGGTGTGAGCCTGATGTTGCTGACTGAACCACAATAGTGCGAACATTCTTGCCGATCGCCTTATCAGATAGATGCCGAAACATGCTTTCTTGTTTCGAGCCTCGAATGGTGCAAACAAATATTGCCAGTTTTCTCATGAGAGCTCGAGCATTCGTGCCACTCGCCTATCGGATGACTTCCGAAAGGGACTTGCTTATTTCACATGACCTAAAATTGCTTAAACTTGATTTTGCTAGTTTAACCATGATAGCGTGAACATGCTTGCCATTTGTCTATCGGATGGTTGTCAAAATGGACTTGCTTGTTTCGGATAACCCGAAATAGCTTAAACCTGATGTTGCTGGTTTAACCATAATAGCGCGAACATGCTTGCCGTTCGCTTATCAGATGGTTGCCAAAACGGACTTGCTTGTTTCAGACAACCTAAAATGGCTTAAACCTGATGTTGCTGGTTTAACCATGATAGCACGAACATTCTTGCCTTCACTTATCTGCTGGCTGTCGAAATGGACTTGCTTGTTTTGAACAACCCAAAATGTCTTAAACCTGATGTTCCTAGTTTAACCATGATAGTGCGAACATTCTTGCCATTCACCTATCGAATGGTTGCCGAAACGAACTTGCTTGTTTTGGACAACCCAAAATGGCTTAAACCTAATGTTGCTGGTAAAACCATGATAGCGCGAACATTATTGTCGTTCTCGTATCAGATGGTTGCCAAAATGGACTTGCTTGTTTCGGATAACCCAAAATGGCTTAAACCTGATGTTGCTGGTTTAAGCATGATTGCGTGATCATTCTTGCCATTCATCTATCGGATGGTTGCCAAAATAGACTTGTTTGTTCCGGACAACCCAAAATGGCTTAAACTTGATGTTGTTAGTTTAACCATGATAGCGCAAACATTTTGATCGTTTGCCTAATTGTTGTCGAAATGGACTTGCTTGTTTTGGACAACCTGAAATGGCTGATGTTGCTGGTTTGACCATGATAGCGCGGATATTCTTGTCGTTTACTTATCATATGGTTGTCGAAACAGAGTTGCTTGTTTTGGATAACGCTTGGATTTATCGAGGTTGTTGCCTTTTCACATTCTGTCTTTTCATTGGCCCAATGGTTATTAATTGCATGGAAGGCACGTGTCAAGACTTGTGTAACAGTTACTTCTTGCATGCCTGACGCGTGTCCCATGGAATTTGAAGCAGGTTAGAGTAATGATTTTGGGCTGGAGAGCATGCAGCATGTTAGACACGTGTTAACATCCAACGGCTCAAAGCACTTGGTGTAGACGGTTGAGGATTATCATAGGGTTAATTCGTTTCACTATAAATACCTCACTTTTCACTTCCTCCCTTTTTACATTCTCGCCTCCTTGCCGAATTGGTGCTTCTATTTTGTCTGAGCTCGCCAAATTTCCAGAGGAACACTGCTCGTAGATCTTCTTGATTCTTGTTTAAAGTTAAGCAGATCTCTCCATTCTTTGTTGTGTTCTGATCATACCCATGAATTTTGCTATGACTTTGATTTTTGTTTTGATTGCTTCTTTGGGTGAATATGCATATGTTGATTGCTTTTGCTTTTGCTTTTGCTTTTGTTTGTGCACTATACTGCTTAATTTCTGGGTTTTCTAGTAGATTGATGTAATGATATGGTCTTTTGTGGGGATTTATGGGCATTGTGGTGAGAAAAAGTGAAAGGTAGACTTAGTGAGTGTTGTTTTTGTGTTGTGTTTAGAGATATGGATTTGATTTCTGTGTTTGGATTCTGGGTTTTTGTGAAGAACAACCTCGTGTTCTTGGGTGGGGAGCTTTTGATCTTTGTTTGTTGTTGTCATGAGTGGATAGGTGTTTGTGTTGGTAAACTGAAAAATTGACTAACTGTTGGGATATTTCGTTAGGTAAACGGTTGAGGATTATCATAGGGTTAATTCGTTTCACTATAAATACCTCACTTTTCACTTCCTCCCTTTTTACATTCTTGCCTCCTTGCCGAATTGCTGCTGCTATTTTGTCTGAGCTCGCCAAATTTCCAGAGGAACACTGCTCGTAGATCTTCTTGATTCTTGTTTAAAGTTAAGCAAGATATCTCCATTCTTTGTTGCGTTCTGATCATACCCATGAATTTTGCTATGATTTTGATTTTTGTTTTGATTGCTTCTTTGGGTGAATATGCATATGTTGCTTGCTTTTGCTTTTGCTTTTGTTTGTGCACTATGCTGCTTGATTTCTGGGTTTTCTAGTAGTTTGATGTAATGATATGGTCTTTTGTGGGGATTTATGGGCATTGTGGTGAAAAACAATGAAAGGTAGACTTAGTGAGTGTTGTTTTTGTGTTACGTTTAGAGATATGGGTTTGATTTCTGTGTATGGATTCTGGGTTTTTGTGAAGAACAACCTCGTGTTCTTGGGTGGGGAACTTTTGATCTTTTTTTGTTGTTGTCATGAGTGGATAGGTGTTTGTGTTGGTAGATTGAAAATAGACTAACTGTTGGGATATTTCGTTTGTTCATCCTCCTCCCCCCCCCCCCCCATCTCTCCCTTTTGTTTTGTTTTTAAGCAAAATGGACCCTATATCATTATGGAGTGATGAGTCCTATCAGCATATACATCTACCCCGGATAAGATCCTTTAGTTGTGGCCCTACCAGTACTGTGTTGGACTCCTCATTCGAGAGTGTGCTAAGCGTAACCCTGATATCCATTAATGTTGATGGTGCTTGTCATAGGTTACTCTTGTTGACAATGGAACCCCATGAGCAGATGAGTCATCCCAAAAATTGAATACTGGATGCTAGTTCGAGTTTGGAATCCGACACGTCATGAGAGCTAGATCGTGATTCGGCTGCTAGGACGTCTGGCCCTTCGCCCAAGGAAGCTAGTGTTGCTCTTCCTGTTTTCTAGGAGGGTGGACCCATTTACTAGCAGTTTTCGGATAGAGAGCCCATTCAGGAGCCCGAAGCGTCTCCATCTCTAAAAGAGATTGAGAGATGGTATAGGGACTACCACATACCCCAGACCATTAGGATAAGAGCCCTAGGAAAAAGAGAAACTGTAACGACCCTAATGTGTACATATTAGTCTGAGCCGTGATTATTGTGAATTAATCGTACTCGTGGGTTTGTGCACGACTTAATTATCGGGCAATAATTTGGTTTGAGTTCCTTTGCGGAAATTGTAGAGGATGTGATTTCGAGTTCGTAGGAGGTTTCGAAAGATTTTTCGGATAATAGGAGAATATAAAATGGATATTTGAAATTGTCGTCGAGTTAGTTGTACTTATCCGATTGGGTTTGAGTTATCCGAATAGTGAATTTGGTTGGTTCGCGACGTATAAATATCGAATAGTCGTAAAAAAAGGAAAATTTTGCATTTGGGCCGTTTGACCAGCTTTGACCTGCTTTGACCCGCGTTGACTTGGGTTGACCGGAGCTCCACCGCGACTCGTTACGGGTTTGCCGTCCGACCAGCCGTTTCCGGCCACCTCCGACAACAATCTTGGTATGGCTAGAATCCTCTTGTGATTCTCTATTGGTTTATGCTTGATTTTGTGGGAATTGGTTGAGATTTGGGTGAGTTTGAGCTCGGTGAAATCCTTGATTTTCGCCGCCGTCGGAGGTGGTGCTCCGGCGAGCTTTGGTGTCACAGATGAGGGGGGGGGGGGGGGGGTTGGGTTCCCCTCATCCCCTTGATGCTTTCTGGGTGGATGAATTTGTACAAGGATAAGTTTTCGGAGGAGCCGTGGTGGTCGCCGGAGGAGGTTTTGGCCGTGAGCTTTCGAGCACAATTCCGGCTGATTGGGCTATGGTTTGGACTTGGGGTTTTGAGGAAAGGTATTGGGCTTGGAGAGAGGACGATTTTGAGGTATGGGTCACAGGAGTTGGTCACCGTTGGGGCTGCGCCACCGCCGACGGCGACGGTCAACGGCGAAGCTCCGGCGAGGGTTGACTTTTTGGAATTTTTGGAAATTTTTATGCCATTTTGCTCGTAATCGCACCCCGATCGTAGTCGTGAGGTTTTGAGTTGATTTGTGTGTTGTAATTTGGGTCGAGGGTTATTTGGATGTATTTTGGGAATTTTTCTATTCTCGTCGATATTTCGAGCGATACGTCTTTCGAGAACGCGAGGTTCTTGACATATTAGCTCTGTATGTTGTGTTTCAATATGTATTGATCGTATCCCTGTTAGTCAAGTGATCGTGATCAAGTGTTTGGAGAGGGATCTTCCGCCGGACCTCAGAGTTAGCTTCATACTGCGAATGGACACTTTATTTTCAAAGTTGATTTGCGAGTCCTGATTATGCATTTACATTATGAATTTATGATTATACACTTTACGATTATGCATTATATTAGTATGCATTTTATGATTTCATTTTACGATTATGCATGTGCATGGAAAGTATTTATGATTTGGTTTACACAGAGTACAGTCTCAGATATAGAGGTAGAATCGATGCTTTGGCTTCTCGGCTGATCCCCGAGATGCTCCGGGGGGGGGGGGGGGGGGGGGGGGGACAGATATCCTGACCCGATGTCTTTTAGACTTATAATCACGATGGGGTCTGGGATCCCGTGATTAGACTGTACTATGCGGAGGAGCCTGTGAGTGACCCCGCATGACTTTATGTGCATTTTTAGGGATCAGGAAAAATGTACTTGGTCAGGATTTTCATGTGCATTGACTCGCTTTATGCTTTTATGAGCATATATACTTCTATGTTGGGAAAGGAATATTATTATTTTCGTCCACTCACTCTAACGATTTCATTTGCCTTCCCCTGGGCTTTTCGGTTTCTTTTGCCTAGTGTGCAGTTTGGGTTCCAGGGTTGCAGGTCGACGGTGGAGCCATAGAGTTCAAGTCACACTTCAGTTCGTGTAGGTTCTTAGTTTGACTTACTGATTGTATATGATGTGTATAGGTGTCGCTCTGAATACTTATGCTATGTTTTCAGTTTAGTTTGCTCCTGAATGTTTTTTCTGGATTTCCTATAAACCTTGGTTTGTTATATATGATGTTGAGAAATCCGGATGGGGAACGGAGCCTCATGGTTTGGCTTTTGTGGAATATTCAAAGTGTGATTCTCTTTGCATGTTCTAATATTGGCTCACGTATTTCAAAGTAAACTCTAGCGAAATTTTTTTTTAAGGTCATGTTTTCGTAGGGGTTTGATTTCGGTTTAGGCAATTAAATTGGAGTCGGGTCCTTTCAGAAACATTTAGCCGGCTTCCTCCAGGCCACGTGTGCGTGAGTGAGTTCCACTTGAAGTCAGGTTTGAAGCTTCCCTTGCACCCGTTCTTCCAGTATGCGTTGTCGCTACTGACCATCATGCTCAAGCAATGTGGTTCGACATTGACGAGGGTGCTAATCGCGTTATTCAACATCTGGTTGCTTAGCGAGTTAGAGTACCTGACACGTGTAGAGATTCTTCATTTTTTTTGGTTGAAGTACTCGCTTTGCCACAAGGATCGCGAGACCATGACGGTTGAGCCCCGAATCAAGTGCTGGTCAAAGGATCCCCCCACGTCTTTAACAGCTTGGCGTAGATTTCACTCTCTTGTCGGAGGGGAGTGGGAGTTTGATAATAGTAATAGCGCACTAGCACATAACTGGGACGAGATTGACCGAGTCCTCGAATGGTTTCAACCCCTAGGTTGGTTTGTTGAGTATGTTTATTAAGTTTTGTTATGTTGACTTGTATTGGTTTACTCGTGATGGGGTGCATACTAATGTTTGGGTTGTGATGCAGATACTGGATTGTTTCCATTGACGCAAACTGAAGAGAGGAGTCTTAAACGTCTTAAGTTCATGTTCAACCCGACTCTTGACGCACAAAACTTTTGGGCTGCCAACCATTTGGACCTAATAAAGTGTTGCGGTCTTTCGCACCCACCCGGTTTGTTGTAACTTGTGTTTATGTTTGGGTTATGTGCTCTTTCATAGTGTGTGGATTTTAACATTTTGCAAAAATTCTTTCAGCGAAAATGACCAAGTCCAAAACGACAGAGAAACATGACCTCCCGTACAAGCATATGCTCAAGTTAATGAGCAAGGCCGCGATTGTGCGGAAGCTGACCAATGACGGCCGTGGTAACCTGGCCATCGGTGATGTTGTGCAACCCAATATGCAACACCCGAGGGTCCAACACTATGTGGACCCCATCAGCTCGGTCGGTAATGAAAGTGTGGATACGATCGTTGTTAAGGCATCTAGCGAACATCCAAACATTGATGATGCCCCAAATGATGATTCAGAAGAGACTGCCATTGATGATGTCTTCCTGGATACTCGCTGCACGGAGGGGGGCGATAGAGAGAGAAATAACCAGCTTTATCGAGAGAAAGAAGTTCGGAAGATCGTGAGAGGTCTAAGGCTGCTTGAAAAGAATGATAAAAGGGAGGCCACTGGGAAGGCCCGTTCGGGTTCACGGAGTAAGTCGAGTTCTCCCTCCAAATACACTTCCTCCCTCGACTCGTTCGATTTCTCCTCTCTCAGATCGGGTGGTGATGTCAGCAAGGGCCAGGTAGACAAGCCCCCGAGCATTCATTGTGAGAAAAAAATGGGTCTAACTTCTCCAGCCAAGCAACAATAGACGCCCGACTCCTTCCGCAGTGAGTGTCGTGTTAGCTTGTGAAACAATGCTTTCCTCCGACTTCCTTGCTTGGGCATCAAGTCCCTCCAAAAGTGTTGTCAACTTGGGGCATCGCCAAGTGAGAGCATGGATCAAGCCTTTGACATGTGTACCCAACTCCAGCATCAGCTCTTCCTGTTGAAATGTATAGAGAGGTCTTGGCTCCAGACAACCAAACTCTCGAAGGTCAAAGCTGAGAACTGAAAGCTTACAGCTGAGGTGATGAAGCTAAAGTCAAGCATTGCGAAGGCCAATGAGTTGTCCAACAAGAATATTGCTTGAGTGAACAAGCTGAACCGCAAACTGGCGGATGCGAAGAAGTAGTTTGCGGAGGCTTAGTCTGAGCTTTCGGCCACAAAGGGCAGCTTTGATCAGTTGAGGGCCTCGTCCAATGGCCGTATTGTTGAGCTCGAACTATGGTTGGCGGAGGTGGAGGGGCATACCCTGACGAATGAGCTTCGCCGGAGGATCGAGGAGGATGTCGTGGCTGCCTTCAAGTCCTCACCTGAGTTCAAGAAGGTTAAGACCGATGCGGTTGAAGCTTTCAAGGAGTCTGAGGAATTCGAGGAGATGCTGAACGCAGAGAGTGAAACCCAATGTGATGAGTTTTCGGCACTCGTGACCTTTTTCCTCGAGATGGATGAATTCGAAGCTTTTCATGCGACAGAGGCCTAGAAGCTGAGGTTGTCGCTCCAGAGACCGGATGCCAAGGAGGGGGAGTCGATGCTGGGGATGCTTGACAGGGAGAGAAACATATGTATTTTACTTTTCTTTATTTTTTTACTTTTTTTTAAGGTTTGTACTTTAACGCCTTCGTGCGATTTTTGTGCTCTCAAAGCAAGAATGAAATAATTATTTTGATGTGGCCGAGAATGCTGCTTAGTGAAAGCGCCCAACTTCCGTTTGGTATGACTTGCTTAGAGAGAAGTTCTTTTGGGAATTTATTCACGTTTATCTATCGTGCATACATGTTGCTTAACGTATTCAAATAGGGCTGATGTGTCTGAATACTTTCTCATTCTCATTAAGTGAAAGCATGAAACGTATCCGTACAAAAGTAGCATACGATTGTGAGCTATGGATTTTCTCCCAAGTCCCCAGTCTTTTGGAGTGGCTTGGGCAAAAATCTTTAAAACATGAGTAATCATAAATGGATACAACTTAATGAAAGTACTTGCGCAAATGCTTAAAATTCCATGGGTGATGGAGTCGCCGTCCCTCCATATCCTTAAGGTAAGACGTATAGGGGCTGACGACTTCGTCGATGATTAATGGCCCCTCCCACGATGGCCAAAGACTTTTAACTTTCTGTTGATTTGCCTTCATGACCCAGTCCCCGAGTTGGAATGGTCGAGTTCGAACGTGTTGGTTGTATAGTCTTGCAACTCTCTGCTTATTGGCGTTGTTGTAGAGGTGTGATGCATATGTTTTCTCTTCTAGTAGTTCGTTGTCAAGTTGCAATCCTTCTCCATTCGTGTTTGGGTCGTAGTTCTCTACTCTCAGGCTCTGATGTGTAAGCTATAGCCAGAGTACTGCTTCTGTTCTAAACGTCAAACTGAATGGTGTTTCACCTATTGCTGCTGTGGCTGTTGTTCGGATATACCAGAGGATTTCGGCTACGAGTTCGGGCCATCGTCCATACCATACGTCTTTCTTTTCGATATCCTTGATCTTCTTCTTTATTCCTTCTTTGATGATTTTATTCACTGCTTCGACCTGACCATTGGTCTAAGGGTGCGCTCGTGATGCGAATATCAAATTCGTGCCTTGTCTTCTGCAGAATACCTTTATCTTGTCATTGTGGAATTGAGATCCATTATCCGTAATGATGTTGAGTGGTGTCCCATAACGGCAGTAGAGAAAACACCACAGAATTTTTTTGACCTTTTCGGTTGTCATCTTGACCATTGATTCGTCTTCAATGAATTTGGTATGGTAGTCAATGATCATGATGAGGAAATGATATTTCCCTTTAGATTCTGGGAGCTTTCCGATGAGATCGATTCCCCACTGTGTAAACGGTACCAATGATAGAAGGCTTGAGAGAGGCACTACTGGTGTATGGTTCTTATGTGAGTATGGCTGGCATTGGTGACACATGTATCGTAGTCTACCAGAATTCACAATGTAGTGCCTTGTGTGCGATGGATCTAGCACCCGCATGGTGGCCACATATGTCCTAGTATATCTCTCTCAAGATCACATCCCCTCGCTTTGGTGTGACTCATTTGATGTTGGCTCATGTCTTTCCTTGTCGGTATAGGCTGTCATGCCGGATGCTGAAATTAGCAGTTTTCACCATGATGTTTTGGGCTTTTGCTTTGTCTATCGGTAGTTCCCCTTTGGTTTTGTATTGGATGATTGGGTCCATCCAGCTAGCGACATGTAGTTCGATGACGAAGACTTCACTGAGTGTTTTTGATATGCTCGGCATTTTAAGGATTTCAACAACCATATACCTTGGTGATATGTGTACAGGTGCATTGGCCAAGTGGGCTAAATCGTCCTTGGTGTTCCTTCCCCTGCGGATGTGGGTGATGTTGTAAAATTTGAACTTAATCAATAGAGTGTTAACGTACCCGAGATAGGCTGCCATTGTGTCGCCCTTAGCTTTAAAGTCCCCCTCTGATCTAGCTGAAGACGAGTCGTGAGTAGCTAAAGATGTTGATGTCAGGTGCTTCCAAATTACTAGCCATTTAAAAGCTGGCGATGAGGGCTTCATACTCGGCGTCGTTGTTCGTGGCCTTGAATTTGAACTTGAGGGGATATTCGGCATGAACTCCCCCTGGTCTGGTTAAGATGACTCCTACTCCGCTTGTCTTGTTCGTGCATGATCTGTCTATGTATAAGTGTGACAACCCGAACCGAAAATGGAATGTTTATCGACTTGATTTGCGAGTTTTGCGATTTTGTCTTAATTGGTTAATATGACGGCCTCGTTAACGACTAAATTATCGGACAAGAATTTGATTTGAGATCCTTCATGAAAGTTGTAGAGAATTTAATTTCGAGCTCGTGGGAACTTTAGGAGGATTATTTCGAGATACGAGGAATAAGTTATGAATATTTTCGGCCGTTGAATTTTGTCGTATTTATCCGTTTGGATTTCGATACGTGTACGGTATAAATACGGGCGAATACGTGACGATTTTTGGAAACTTTCCATTTTGGGAAATCTGGCCCGTTGACCATTTTGACCTGTGGGTCGAAATGACCCATTTCGGGACGAGATTTCATCACCGTTGTTGGGCCTATTTACGCCTTCTTTTGGCCATGGTGTCTTCATGAAAGTTGTTGGGCTTGAGCTCCTCTTTCTTTTGATAGGTCATTCGTTCAATTTGGTTGCCGGATGAAGAAGTTATGGCTTGTCAAAGTTTGAAAATTTTGGTAGTATTCCGGCGAGTTTTGGCGACGTTGGTGGCGGCGGAGGCGGCCGAGATGGAGGTTGACTTGTTAGGATTTTTGTTAGCCTTGGATAGAGGAAGCTTTTAGAAGTGGTTTCAAGCCTTGCCGTGGCCGGAGGAGGGAGATTGGACGTGATGAAATTCCGGCGAGGGTCTGTGTCTTTGAGGTGAGTTTTGGACCTTTTCCGATCAAAATTAGCCTTAACATTGAACTAGAAAGTTGTTGGAAATGTCGAAATCTTCAAATCCATGTGTAGTTCGAAATTTTCAGGGCCAATTACATTTTCCGGCGGCGATTTTTGGCCGATGTATTTTTTGACAAGTTTTATGTCGTTTTGCTCGGAATCGTGCACCGATCGCAGTGGTGAGGTTTATATTTTGAATTGAGCATCGAAAATTATAGCTAGGTTTTATGGTGTGTTTATTGGATTTTTGACGATTTCGTCGATATTGAGTTATATGTTTCCGGGAATGGTTGGTTCTCTAGATGTGGTTCAAGGTTTTGAGTTATGATTTTGAGCAGTGGAATTTATGATTATTCAGGGGATCGTGATCATTTGTTTGGCGAGGAATTTTCCGCCGGATCACTAGATTAACACCTATTACGTTATGCTCATCTGTGAGTAGACCCTTTTTTATTTCACTGTCGTAGCGAGTTCTTGATTTCCGTATTTATTTACGAATACGATGTTGAGATTATTTATTGTTTTTGGAGGTATTGTTTTATATTTTATATGGTGATGGCATTTACTTAGCATCGATGCATTGGCTACTCGGCTGATCACCGGTAGTCAGATCCAGGGTTGAGAGATTCCCCTGATCTGCCCACTAGGCTTGAGAGATTCGCCTAGTCTATCACCGTCGGGCTTGAGAGATCCGCCTGACCGTCGGGTTTGAGAGATTCGCCTAACACCTCCCACTACCACATTTTTAACCATTACCAGCGAAACGAAAACTAAGGCCGACGATTTAAAAAATCGTCTGCAATAATGCGTCGGAAATAACCAAAAAAAAAAAACTATTGCCGGCGACTTAATTAAAATCGCCGGCAATAATATTTATTGTACACATCCTTTGCAAATTAGAGAGGATTTTTCCTCCTGCTTTCTTTAACATCATGATTCACCTCATCATCCACATTCCTGAACAAGTGCTACTTTCTGCTCTAGTCCATTACACTTGGATGTATCCTCAAGAAAGGTACATCTAGTTATAATGGTTTTTCATTATTTACATATATTTTTGTGTTTCTACTATTGTGTTGATTAATTAATTGTATCATTTTGCAAACAATTCGAACAGTATAAAGGATTCGTCAAAAATAAATCTTCCCTAGATGGCTCCATAGCAAAGATATACTTAATATATGAGTGTGTTACCTACTGCAATAGGTACCTCAAGGATCCAGTCCAGACCACCACCTCCAATCCAAATGTCCACAACAAACTTTCAGTTGTCACAGATGTTGTACGACCGTTTAGAAGAGTATTAAAGGAAAGATTAACTAAAGAAGAACTTATTAAAGTGCATTGGGTAGTGTTGCGAGACTATAATGAGTTCGACCGATACATGCAAGCTTACAAAGAGAAAATTCAGAGAGCCAAATCGGACAAGAGTTATAACTAGGTTGAAAAAGTGGTTAAGAAGAAGTTCCCTGATTATTTCTTCCAATGGGTACATATGTTTAATTAATTTAAACTATGCATATAGGCTTGTGATTAGTTTTTTTTTTAAATGGAGAAATCCTTATGGGAATAGGTGCCCACGGTAAATTCGTATGACATTTGATGTTTTCTTATGCGAAGTGTTTTTCCTTTTTGTGCATGCAGGATTTTGGTTTCCTTTAATTTTAGGGGAAACTATGTCAAATTTTTGGTAAAAATTAAATACACATGCATATATCTTCTTCACATTTTTGCAGATGATTGATCTAGACAAATTTGGTAACCACGAGGGATGATGGTCATGGGAAAAGCACTTGTTAGCCCATAATCTGGTTCAACACTATATTTACCCCGAATATTTTGTCAGCGGTGTAAAGTTTCATTTATTTGACCGAGATGAAGGAAGAAGAACACAAAAAAATGGGATCACAGTTGTAGAAGGCGCTGATGTATATTACGGGGTTCTTGTTAATGTCGTTCAGACAAGTTCACCTAAGGCCCTACAACGCCCGACACAAAACTAGGAGAGAGCCCTCATACCCAGTCCCCAAACTCACTCGGGGACTTGGGAAGGGAGCTAAAGGTGAACGCATAGTAAAGTCAATGGAGAAAAATATCAAGGTGTCGTTCGACAAGTTCACCTGAGGCCCTACGACAAAGGAGCTCAGCAGTTTGTGCTCGCAAAGTATCAGATCAATAGTACGAAATAGCATACATATGATTGCCCTTTCTTGGAACGAGCTACCCTAATCCAAAAAGTTTAGGTACCGCGAACTCTCAGTAATAAGGTCTATTTAATTTTTGTGACAACCCGAACCAAAATCTACATATTAATCAACACAAAATTGAATTATCGTAGATTGGTCGCATAATTGGGTTTGTTAACGACTATTTTATCGGGAGAGAATTTAGGTTGACTTCCTTCACGAGAATTATAGAGTATTTAATTCCGAGCTTGTGGGAAATTTTGGAAAAATTTTCGGATATACGAGCAATGTTTTAACGAGTTTTGAAGTCGGTTGGTGATTATATATAAAAGTGTTATTTTTATTGTTGATTTAATCGTGACCGTCCGATTTGGATCAGATTGAATTATATCCGTCGATTTGGGAATGGTATGTGTACGGTATATATACGATATTAATACATGACAAATTGGGAAAGTTTCCATTTTGGTAAAATGCCCGTTGACCCACGTTGACCATGGGTCAAGTCGACCCGTTTTGGTCTTGAAACTTGTCACCGGCGGTGTGCTCTATTCCGCCATCCTTTGGTCGTGTTTTCTTGATGAAAGTTGTTGGGCTCGAGTTTCTATTTATTTTGATAGGTGGATCATCGAATTTGGTGGCCGGAGGAGGAAGAAATGACGTGATGAAGTGGAGGGTTTTCTGGCGAATTTCACCGGCAAAGGAGGTGGCGGAGACGGCGGCGATGGGGGTCGACCTTATGGGGGTTTTCAATCCCATGGAATGGTGAGTTGATCCCAAGTGGTTTCGGCCCTTGCGGTAGCTGGTGGTGGCCGATCGGAGTATGGGAATTCCGGTGAGGTTTTTGAACTTCACGGTGAGTTTTGGACATATTCCGGTTAAAATTGGCCTTAGCATTGAACTACAAAGTTGTTGAAAATGTTGAGATATTAAAATCCATGTATAGGTCGACATTTTCTGGGCTGGTGGAATTCCGGCGGCGGCTGCCCTACGCGCCGTGGTGCGTGGCGGATTTTTGGCAAGGTGAAATTTTTGACAAAATTTTATGTCGTTCCACTCGTAATTTCATGCCGAATGCAATGGTGAGGTTCTTGTATGGATCTGGATTTGATTAATTTAGACATGTATTTAATCAAGTAATAATTATTTTATTTCACGATATTTTTAACGAACGGTCCGACTATCAATTTAAATTCGAGTCGCTCGATATTTGAGAATTATGTTGTGACTCTAAAATTTAGTTATTATGAAGGAATGGAAGGAATTGAATTCTGAATTTGATTAAATGCGTTTTTAGTCGGGAATTACGTTATTTGAGAATGTGAGCTTCTTAACATTGTTGCTCGTAAGATTATGAGCTTAGCTATTCAATATCAACGAGTAGATATTAATTCTAATCGTATTTTCAAGATTACGAGTTAGCGAGATGTGTCGGATGACTATTACACCGATTAGCAAGTTACGGTTTTATGAATATCCCGACATAGTACGGTAAGTGGACGTTTATTTATTTTCACAGTTGTTGCAAGTTCATATTTACGCAGATTTACAATAACATGTATTTTATTACAGGCGAGTTTGGAGGTATGTTTGTGATGGTTTTATTTTCAGCATCGATGCTTTGACTAGTTGGCTGATCATTGACTAATCGGGTCAGACCAGGTTAGGACAAAGGCCCTGCCGACCTAGATTGTCTCGGGATAGGACAAACCCTCTAGATGATCACATCACCTTTTTATTTACAGTTTTGGAGACGCTTCGGGTTAGGACAAACACCCTGAGTGCCCACCTCCATATTTTATTTCAGTTTATTATTTTTAACTCGCATGATTTTATTGAAATCAGCGGAAAGGCACATATAGAATATTTTATTATTTTACACTGATTATGAGTTTTTGTCCACTCACGGTAACGTTTTTATGTTTTTATTTGCCTTTCCCTGGGCTTTTCGGTTTTCCGTGCTCAGATTGCAATGCTTCTCCTGAGCTAGATTTTGGATCTCTTAAGGCTGTGAGTCCACCGGGTTATCATACATTCCTGTAGACTTCTGCCACTAGCGGTGTATTTTCATATATTTTATTTTGCTCCTAAAAGTCGCTTTGAACACTAGTGTTGTAAATAGTTTTCAGTATTGGTAGTGAATTGTTAGTATTGCTGGATTATGAGTTTTCAGTTCCGTATTATTATTCCATCATTTTAATTAATTTACTTTCCACACATTATTGAGAAATCCGGATGGGCATCGGTGGTTTGGGGTTTTTTTTGGATTTTTTCGGTTTTTTTCAGTTTTTTACATAATGCATAAAAACTAATTTAAAAAAAAATCCCGATAAAACACTATTTTTTGAGTTGTCTAACATTTTGATTTATCTCTATGAGAGAATTTGACAAGAATTGTGCATAAAGAAATTAAGATTTTAGGAGTTTAAAGTTTTTATTTTGCATATATTTATATTATATATTAGAAAATACCAAAATTTATGTTGTTTTTTGCGTACTTTAGTTTTTCGGGTCGGTTCGATTTTTATAAATCAAAAACTGAAACCAAACCAAATATTTAATTTTTTTTCGGTTTCAATTTTTTTCGGTTCGGTTTGTATCGAGTTTGGTTTTTCTCAGCCATGACTCAGTTTCGGCTCAGGTTTTTTTCGGTGTTTGGTTACAATGTCCCACCCCTACTCATTATTGCTTTATCAAGCGCGTGACTATTCATATGAGATTGAGTACTTGTTTGAAGTTGCAGCACGCGTTGCTATCTTGAGTTTGGTTCTGAAGATGCTTATCAATTTAGTGGCTAAGTGAGCATTAATTAGGTGGTACAGTAGCATATACGGATATACCAACAATCAGTATCATAGCATCTGCCGCAATGTCAGATCCTGTACTCGGAACAAAAAGAAAACCCTCCGAACCATGCACGAAAGATCCACAATCTCCATAATAACCTCGGATGTTTTCGTACAGCAATAAAACATCCATAGCATAAGCGTTAGAGAATCGGAATGGAGTTCTTACCACAGGAGGCTTGTTGAAATCAACTTCAATCCGGATCTTCATCTCCGAACTATGAAACAGTGCATGCCGATTAAACTCTACATAATGGCCTACAACATTACTGATCTAATGGCACCATTTCTTTTGCAAGACCCTAGCCGTGAACCGGCCTTGCCTTAGCCAAACCACAGCCCAAACCCGACCTCTGTTTGTAGGGATCTCAAACCCATAGCATGGACAACAACAGTGGTAGAATGAAAATACCAAGGGTCACTCACAATCACACGACATCGATTGGCAAGTGACCGAAATTTGCATATGAACTGATCATCATCAATTTGGGTAAAACCCATAACACCTGTGTTGGTTGCATGATGCCACAAATCAATCATCTGCATCTTGAAGGCTTGGCCCGATCGGTGGCAAGCGGAGTGAGAGAAAAGATTCGGGTGACCGTGAAACACCAAACTTGGTCATCATCATCATCGTCCAAGTGAGCAAGGTTGACCTCACCCAGTGCCGCCGTAAGAAACTGATGTGCCGGCAGCTCGGGTTCGGCTTGAGGTGCAATAGGATGTATTGGTGGGTTCGGCTCAAGGCCTTCATCCCCGTCTATAATTGACATGCAAAAGGTGTTTGGGGTAGATGGAGAGGAGAGAAAGACGGAGGTGTACATGATTCGATTTTGGATTGGTGCAATGAGGAAGAAGAAGTCGGTGGCGGCAGTGTAGGGTTTTTGAGAAAGAGGTGAAGAAGAGAGGAACCGGGAAAGAGAGAGAGAGAGAGGGTATGTCATTTTACAGATTACTGAGTTCAGGTGCTCTATGACAAGAAGTTTGGCGATCCTTTGAGTTGCATTGTTTTGTTTTGTCTAGTTTTATTGTTCTCAATCAATCCCTTTTATTGTTCTCTATTGCAGTTTAAATTTTAATATTAGTGATGTTAGACTATTATTTAGAGGGCCGCATTTTAATTTTTCACATGGGCGACCCAAAACTTTGAGCCAGCCCTGATGAGAACAGTGTTTTTGAGCAATGGAGCAAAGTCTGGAGTGAAGAAGAACATTTTTGGCCAGCAGCTCTCTTCAATAGCAAGGAAAGCCTTACAACAAGCAGTGCCTACTTCTACTTTGCGGGTAAAGATTGAGGTATAAGTTTCTATGAGACACCCTGGAATATTCTGAAGTGAAAACCAACATTTCGTTAAGTCATTTGATGGCGGCAGTAGGCCTGGGAACCCTGGTGGTAATGACCCTCGGAAGTTAAAGGCTGAAGGTGGCGATGTTTGATCACATAGCCCAGTTGCAGCAGATGCTGCAATTAGAACTCGAGAGATTATTGCTTGAGCTTCTCTAGTCATGGTGCAAAGCTGGAACTCCCCAAAATTAAAACGGTTTACTACTACAATACCAAGTAAAAGCCACACACAATGGTGGGGTCAACTTCCATTGACACCAATGTACCCATTATTGCCACTAACATATCTATTTTTGCCACCAATATATGTATTTTTGTCACTAATATACTCATTCTCGTGACCAACAATGTGAATTGTCCCCCCTCCCCTATTGGCCACAAATAACCCATTTGTGGCTACATTGGTTCACAAGGTTAAATAGCCACTAATGTTGCTTGCAACTCCCTATTGGTCACCTATAATTATGTGGCTATTGCCCTATATTGTAGTAGTGGTTAATATATATTTGCTTGATGGAGTTTTTGTTCCCGAGGATAAAAGATCATTTATAGGAGATCCATGCAACTCAAGTGAGTATGCTACGAAAGTACAAAACTGAAACTGCATTTAAGTTGCATTAGTTATATTCAGTTCTTATTCTACTAAATAATTCCAAATTTGAACTAATGATACCTGTGACTGTTAGCAAACGCATACGAAGAATTCATAAGGCGCATCTTACTGAATTACATCATGGAAGTAGATGATATAGTACGTAGTTACATGCAATACAATCTGAGTTCAAATTTTCTAAGAAATATGGTGGAGTTGCAGCCTTACTCAACAAATAATTTGGGAAACCTCGATCCAATCTACAGGCATTGGGATGAGTACACAGATCAGGTGCAAGCGATCATCGTCACATCAACATCACGCGTATGATGGATGCTACCAGATGGTCAATTTTCAGGGAAAATCCCTGAACGATAATCTGAAACCCAGCGTACCTTAGAGTAACTATCCGCAATTGCACGCTCTGGTGGGACTTGCCAGGGTAATGTAAGTCAGCCCTCTCAAGCTTCCGGCCCACAATGCTCAATCTTCCATCACCAATAGCATAGCGAACAAGGCATTCAGACAACTATCCCATCTTGTGTGTGTATCAGGTCCGAACCTAAGCAACCTAACACAATCGGAGGATCATCTCAGCTACAACACTACTTGTTGATGGTCACTACGGCCCAGTTTTCTTGTAGTGCAAGTTGATAATGACCATGCTTGTTGTAGAACAACAGGTCATGTTTGACGTGAGGCACAGCAGCGGTATAAGCTGCGTGTAGACCACTCAGATTACAGCAGTTAACAGGAATCATGCTAAACCTATCGCTATGATAATGGCACGGAAGCTTGAGAGCTTTGGTCTCAGCTAGCATAGGTTTCAACTAAGCAAAACAGCCTAAACTCTCTCATAAAAAGCGAAGTCTCTCCACCACACCATGTCAATCACATAGTAAGTTTGGTGACTTTGGTCCATCTCGTGAAATATACAATCCCATACAATATATACATATACAGATTGCTCGGAACAGCCGTTTTGGTTCTAACTGGGTAGAGCAGACAAGAGACAGAGGATACTGCCGTTTCGTTGTCTACTAACAGCCATTCCATCACACGAAATGACCATCGTTTCCCAGCTGGCCTAGGAAACACATACCAATCACGGGACAAGCAATGCTGGACGTCGATCACCTACCCTGGAAGCATGAACTGCATGCACTGCAAACCACTTCCGAGAATGTGGACCTTTCGGTTTAAAAGCTTCCTGAAGGTTCATGTCGGAAGACGTGGATCTAAGTTTCACTTTGGGTTTGGGTGGGGACGGGAGGGAGTGGAGTGTGGAAGCTAGGCAGAGCTCACTTAACTCAGAGTCGAGATGGCTTTGTGATTAGCACTTCAGCAAAAATCCTCTCCAACTCTCCTGCTCTGATAGCCGTGGCCTCTTATACCCACAATGGAAATCAAGAAGTGATTCCATTTGCTCGTTGATCAGAAGGCAATGCCAAATACTGATAAATTCCTATCTCACTGACACATTAAGAAATAATACTTTCAGATTCTCCAAGTTTCCTTGGAGTTTTTTTCTAGTAAGAGTTAAAGTGACCTTATAAATCAAGAACTTAAACCTTCATATTACAGAGTCAAAGACTGGTTTACATATTATTACAAAATCCGTTGAAAATATCATTGAACTACATGAGATGTTCATGATGATATATCCATACCTTCTCACAGCTTAGACACTAATGAAAATGAGGAATTATATGGGAACATTCTAAGGTGTTACAGTACAATAGCTTTCCTAACTCACCATCTGTCACCAAGATGACTCCAAAAATCATACCTCAATCATGATTTAGTCTCTACAGAACCTGAACTACTTCCTTCCTCTGCTCAGCCTCTGCAAGTGGTAATTTATGCTTCCCATTGATTTGTTTTTCTTGCTCTGTAGCAAAATAGCCACGCTTAATGGGCAGTCATTTAAAAAAGAAATCAATAGAGTCTAAGTCTATTAGAAAATGATGAGAAAATAAAAGGAAAAATATGCTGTGAACATGCATAATCCACAAATAAGAAAACCTAAAATGTACCTGAGAATCCATGCACGTACTCAGAAGGTCCTTCTGTCTCACGCACTTCTCATCACAGTTGCTGTTAAGAGCCAAGCAGCTGAGAAATGTTACCATCTCCTTCATGCAAGGCTTGTGAAAAGCACCAAATTTCTTTGGATTAATGTATATGGAACCTGCCTTCCGACCCATTCTGTGAACACAAATACGGAAGCACGAAAGAAACTATTAGTTACCAAACTGTTGAAATAAGAATCAGAAACAAGATTAAAAAGAAAATAAAATTGCCAGTAAAGAGTAAACGCTGGACATCCTCTAATAAGTTTGAACTATCCTCGACATAATGCATACATCGCGATCAAAGAATGAAGCATACAAACACTTATGTCAAACATATGGCCAGCGCATTTCTCAATCCATTACCCTTACCACTATCACTTTCATTGTTAAAGCTAACATGACTGGTTTCTCATATGTGGAAGGCATTTACGGGTGAAGGCAATTCCTGATAGAGAAGAAACTCTAAAAATGTGACTCTACACAGTTACATGGATATATATGCTTAGTACGAAGTTTCAAATGTGTTACAATTGCAGTTCAACACTTCAGCTACACAAAAATGCCCCAATAACACAATTTGTGCCTATAGTAGGATTCCAGTCTCCTCCATATCATATATACAGAAAGCGACTGAGCCACTCCTGCCCTCTTAACTCTGCTGTGTTTTAAGTTGATCAGTACATAATCATTTTCTGACTATTACTTCTACTAAAATCATCGATACAAAAGAATGTTAAAGAATATAGAACAAATCTCCACAACCCAAATATTAACACCACAGTTCCAAGGGGAGATGCCCATCAAATTTGCAAAATTATAAAGGTTAAACAGCCATAGCATAACAAATATTTGATATCCGAGTTCTAGGCACGGGTTCAAAGAATTTGGATGCTCAATTGTCTTCCACAAAAACAATTTACGTCAGAAAAAGATTTCCAGATTTATAACCTCTCAGAATCACCCAGTATCACATTTCACATCAATGCAGCCAACATTACAAACATAAATGCATTAACCCAAAGAACTAAACAATTAACAAAAGCGCAAGCTTTGTGACTTTGATCTAGAATTTATGACACTGATGGATCTGAGACAGCTGATATCAAAGTAAACTTCAAAGATAATATATTTGTTTTGTTGTCCAAATGTAGCACGAACATGTAATATGCATCTCATAATTTTCCTACCAACCATTAATCACACTTGGACATTGCAAAACAAAAAAGATTCCAATCAATGAAAACAAAACTGAAAAATCAATGCACACTGATATAAAATTCTATACTACCAAACAAAAATCAATATAAAATGTTCTCAGCTCCTACATGTCTCATCAATACAACACCTAGTTTGCACAATAGTTGAGACTTGTCCACCTTAACAGATAACAACTGACAACTAGGACAGTTCGAGAAAGTCTTAAAATCTGAAACCAAGAGGATCTGTTCTCTTAAACCATCCTAACAATTTCAAGAAGTGCTGTAAAGCTTAAATTCCAACACTAATATCAGTGGCGGAATCATGATCAAAATGGCAAGAAGGCTAGTTTTATCTAATGAAATCTCGACATATGGGGGACTTAACTGTATAGGAAATATACATTTATTCAGGGGAAAACGTAGTGAGCCTTACCCCTCACATGTAATTGTGTACTTAAAGTAAAAAAGAATCCATGAAATGCAATTCAATTCCAGAAACAAATAATTAAAAGCTAACAAAATCTTACTCTATGAGAGAGCTAAAGCTTTAAAAGATTCAGACACTTACAAAATCATAAATCGATAATTTAGATACTCAAGTCCCTATTACTCACTTAACCCTTCACTTTTTACAAAGAAACTCTCTTTTGCAACACCTGTTACAGAACCTCAGAAAACTCTAAGAAACCACACGAATGGTAAATTGCCAATAACAAACTAATGCGCAATCAAACAGAAACCCAACTAGCTATCCTTACAGAATAATTAAAAACCCAGAATCGAGACAAGCACAACTATAAGTGTAGCTGCAATTCCTAAGAAGCTAAGAACAAGAACGAATGGTTACCCAAATCCCAAATAAGAATAACAGTCAAGATGGAGAAGATGAGTACTGGGTTGGCACAAGAATGAAAGTTGAGGTTAAACAGTCACAACACACATACGAATAGCATTCAGCCACAATAATCAGCTTAGATATGAACTGAGTAAGCACAAATCACTTCAGTTTCAGGGTAAATCAGCGAGCATAAGAGCAATGTAGACTAGAATCAATGAGAGAAAAAAAGCCCATAGTAATTCAACCAAAATTTACAGAATTTTCATTTCTTCCTACCGAAAAAACCCTTTAAACATCAATCGACGGCTTTCCCGAAGAAATCAAGACCCATTTTAGCAACAAATAAATGAGAGCGTGATGAATAGAAAGAAGAAGGAAAGAGTTCATTACTTTATTACCGAATCGAATCGATAAACCACAGAAGGCGATGAAGCGGGGACTACAGTGGCACTAGAGCTTGCTTGGTTTTGTTCTCGAGAATTTTCTCGGTGATTCGCAGACACTGTTTTGAAGTTTTCTCGTAAATGGGACAGAAAATGCTGGGATGGTCCTAATTTACAAACTCGTCGTTACGGGCTTGGACCAAAGAGACTTCTGGTTCTGGATTTGGGGCTTCAGATTCTGTGAGGTTTTTTTATTAATTAATTTCATAATTTCAAAAGCATTTTTAGGATCTTAAAAATGTATATCAAAAATAGACCACTGTGATATGAACCTGTATAAAACGAGAGATACATAAACGTGCTGCCGATAATGCAAAATGTCTGTTTTGTCCAAAATTCAGCAATCTAATTTCCTCCGTAGCTATTTCTAGCAATCTAACTCTCTCACTGAAATTTGTTCGACGGCATCTCAATATACTCGGTGCGTATATTCTTTATTCAATTTTTTTATTGTTCCTCTTTCGTTATCTTCGTGTTATCGGTTTAGTATTACTATTAAGTGTTGAGGTTGGATCACTTGATTAGAATGACGTCAATAAACTATAATGGACTTATTGTTTCATTTGATTAAAATGGGATTACTGTATTCTATGGCTATTCTTTTCCTGTAAACTGAGTTTGTGGTTATGTGGTGAACCTCATACAATTATATATTCAGTATAGTTCCTAAAATATGTAGTGTATTCTGCAAGGTATCAAGATTTTACACAAAAAATCTCGACTGTGCTGTTGTTTTTCTGTGTTATCCAGTAGAATTCTAATTTCACTCCATAGCTCAGATATGGGTATTTGTCATTTGTCAATTACTACATCTATTTTTTGCTATATAGTTAATAGATATAAACTGTTATAGACCGAAATTATTGATTTCAATATGGCTCAAATTATAGACCAAAATTTTTATACTGTTATAAGATCTGAATACGTATTGATTTCAATAGGTCTTAGACTATACAGCAAAATTTATGTTGTTGAGATACAACAAATTGAATTGAGTTGACTGGCATAGCTCTTTTTTTGTGCTTATTAGTCTGCTTTTCAAGTTTGTTGTGTTTGAATGACTGATTTTATCATCGTCCTTATGATTTTGTATTCTCTATTTCCTATGCCTGTTTCAAAACCAGAAAACTGCACTTAGGTGACGAAGCATTTTCGTCGCCTAAGTGGTGTTTTTTCATTGGCCAGGTACTTAGGCGACAAAGATTTCGTCGCCTAAAGTTCATCACGTAACAATCGTAGCCCAAGTACTTTGGCGACGAAACTTTTTTGTTTTGTCACCTGAGGAGCTACTTAGGCGACGAAAGATGGTTCGTCGTCTAAGCACTTAGACATCGAAAAAATCTTCCTCTAAACGACGACAGTTGTCGTCGTCTAAGAATCATCTTAGGCGACGAACATCTAGAGTCGTCTAAGTGTTGCCACTTAGAAGACGACTTGATTTCGTCTAAGTGAGAACACGTAGACAACATCAATTGGTTGTCGTCTAAGTCATGCATCTAGACGACGACCTGTTTGTCGTCGTGTAGGTCCAACCAGTTAGGTGATGAAACCGTTAGTCGTCTAAGTGTATAATTAGGCGACGAACGGTTCATCGTCTTAATAATTCACTTAGACGACGAAACGAAGAGTGTTCGTCACCCAAGTTGAATTTTTTATTTTTTTAATTTGTATTTTTTTATCTGTATTATAAAATAAATTTAAAATATATAAAAATTTATTAATTAAATTAATAAAATATTCATTAAATATAAAAACTGTACGTACATTGATAGAAGTAATAATAAAATAAAGGAAAAAAAAACTACGAAACTAAATCGGGGGTAGACATGTTGCCAATTCCCCCGTCGTCACTCGAATCGTCGTCGCTGGGGCCAAAAATGGGGTCGAGGGTTGGGGGGGGGGGGATGACACTCGTCATCAAAATCAGGAACGGACAACCCCATTTGCCTGCATGCTTCGTAGAAGGCAGTCATCTTAGAGTTGTGAGCGATCAACCGCACCTCCACTGACCTCGAATGCTCCCAGACATGATCGGCCGACTCTTATGCCAATCGAAGGTCGGCTCGGAGCGCCTCGATATCCTCCATAACTCACTGAGTTGGCGAAGCAGATGAAGCAGACAAATCTCTCTGCACAGTGCGTCCAAGTCCACGAACCTCCTTGCCAGCTCGGCGGCCGTAAACAGCATCGGCAATAGTGATCTGACTCTGCATCGACAAGGGAGGCATTTTTTCAGGCGTCATCTCCAGGTTGGCCAGCCAGGTCGCGGCAAATTCCTCCTCGGCCATTTATATCAACCTCTCTTGAAATTAATCAAGTGAAGAATACTTAAATATAATATTAATTTCTAACAAAAATTTGGCATAATTTCCCCTAAAATTTGTCAAAAACCAAAAAATCTACAGGCAAGATTACACTTCGAATAACCAATTACAACAACATAATTAAACCGTGGGCACTGATTCCCATCTGAATTTCTCAAGTTGAAAATCACAATTTACATAACTAAACTAAATCATAACCAAATTTAAGTTCAAAATCATATTTCACTAGTACAACCTAACTAAATCATGCACTAATCATAATTTAATTTCTTAAAAATACAATTAGCATTATACTAAATCTCGATATGCTTTGAAAGTACGAGTTACTTACCCCTTGTTGACTCGCTTCATTGACGATCTCGGGTTTCACATAAACTTGGACGCTGGCATTCAAGAAGCAATGCTTCGAACTCGCATGTTTGTGCTCCTTCGCGATGTAAATTAACTTTCACGAGCCCGATCCATGATGTTTGTCATTCTTGTCCCGATTTGCCATGTTGGCCTCCAACCTTGTCGGTTACACAACAAAAATAATAGTTAAAAAAATTATGGAATTTTGATTACATTAAAAAAAATAAAGACGAACCTTATACTTGTCGGTCTGAAAGTGTTCGACCAACCATTGTCACTCATCTTCTCTATCGTTCCGGAGCTCCATAGGCAGAAGCGAGGCACCGTGTCACTGGTAGTACTTGTGGAGGTCGTACTTTCAATCCTTGTAAATGCGGTCAATCGTCTCCTCTATATCCTTCATCATCTCCGTTGAGCCAGAGATTTCAAAATGATTCTAGAAATATAAATAACAAATTAAATTAGTTATATAAATAATATATTTATGTTTTGTAATTACTTAAATAATAATAATAATAATAAATAGTATTACCGATAGTTCGCAGTACACCCTCAACTTTTCAGATCGGGGCATGTCGTTCCACGAATGGGCAACCATACGGATGTTGTTCCGTATGATTGAGCTGATGGAGTGCGAGGTCAGACTCCCGAGCTGCGCGGTCGGAGGGCCTCGGGTGAACTCGTCGTATGGGAGGTTGATCTTCTTCCCAATCGACTTCACTATGCTCTCGCCTTTAGCGCCCTTTCCAAGTCCCCGAGTCCTCTTCGCAGGCGCGTCGGATAACTTCCTCTTAACCTTACGGCGGGCACTGTAGAGAATCGAGTCGTCGACTGACTCATCCGGACCGTCTGACAGCACAGGCGATCGAGCCTCGTCCGACTTGTCAGTAAAAGCTGAGGCATCCTCATGTGGAGCATTAGGGATTTCGCCTGTCGCCGAAGCCGAAGATTGCTGCAGAGAATTTGTAACGGTTTCCTCCGAATCCAGCCTTTAACCCATTGTTTGCACAATGGCTTTGCGTTCGGCCTCCTTTTCCGCAACCGTGCGCCTCTTCTATAGAGTCAGTTGAATAAATGAAATACGTAGGCATAATTCATCCAAATATAGCCAAATTTCATCAAAAATATCCTAATTTATCAAAAAAAATCAAAATTCACAAATATATCCAATGTATACAAATTTCACAATATTTTTCAAATTTATCCAAATATAGCCTAATTTAATTATCCAATTTATCAAAACTTATATCAATAAATATAATATATATATACACAAATTAATCAAAATACATTACGTGTATCCAATTAAATTAATCCAAATATAATATACCCAAATTAATTCACATATAATATATTAATCCAAATGTACTCAAATCTAATTAATTAATCCAAATACAATATACCCAAATTAATTCACGTCTAATATATCCAAATATAGTGAAATTAATCTAAATACATGTCTAATATATTAATTCATAAATTATTTTTCAAATACAATATACCCAAATTAATTCACATCTAATATATTATTCACATATAATATATTAATCCAAATCTACTATATATCAAATATACAACAAATATATTTATATCCAAATTAATTCACATATAATATATTAATTCAAATATACTCAAATCTAATATGATTACATAGTATACTCAAATCTAATTAAATTAATCCAAATACAATATACCCAAAATTAATTCAATATATTAATCCAACATATTAATCCAAAATTAATACAATATAACCAAATTTATATACACCATTTATATAAACCAAATTTATATATATAAACCAAATCTATATATATATAAACCAAATTTATAATCCAATATATAAACCAAATTTACATATATATATATATATATATAAACGGGGAGAGGAGAGAGTACTGATGGGGGGAGAATTCAGGCGGGAGAGGAGAGGAGAGAGAGGAGTCCGGTCCAGCCCGAGGAGGAGAGAGAGAGAATCTGGCGGGGCGGCGAGGTGCGCAGCGAGGTCGGAGGAGAGGTAGGCGGCGAGGTTGGAGAGAGAGAGAGAGAGAGAGAGAGAGAGAGAACAAAGTCGATCTAGTTTTTGGGATATATGAATCGACTTAAGCGACGAAAAAAACAGATTTCGTCTCCTAAATAGTTTTTAAATGGGCCCCAAAAAATTTGGCGCAAAAAAATGAACCGCCCAAAAAAATTGGGTTTAGACGACGAACTGTTTAGTTTCGTCACCTAAGGTTTTAGGGTTTAAGGTAAAGAGATTACTGTTAGGGTTTAAGGTTAGGGTTATGATTCAACTAGACGACGAATCCATTGTTACCGTCGTCTAGGTATTGCTACTTATATGACGAAATACATGTTTTTGTCGTCTAAGTGAACCTTAAATGATGAAATAATACACTTTTGTCAGCCAAGAGTAAATTTTATTTACTTTTAATTTTTTTTCAATTCCAAACGTAATTTTATTTCAAGCATCACCATTTGGTCTTTCCAATTCCATTTTCGTACGTTCTTTCGATTCATAACTGGTCCATTAATTTATAAATTTTATTCATCTAATATAATTAATTAGCTACTAATCTAACCTCATATCAATCATCATCCTCATAATCATCATCATCTGAATCATCCTCCTTACTAACATATGATTGCTCCTGATCATCATACTCTACATCGTCTGAATTGTATCTGGCGTCGTCGTCGTCCTCAGGCTCCTTGACTTCTGAGGCATTCTGCATTAACTCTCTAATCTCATCTGGAGTAAGATCTGTGGTGTCATCAATCGGCGGTAAGCGTTCGTTATGCCGAACTATTTCCATTAGGTCAGGGATGACTGAAGTATTAGGCTCTTGATATGCATTGTCTCTATGCGCTTCAATATCATTCGCCAACGTCTCAACAAGTGTAGTTGCACTCCATAGTCCTTGGTGTGACATATGATTTACTATTTTTCAGCCTTCACCAGCTTTCGGATCATCCAGATAGAACACCTGCATAACTAAGGTGGCAAGAGTGAATGGCTCATCCTTATATCAGCTTGAATTTGTATCGACTGATATTAGCCCCATATCTTCCTTGGTACGCTTGAACCATTTGCACTTGAACAGAAAAACATTGATATCATTCCCGTATAGCAGCTCAACAACATGTTAAAGAACTCCGTAATAAACAGTATTGCCTTCCCTAACTGTGATCCCACTGTTTTGTGTGCTTTTTCCTTCATCTCGAGTAAATGAATAAAACTTTACACTGTTCACAAAACAGCCAGAGTAAATATAGTGTTTAACCGGCTTATGGACCAATAGATGCTTTTCCCACGGCCACCATCCCTCGTGGTTACCAGATTTTTGTAGATCATCCATCTGAAAAAATGTGAAGAATGTATATGAATGTGTAATTTAATTTCTACCAAAAATTTGACATAGTTTCCCCTAAAAATAAAGGAAACCAAAAACCTGAATACAAAAAACTAAGGCAAAACACTTTGCATAAACAAACACTGGCCAAATGTCATACGTACTATATATGAGAAAAGAGTTTTAAAATAATTAAAAATACGTACCCATTGTCGAAAATAATCGGAGAACTTCTTCTTAAGCATCTTTTCAACATAAGCAGGAGTCTTGTTCAGTTTGCGCCTCTTAATGTACTCTCTATAGTACTTCATGTAACGGTCGACCTCGTCACAGTCTCGCAATACTAAACAGTGCGCTTCTTCAAGTTCTTCTTTAGTTGATCTTTCCTTTAATACTTCTTTAAATGGTTGTACAATATTTGTGATGACTGAAAAATTATAGCGGACATTTGGATTGGCCTGGACTGGATCCTTGAGGTACCTATTGCAGTAGGTAACACATTAAGGCATTAGGTATGTCTCTACTATGGAGTCATCCGGGACAGATTTATTTTTCACAAATCTTTTATATTGTCTGAGTTGTCTGCAAAAACATACAATTAATAATTTGAAGAATAGTAGAAACACAAAAAAAAATATAAAAATGATAAACAACAGTTATAAATAATTGTACGTACCTTTCTTAAGGATACATCAAAGTGTAGTGGACTGGACCAGAAAGGAGCACTTATTCGGGTAGGTGGATCATGAGGTGAATTATGATGTCAAAGAAAGCAAGGAAAAAAATCATCTCTAATTATGTGCACTATTTCGTATTGAAGTTCGAGGACATCTGACTTCTGCAACTCCCTATCTCATAATCTCTGTCACCATCAACACAATGCTACAATTAGTTCGACGATGTCACGAGGCAAATATGGTCGAATTAACACTGGAATCAGACGTTGCAGCATAACGTGATAGTCATGAGTCTTTAGACCAATGAACTTGTGCTGCATCTCATCAACTGCTCCTATAATATTCGCTGCATAAGTAGACGGATAACGAACAGTCTTGAACCAACTGAATACAAAATCCCTATGTGTCGGCTTCACTGTATAAGGTGCATCTGACATCTTGTTGTACACTCCTCTTTTATCCCTCCTCAACCACAAATGACGGTGCAAATTCATAGATACCAAATCTTTACGCGCTTTGGGAGTATCTTTGGTCTTCAACTTAATACCCAAAATTGTTCCCACTACGCTATCGCACACATTCTTTTCTAAGTGCAAGACATCAAGGTTGTTCCAGAGTTTCAACTTGGACCAGTAGGGCAATTGAAAGAAAATACTTTTGTGATGCCAATAGCTGAGATCGTGTGGGAGTGTGTGGATTGAGTCTCTTCACTTCTTTATTGTTGGTCAACATAGCGAAATGGAAGGTGTTCAACCTCTCTAAAATCTCTTCACCAAACCACTGTTGGGGTCTATGATTATTCTCTACCGTCCCGTCGTAATGAGCCACATCCTGTCCCCATGGGTGATCGTAAGGAAGGCATCTACGGTGACCCAGGTAACAAACCTTCCCCACGTGTCAACTAGAGTTGACGTCATCCAAATAGACAGGGCAGTTATTGTATCCTCTGGTTGTGTCAGATGTCAACATCTCATATGCAGGAAAATCGTTGATTGTCCACATGACGGCAGCTCTCATCATGAACATCGTGTTTGTGAACTTGTCATAAGTTGGAACTCCATGTTCCCACAACAGTTTGAGCTCGTCGATCATTGGTCTGAGGTAGACATCTAAACACTTTCTCGGAGATTTAGGACCTGAAATTAGTAGAGTAAGGAAATTAAATTCCTTGTTCATGCACATCTACGGAGGTAGGTTGTACAACATAAGAATAACTGGTCAAGTGCTAACCGCAGTGCTGTTACTAGCCCAAGGATTGAATCCATCTGTAGAAAGGCCAAGTCTAACATTTTGAACCTCTGCTGCAAAGTCTTTGAATTCCCTGTCAAAATGTTTAAAAGCCTCTCCATCTGCTGCATGTCGGAGCACATCATCATCTACTCGTTGTTTCGCATACCATCTCATCGTCTTTGCTGTGCATAGATACATATATAATTGCTGTAATCTGGGAATCAACGGGAAATAGCAATGTACATTCACATAAATTTTCTTCTTCGAACTCCTACTATTCTGATTTTGATATCTGCATTGGTTGCATACAGGACAATAGTCCAAATGTTCATACTCTTTGTAAAACAGCACACAATCATTTATGCAGGCGTTAATTTTCATATACTTTAGGCTGAGACTGCTCAAGATCTTTCTAACCTTATAATGACTTTCCGAAAGTTTGTGATGATCATATATCAACTTACATATATGCTCCTGTATTTCGTCAAAAGCACTGTTTGACATTTTATTCTTTACTTTTATCTGAACTTCCTCTATTATATATTGCAACACATTCTCTTGACATCCAGGGTACACCAAGGTCTAAGTTTCGAGTAGCATCATGTTGTACCTATCCATCTCTGTAGTGTCACTGACCAAGCTTGTAGCGGGGAATGTGTCATCATGAGTGGTATCGTAACCTCCCTCTTTGTTTTGGTGTCCACCATGACTAAATTCTAGAAAAGCATCATGGATCAAATCCACAGTTAAATTTCAAGCAGGACCGCCGCTACCGCTGGATGAAGCACCATGGTAACTGTACCATGAGCTGAAGTCTACTACTTCACCGTGTTCACTCCACGTAGTGTAACTCCACATTATACCATGCTCATACAACTGTTAAGCCATAACGTTAGACAGAACAAACTGATGGTTGAGACATTTTCTGCACGGACACCTGAAATGCTTCTTTTCCTTAGCATGTTTCGTCGCAAAATTCACAAGTCTCTGATGCCGTCCATATACCACACATCACTTCTATTCCCCAATTGTATCTAACTCTGGTCTATATTTCTGCATAATAATTAATAATAATTCTATTAATTATATAAATTTTTAACCAATAATTAATTAATCTAATACTACATATATATATTATCGATCAAATGCATCGCACATACCACGTACTTGTAATGAATTAATCAATCAATCTTATACTATAATTAATATAGCTAATATATATTAATTATATATATTATAATATTAACTTTATATAAACACATGCATTAATTATATATATATTTCAACTAATTATTCTAACATATATATTAACTATATATATTACCTTAATTAATATATATGTTACCTTAATTAAAAAAAGTGCACATATATGCATGCATGTTTAATTAATTAATCAAATTAAAACATATATACCAATTAATTAACTAATTAGCTTACAATTATAGCTTAACAATGCAATACAACAATAGAAGTAATGCTAAGGTCGCCAGAAACTACTATATATTCGTCAGAAAAATCAATCACCGTACGTAATTACGTACGATATTAAATTTTAAAAAATTAATCGAGAGAAATAAGTTAATACCGTCACCGATAAGGAGATAAGTGGGTAAAACTACAACTCCAGGAGTTGAAAAATCGAGTTTTGATGAATTTTTGCCTGATTATTCGGAGCCGCCGGCGGTGGGTTTTTTGAGTGAGGAGAGAGAGCTGAGAGGGAGAGAGAGAGAAGTGATGAGGAGATAAAGAAATCTGATCGAGAGATCAAATAATTGACTTTTCTTAGGCGATGAAATGTTTCGTCGCCTAAGTGTCATATTTTTTCGCCTAGGTTATCACTTAGGCGACGGACAAGTTCGTCGCCTAGGTGCTCACTTAGGCGATGAAAGGCTCAAGTCGTCGTCTAAAAGTCCATATAGGCGACAAAATGTGTATCGTCGTCTAAGTTTGTAATACTAAGCCGACGACAACAAATGGTCATCGTCTTAGTGTGAATCTTAAGTGACGAAATGAAATTGTTCGTTGCCTAAGTGTATACTTAGGCGACGACTCATGTGAACCGTCGTCTAAGAAAATATTTAAGCGACGATGACATTGTTCGTCGCGACAAATATTTTTTTGGACGACGATAACGATTTCGTCGGCCAAGTACCACTTAGGCAACGAAACTATTATGGTTTCGTCGCCTAAGTGTAGTTTTCTGGTAGTGTTTGTCTTTTCCTTAAATTTTATATTTTCAATGTTCAGTTTGTGAAGTTGGTTGCATGTTTACACTTAATTTTGAGGCGATAAATGTTGGTCATACTTCACTACAAGAAAAATAGCTTTTGCTGACCAACCTGTTTTGTCACCAATATATAATATTTTGTCACAAATTTCTTTAGGTGAAGAAATTAGTTTGTCACCAAATTTGTCACTGAAAATTGTAACAAATACTTGTAGGTGAAAAAATACAAATTTGTCACCAAAAAAGGATCGTGTGACAAACTCAATTTGACCTAATACATCAATTTTTGTCACCTACTCTCAGTCAAATATCAACTTTTTCCATGTATAATTGGCGCCATAACTTTGTTTCTCGCCAAATTCAGAAAATCAAGTTAGTTTTTCGATTAATTTTAATTCTAATTTTTTTTAATACTGCATTACTACAGTCATTTTTTGGTTATCTCTTTTCTGAACAATTGAAGTTACATATATATAACATTGCAGACTAAGAAAACTACGAAGTCGCAATCCAACTTTCAAATCCATATAAAGTCACAAATGACCAGTACACTCACATGGAATATATATCAAGGCTACAAATAAAAAATTCAACCTCTCAAAACTAATTGGTTACTGATACACATCCAAAATCTTAATTATCACTACAGCTCTTTGACCAGAATATGTACATGCCACATCTTCAATACAGAGCATCAAACTCTGCCAACTTCTACCTTGGTCTAATTAAAACTTTTCAATCATATCTTTCTAACCTGAACAAATATTTCTCTATTTTATAAATATAGTTGTCCATATTAAACTACAGCATGTACCAATTTCTCATAGAAGAAAATTGAAGAGAAGGTTAATTAAAAAAACTGAAAAAAAAATTAAAAAAAGTGCATAAAAATTACATACATCAACTTCAATAAACATTTTTCTTGTTTCCCTATCTTTTTCAACTTCATATACATCGGCGAATAAGCATGTGAACCTCATGACTTCAAATCTCAAGCAGCCAAAGTTAAACCACGAATCATAACATCAGGTACCCATACTTTTAGTTTGAACAAAATGTAAACTACCAACACATTGTCAAACTGAATAATAATAATCTTCCCTGATTATCAACCCATCAAGTAAAGGATAGACCTATTCAGTAATTTAAACAACAAGAAATGGAGAATTTACATTGTCAAACTCTCTGAATTGAAAGAAACTTACAAAGATAGCATATCAGTGACACTTGCAGATTCTTTTGGTGGCTAATGTCAAGGCTTCTGAAAATTACAATAAACAATAAAATCATGAATACCAATATGAAAAAATAAATAAAAATATTATATACTATATTATAGTACAAAAGCAGTATCATCACAAGTGAGACGTTTGAGAGCTTACAAGAATTGCATGCTAAGTTACAATGTCCAATACTGAGAAAGGTATGCAAATAATGAAGAGAACAACAACCCACATCAGACTAAATGGTGCAAGAAGACCCAAACAAGAAGCCAAATCAGAAAATAAACTCACGAATAGTGGAATAGGTGCTTCAAGAAAGAAAAGATACTGCTCAATAAAAGTGACATGAATACAAACAAGGAAAATACGATATTGAGAACCAAATAAAGTAAAAAGGCAGTAAAGATTCTTCCAATATTGCTCAAACTAAATTTAATCTCAACAAATAATTCTGTCCTAAATTCCTGTAAAATAAAATGGAGGAATATTACAATAAATTGCATTCTAGATCAACCAGTCAATGCAATTCCAACTCAAGCAATGTACTTTGTAAATCATATAGATTAAATAGAGAGCTCAAAGTCCATAGCTCTTTTGGAATGACACCAACGTCCAAGGCAAAAGCTTCCCTTCAATTGCAAATTGTAAACTGTCATTCTAAGGTAAAGCATAATTCTTTAGTGACATTGAATTAACAACAAAAAGAGAGTAAACGAAAATATACGGTTAGCCCGTAGAAGAGCTAGAATTAGCTTGATTGGTTAGTTTCTTTGTCCGACTCTTCTGGATACCTTCTTGAAATATATAAAAAAGTACGGTTAGCAGAACGGAGTTTATATATATTTCACATTAGCAAATTGATATCTTGTTACCTATAATACAATCTTCAATTACGTAATAATAGTAGCTAAGTTGCATAAGTATGTTCAAATGATTACCAGAAATCAAAATTTAGGCTTGCAAATGACCAATTTAGAGACCAAATAATTACCACAGCCTCAGCCTTCAAGCCGACATGCCCAGAATTAAAGAATCCCAAATTAGGATTATAGTGATTAAACCCCTTACCAGAAATCTGTTCGAGAGAAACCCAATATTGCAAGCAACTTGATTAGTTCTTTCACCGAGTTGGAGTAGATGATACGCACCGCCAAAATGAAAGGTGGGGTCACCGGTGATGGCCTTGGTGTTGAGGGAGGCCATAGGCGGTGAAGATAGTGTCCATAAGAGCATTATTCATAACAAGAGTAGCCGAGGTATTTGAGATATCAAACAAGAGTAATTAAACTAATATGATAAGTAAGTGCAATAAGTAAACGAGACAAGAATTATAGTGGTTCACCGAATTTGTTACTCTATTTTGTCACTTTGGACTTCTATTATAGATCTCGAGACCAAAGATGATTTAGGCCCAAGAGGGAAATGTAGTGGGATGGCTTAAAGGGTGGAGAGAGTTTTCCTTTTATAGGCTAAAGGGAGTCTCTCTCCTTACATTTCTTCAATATGGGAGGCTTTCCTCCTCACCTCATTTCAGCTAATCTATGAAGCCTTCTTGACGGCTTAGGAGGACGACTTCTGGTGGCGATTTTGGCCGCCTCTTGGCATGGATGTGTAGCTCCGGTGTCGATCTTCATGTAGTCTTGATTATATTTGGTAATTATACACGAATATAGGATATATGTACACTAATATATATATATATATATATATGTACAAGCATAATGATGAGAGCATAAATGGCGTGGTCTCAAGGTAAGTTGAGAGGTTAGCAAAGTGAGAGAGGCTAGAATGACAAAAGTTATGAAAGCAGTTCACTAAGGTAGAATATTGGTTTCCCCGTGTGAAAAGACTGTTCAACGTAACTGAGATTTTACATCATTAACCCTCCTAGATATACTATATACAAGACAAGGGTCTTTACGAAAGTTCAATCTAAACATGTAATAGGTGAAAAAAATTCTTGTCTCATATTCTTATTATTTGGTCACCTAAATATATTGTAAATTTAACTATCGATGACGACTTTTAGGTGACTAAAATAACAACTTTGTCGCCTATAGTTTTGTCACTAAAAGATAAATTTCTTGTAGTGCTTGCAATAATTAACTTGCCATTTATGTATATAAAGATGTTTTGAACTTTTGATTACTTTGTGAGAGAATTCCTTTTTGATGATTAGCTACTGTGTGCTTGGTTATGCGTAAGTTCAAAAAGAGAAATTGAAGATCAACTACAGATCAAATAAGAAATACGCGATATATTTGCAATTTTTTTGTTTGTGACATGTTTCATTAAGCAATTCAAAGTATGAAATCATATTATGAAAATGCCATCATTAGTCGTCTATTCTATATATCTATCTTCTCAATTGTTGCCCGTTTGGTTATACGTCGCCTTTTTTTTACATAATTGTCTTCTCATTTGCTACATGAGAAGGAAAGGATGCAGCAACATTAGCATCTACTTCAAGCCACCAGAAAAAAAAAACAAAAAAAGGAAGGATGACTAAATGCTGAAGAAACCTTTTATGACTTTTGTAAGAATACCAAGACTCATATGTTGGTCACAGCAGAAACAACAATAATTGCTATTTAGGAACAATAGCAGTTGAGATTACGGAAGATTAGCAATATTTTGAAAAGTCTTACCATGTGTGTAAATGTAGTATCTTCCCAGTATAAATGTATTATGTGTAAACAACTCTTATATGTGCAAATGTATTATCTTTCCTGTGTAAATATAGTATCTTCATGCAATGTAAAACAGCTCATATGTGGGCTTCAGCTGAGTTTTGGGCCCGGATTTTGGGTTCATATCCCTTTTGAATATGAACTTGGGATCCGGGTGATTTTTTTAGTTAGAGTATGTTTTAGACTTTTTGTTGGGGCATGACTATCTTGTGCCCGCTTCGGCAAAAGTCTACAACATTAAAGGTTCTAGTTATGGTTTTTCGGGGCCCGGTTGGTCCTTCTGCTCCGACAATGTCTCTTAATTATAGTCACATGGTCCTCATCCTCTCATTCCCTCGTGTCGAGCTACACAATGTGGGGGTTAAATATTTGTTCAAAGACATTTCAGAATTGGTGGGCCTAAGTTGTTTGGGAGGCCCGAGTTTATGTGCTAGAGAGTTTGGTTGAATCATAAAGCATAAAGAAATGGTGGTTAATGGACATGTGGAAGGCATGCGAGCAAAAGTCAGAATGAGTCATAATAGGTTGATAAAATATTGGCGGTAAGTTAATAGGCTACAAGATAAACTTGGGGCGGTTCAATGATAGGCGAGATGTTTTGGCCAAACGACGTGGAGAAAATCTTGTCCCGACATTTTCGAGTCCTGAGTCCCACGAAGTCATTCTTATTTTGGAGGGAGACCCTCACCTTTAAATACTAGCTTGGCGGAACTCATTTGGAGGACATTCATTTTTTGCAACGAAATTCTGCTCAACCAGAGTTCTCACTGACTTGAGCGTCGGAATGTCTTTTATAGGTACTCACCCCATTCCTCGACGTGGAAAGTCAGCATCTGTGTCAAAGGTGTGGTCCAATCGGTGTTCCTTGATTTGTTCTTGTGGAGGTAATTAGTCCTTGAAGATTTTTTATGCTCCCACAAGTGGCACCATATATGGAAAACGATGGCATCGATTGTACTAGTGAACGTTCAAAATGAAGGATTTCCTCACACCGATGGTAACTCATCGGATGGAGCAGAGAGTGGAGATATTTTCTCAAGGGGGGAACTCCCAGCGGGAAGACAAAAGTTCATTGCTGCCTGAAGTATAGGTAGTTTGAGTAACACATTTTTTTTTAAGAAGCCAGGATCGAGCAAAAGAAGAAACCTCCCTGAGCAAAATCTCTCAGCTGCGGATATATAGAAAATGTGCTCAGAGTTAGAATATTGTAAGAAAAGAGCCAAGAAATAATGATGAATGAATAACGACAAAGGCAACGTTGAATCTTCAGAAGATAGCTTACCATCAGAAGACAATAATCTATGGGAAGACAACGAGTCATCTACTGAGGATTATGAACCTGCAAATAATATTTGAAGGGGTGAAATTAGCATTGAAGAAATATCTGGGAACCCAAATCGGGTAAACCAACGCCTGAAAAATCTCGTGGCTAAAGCTGTAAAAGATGCAAGATGGTCTAGACCACAAGATATTGCCGTCGAGAATGCTAACGGAATAACTCAGTTTTTGTTTGCCGATTGAATCCTAAGGGCCTACAATGAGAATATATCAAAGCAATGAGAGTAGAGACCACTGATGAAAGGCTCATGTGCAAGCTATTCCCAATACAAGATAGAAAAAATACTTGTTGGTTTTATTCAATGTTAAACAGAAGCATGGGGAAAAACTAGAGAAATACTCTAACTGATTTAAAGAGGAGATGACAAGCATCAATTATGAGTTGAGTGTTGCGGTTATAGCCTTCTGCAAAATCCTATTAGAGGGGCCGCCTCTCTTTGAAGAATTAACTAAGAGACCATAAAGAGACATGGATGACATCCTTGATAAAGTGGAAGGTAAGATACGACTGGAAAGAGTTAGGAATGCTCAAAGAAGTAGGATAGCGGCGAATGTCCAGAATAAATCAAAACCGGAAGCATCAAGGGTTCATCATCGAGAAAAAGTGCAGATTAGGAGCAATGAAAAATCCTCGAAGCAGTAGGAAAGGTCAAAACAATGAGGAACCATGGTATACTCACTGTCCTGCATACATATTTTAAAGGCATTAGTTCGAGGGAATCTTCAAGAAACCTCCACCACAACCCGAGTCATCAAATGTATTACAGAGGCGACGTTATTGCATTTTCCATGATGCCAAGGGACATGGCATAAAAATATGTGAAGTCCTCAAACCATCCATTTTTGAACTCAAGAAGCAGGAGAAACTCTTGGAATATCGGTAGGAGAAGAGGTTAACCAGGATTGAAAAAATATAGATGAAGAACCCCTACCCCCCCCCCCCCCTCCCCCCTCAGTGAGAGAGATACTGGTTGTGTAAGGAGGACCATCAACTTTAAGAGAAGAGAAGGTTTGCTTTCATTGCAAAAGGTTGCAGGCAGAAAAATCAGAAGAATCAGGTAGAGTGGGGGTCCGTTAATGAAGAAAAAGCAGACCCCGAGCCCGCAATAAACTTCTCAAGCAAGGATGGGATTGAGATCTAGTTCCCGCATCGAGATGCACTGATAAATTCTACGTGGATAATTAATTGCATGGTATGTCGAGTATTAATCGATGCGGGAAGCAGCATAGAAAATGTGTGAGTATTGAGAATTGATGCACAGGATGATCAGAGAGTTTGAGCAAATCTTGTAGGTAAAAATACCACGAGAAGAAAACCAGCGAGTGGATGAATTGACAAAGATGATTTCAAGATTCACAGAGGAGCATATCGTTATTCGAGTGTGCGTGCTACCAAAAACAATATGTGAGAAAATGTGCATGCTGCCAACAACATTCACCAGAGAGTCATGCACCTGCACAAGAATTGGTTACACAATATGGACCATGGCCATTTTCTCGATGGGGAATGGATATTATAGGATCGTTGCCTACCACGCCAGGAGGATTGAAATTGGTGTTAGTCGCAACGGATTATTTGACTAAATGGGTAGAAGTTGAACCATACATGACCATTTCTTTGAAGGATGTGATCTTCTTTGTATGGAAACATATAATCTACAGGTTTGGGGTATCACGAGAAATTGTTTGTGATAACGACACTTAATTTAAGAACTCAGCGATCAACAACTTCTGCATTAAACATGGAGTTAAGTTGAGATTTGCTTTGAGAAGTTATCCGAGGGGAACTAGGCAAGCAGAAATTATGAATCGAATTATCTATGACGGTGTGGAAAAGAGGTTTGAGAAAAAGCACGGGCGGTGGTCTCAAGAGCTGTACAAAGTGCTATGGGCTTATTGAACAACCCAAATGAAGACTATCAAGGAGACTCCATATGCACTTGTTTATGAAACAAAAGCCACAGTTGTAGTTGAAAACAAGTATCCGACAAATCGTTCACCAGCATATGCAGGAGGAGGGAATAATAGTCGGCTGTCCTTTGACCTTGACCTTCTTGACAAACGACGCCAAATTGTCATGATACATGTTGCAAACTATCAAAATTAGATAAGAATGTACTTTAATAAAAGTGTCAGGCCTTGAGCCTTCAATGTGGGAGAATTGGTGTTAAACGATCAGCGGAAGACATCAAAACTCACGGCACAAAAAAATTCAAACTTGTATGAGACGGCTCGTACAAAATCATCGAGGCTCATAGCCAAGGGGCATGTCGGCTAGAGGAAGTGTGACACTTCCCAAGGCATTGGAATGCTCTATACTTGAAAAAGTATTACCTATAATCCTTGGGAGGTACGTCTGTTTTTAATTTTTTAATTATAAAGGCCAAAAGTTTAGGACAATGGCCAACTGATTGTGAATAAATCAATTTTTATTTATTTATTTTTTTCATCGATTAAATCTCGGCCTTGATAGTTCACTTTTGGAGAAATGGTGGTACCATTCAATGAATATATCTTGGCCTCAAGGGTTGAGAAACTGGGGACGAGATAATGTTAGTGTGGCCGAAATACCAAAGGTAAAAAGGCACAGTCCAAAATATCAAGGGTAAAATGACATTGACGAGGCCAAAATATCAAAGGTAAAAAGGCATAGGCCAGAATACCAAGAGTAAAAAGGCATAGGCCAAAATACCAAAGGTAAAATGGCAAGGCCAAAGAACCAAGGGTAAAATGGCATGGTCGAAATACCAAGGATAAAATGACATGACCAAAATATCAAGGGTAAAATGGTAATAGTATGGCCAAAAAATCAAGATTAAAATGGCATTAGCACGGCAAAAAAAACGAGGGTGAAATGACATAAGTATGGCCAAAAGACCAAGGGTGAAATGGTATTAGCGTGGCCAAAAAACTAAGGGTGAAATGGCCTTGTCATGGCAAAAAAACCAAGGATAATATGACAAAAATATGGCCAAATCTCTTAGAGAGATGACATTGTTTTGTTTTAAATGACCAAAACTCTTGGAGAGATGACATTTTTTTGTTTAAAATGACCAAAACTCTTGGAGAGATGACATTGTTTTGCTTAAAATGGCCAAAACTATTGGATAGATGGCATTATTCTGTTTGGAATGGCCAAAATTATTGGTGAGATAGCATCAATTTGTTCAAAAGGTTAAAACTGTTGGTGAAATAGCATCGATTTATTTTCAATTGAGCATAGATAAAATCTCAAACCGAGGGGTTGAGCGGTAAAAAAGGCAAAGGATACTTCGTCCCTAAAGGCTCAAATGGTAAAGTCAAACGCTGCATGAGGAGGAAGCAGTAAGTGAATGCATTTGTGCCAAGTGTAGCTTGACACAAAGCCATTGGTCGCATGGATAAGGATCGAGTCATAAATTATTACCAATGGGGGCCGATAGTAAAGTCATTGGACGAAAGAAATAGCGCGTCAATTATTAGATGAGCGTGACTCAAGGTGCACGATTGAGGAAACGTAACTCGGAGAGTTGGGAAATATGCACAATAAAGGTGGAGTCATGAAACTTTGGAGTATGCGATGAGGAAGAAGTGAGGCATGCAACATCGAGTTAAACTGAATCTTGAAGCATGTTGAAAAGCCGTAAAAAGACTTCAGGGTAGTATAAGTAAAAATTCATTGTCATAGAAATATTGCAACAAGGCAGGATATCATGAGCTCAAGGGTGGACCTAAAAGTCAGCCACTATCTTGAGTGTGGGTTGTGAAATGCAAAAAACACGCAAAAGAGTTGAAGATCAAGAAATTCTCAAAGCTAAATGAAACATCTAATTGGACCAAAAACCATTGAGGGACAATAACAAGGTCAGGATGAGATGATGTTGATCCCTCTGCGAGGCAATGAGGCATGAAAAATGCATCTGGGAGAGGCTGCGAGTAGCAACCTATGTAGCACCAAAGGTATGATTGCCTGAAACTTAGCATGAAGCAGTTACTATGGTCAAATGAAAATACATTTTCATGAAAAGAGTATGTGTTACTCCTAGTTATACACTTGGGGAAAGAATATTATACTATTAAATAACTGAAGAACGATATGAAGAAATATATATTTTTCTTACACTAACTGAGACTGAATCCTCAAGGAAGGGCAGTCGCAATTTTTGTGTAATTGATTTCTTAAGCAAGAAAATTAAATTAGTGGGCGAAAAATAGTTCCTCGGAGAGGATAGTTGCCAATAGTTTTTAGTTGAGACTTGTCATTGGTCTCTCAGTTGGGAGCGGCAAGGTCAAGTTACATTACCTCACAAGACTCGAGGTCATCGTTGTGATATTCTTCAAGGAAGAGACATCTCGAGCGAGATTTAAATTGCCTCGTAAAACTCGGGGGCATCGTCGAGATGATCTTGAAGGGAAGATATCACGAACGATATTTGTAATGCCTTTCGTGTATTGGAGGTATCAAGGTGGTAGTCTTTGATGATAATTTGATCGATGTGATGAGGAGGTCACATGTGAGGACAAGCAAAAGATGCAGCTTTTCAAAATCATTGACAAGCGGGTTGATGAATTCATCATATACGGTTTGATTAATTCTTTTTATATACATGTATTTATGACCAATAAGTGGATTATGACTAAAGACATATGAGTACATGTTCATGAGAAAATTAAGGGTCAAGGGCTTTCAGTGAAAATTTTCCTTTGGGCCAAGGATTGGGCCTAAAAGACAAATTTTAGGGCATTTGTGGGGGTTAAACATTTGGTCAAAGGCATTTCAGAATTAGTGGGCTTAAGTTGTTTGTGAGGCCCGAGTTTATATGCTAAAGAGTTGGGCAGTATCACAAAACATAAAGAAACGGAGCAAAAGTCAGAATGAATCAGAGTAGATTGATAAAATATTGGCAGTAAGTTAATAGGCTACGAGATAAACTCTGGGCAGTTCAATGATAGGCGAGATGTTTTGGCCAAATGGCGTGGAGAAAATCTCGTCCCGGCGGTTCCAAGTCTTGAGGCCCACAAAGTCGTTCCTATTTTGGAGGGAGACCCTCACCTATAAATACAAGCTTGGTGGCACTCATTTGGGGGAACATTCATTTTTCACAACGAAATTATGCTTAACCAGAGTTCTTGTTGACTTGAGCGTCAGAGTGTCTTTTGCAGGTACCCACCCCATTTCTCGACGTGAAAAGTCAACATCTGACATGTCAAAGGCGTGGTCAAATCAATGTTCATTGATTTGTTCTTATGGAGGTAATTAGTCCTTGACGATTTTTTACACTCCCACTCACAGCTTTGCATCTCGCGCGCCGCCACACTACTCATCCGCCTCAAGCCTCCATGACCTGAGCGAGTCTAGAGTCACATGGTATACATAGACATATCAAACCCAAATCCTAAATGTGGAATTGAACCTCCATCATCGAAAATGGCACAACACGAAACCCAGATTCCATTGCACAAAAATTGCTTGCTAAAGGCAAATAGATTCAGAAATCCAAATAATGGAACTAAAGATGCAAAACATGAAAATGGGACAGATATACTTGTAAACCACTAAACCGAACACCAATTGTACAGGAAAATAATAGATCAATTTACATATGGACCATCAAACTTAGGCACAGGATATCAATTAATCATTACAACCAAATTTGGAGAAAGTCAAACACAAAATACCCAGAATATAAAGATTGAAATCCCCAAATCTAGCCTCCAAACCCCTAAAGGGTCCTTCCTTGCCTCTTGAGAGCATAGAAGATGTCCATGGCAGCGAGGGTGTCCAGTTTACTCCCCAAAGTTATCACAAATTCAAATTTTGTGCTAGCTCTTGTATTTTTGGGTTTTGATCAATCGGGCTCTGGCACTACAAGAAAACAGCACTTAGACCACGGAAACGTAATTGTTCCGTGGTCCAAGTGACACCTGGACCACGGAAAAGACTCCGTCGTCCAAGTACCACCTGGACGACGGAGAATACCATCTCCGTCGTCCAGGTGATCACCTGGAGGACGGAGAAGACTCCGAGGTCCAGGTGATCACCTGGACGACGGAGACGGCATTATCCGTCGTCCAGGTGATCACCTGGACCTCGGAGTCTTCTCCGTCCTCCAGGTGATCACCTGGACGACGGAGATGGTATTCTCCGTCGTCCAGGTGATTACCTGGAGAACGGACCGACACGCCGTCGTCCGAGTACGTAACGTACTTCCACTTAGACGACGTACCGACACCTCCGTCGTCTAAGTGAAGCATTATATAAGCCCGATGCCAAACTGAATTCATTCCTCGATCTCTTCATTCCATTTGAAGAAGAATTGAAGGAGAAGGGAGAAGGAGAAGGGAGCTAGCTAGCTAGAAGGCCGAGAAGAATCATGATCGATAAGGGATCTCCGCTGACTAGCTAGGTAGCTTAATTAACGTACAGATATCGAGAAGGCCAGCAGGTACGTACGTACGCAGTTAAAATTTGCTTAATTAATATACTAGCCTTCCTGCACGCGCATATGCGCGTGCGAAAGGCGTCGCGTTCGCGCGTGCGTTATATCGGTGGCATACTTAAAAGTGTGCAATTATATTGTCCAAGTTCATTGCTCATGACAGATATTATCGTGCACTTTCAGGCCTATCTCTATTATTCGAATACTGATCTAATTGAGATCTCTATTATTCGAACACAGATCTAATTGAGATGTGGGAAGAATGACCAATGATTGATGATAAAATTTGTAAAATAATATTAGCCTACTTCATATTAAGTCAACACTATGTAAAAAATAATCAATCACTGATAATAAATGCAGTGTCAGTGCATATGAAAATAGAAATCAATAACACGGGACAATGTCCAGTATTAAGTGCAAAGTTCAGAATTGAATACTCTCTACTCACGTAATAAGATGTAAATTCAGATCAGAAAACATAACAAAAACAATAGTTAAAACATAATTAAAACAATCCATTCAATAGTAAACACAACGAAAACAATCTATTCAGGAACTAAAACACTACCCATAATAACAAACAGACTGAATACGAAAAAAGGAAAGTAAAAAATGAGATAGAGCAAAGAGGAGAGGTTATGGAGCTGATAACCCACATATACTGAAGTTTTTTAGATATGCTGATGCATATGTCAATGTTAAATTTGTTGTTGGTGACGGAAGAATAAACTAAAAAACTAAATTATCAATCACGCACTGCTACTGTAAGAATTCACTATATTTAAAGCATGACATCAGTGATTACAAACCACAAAAAGAATTTGGACAAATCTGAAGGAAGCTAAGCATCCAAAGTACAAACTACAGAGTTTTCCAAAGTCTGTCAAGGACTTAAATTTCACTAAGCTCAACTAATAACAATTTTTATCTCCACTAAACCAAAAACAACAAATCTAATGCAGCTATATAGTAGACATCCAAGAATCAACCAATCACACACTACAGAGTTTTCTCAATTCAACTAAGAACTTCACTTTCACTAAGCTCAGCTGATAACATGCAATCACCTAACATCGCAACATTGTAAGTTTTCGATCAACTAAACCAGAACAACACATCTTAATGCAGCTAAAAATTCGATATCATACTTAACCGTTTACACTTTTAAAACATCACTAACAACATCATTATCTGATTACAATAAACAGAGAAACTGGTGTTGTTATTGGGGGCAACTTGATCTTCCCTTTCCGACAACATAAGCTCTTAGACTCAAGATGGAAGAGTTTGGCTACACAATGTCAACATGTTGATGGAGAAGGTAGTTGAACTTTTTGAAATCCTGGAGTCTCATGATAATTTTTGGCAGAATTAAGGCGTGAAATTGTTGCGCGTCTATGATGTATGTTATTCACATGTAGTCTTAATTCTCTTTGCTCATGCATAAAACTCTCTTCAGCTGTGGTTAGTTTGCCATGATCATAAACAGAAGGTCTTGTGTCATGGGAATAGCTTGTCTCTCCAAATTCATAGATATGCTGCCAAATTGGTAGGTTGGTACCTAATTCTCTACTTTCATATGTAGAATGCCTCACCTCTTATGCTCTGCTAGATTCTCCACGTTCATATACAGAGTGCCTCACCTCTTGTGCTCTGCTGGATTCGCCGTGTTCATATACAAAGTGTGGTAGATGCCCTATTTCTTGTGACATGCTTGATTCTCCATGCTCATAAGTGGAGTACCCCTACTCTCCCATATGTTGTGGTATACTTGCTTCTCCACCTTCACAAACTGTGCCCATATAAAAACCATTCATTTTCTTTGCTTAGCTTAATAAAACGAAAACTTGATCAGTAAGAATGTGTACCTTGATTTGCACTGGTTTAATTGAAGTATGATTGTGCCATACACCTAACTTGGGTTAAACGTGTAGCAATTTGAGGATGATTTGAATGTGGATGCAAAATTTGTTCCTCATTAGCTGTAATAGTCTAGGCATGATCAACAAATTTGATAAAAATATGAAATATAAAAGTGTTTTACTGTGCCAATATATAATCCATTCATTTATTTTGTAAAACGTTATGAAATTAAAATTTAATCTCTCAGAATGAGTACCTTGATTTTCACTGGTTATTGAAGTGAAGCATAAGCGTGCCATACGCCTAACTTGGACTAAACAAATAGGAATGTGAGGTTGATTTTGAATTTGGAAGTGAATTTTCTTCCTCATTAGCTGTAATAGCAAAGCCATGACAAACTAATCTGATAAAACCATGGAATAATTTTTTTAATGGAATAGTTTTTTTAATTTTGACATATTTACCTATAATTGTGTTAGCTGCAGTCGTATACGTTGATCCATTATCTACTCTTCTATTTATGGAATTGCGGCATCTTGCAAGATGCTCTTGTCTTTGTTGTGAACTCATGTCATTGCTATCATTCTTACCCGGTAATTAATACGTTGCCTCTCATGTCGACGAATGAGCCTTTCCTCATGTTCACTTCTCATTTTAGCTACTTATATCTTATAGAAACAATCTGCAAAAAAGAAAAGCATAAAGCACAGTGATACACGTTTTGAAAGGAAAAAAAGTCGCAAACTGATGGCTTGAAGCTTAGCTGAAATGGACTGTACAATTCAGTTCACATTCGGTCCACAAATGAAGGAACTTATTTTCGGAGAACTAATCCTGAATAAAGGCTATACTAAGTCCTAAATTCCAATGTTTGATTAAAAATGTTGTATATACAGCAAGCAATAAAAAGCCAAAACTTAAAGTGTGGGAGTGTACTGTGTTAGAACTCAACACATGCTGCACAAAATGAAAATTATTCTAAACCTTTAGATGGATGGTATGTGGGCTTACCTTAAACATTTAGGTGTGCGTGGGATTCTATTAGGGATTCCTCTAGCAACAATGACCGCCAGTTCCTGCAGTTAGGTTGCCAAAAAAATATCAGTATACCAATACCTATTGTTAACTTGTAGGAAGCATTTGGTTAGTTAATTCAATACTGATCTTTGGGTATTGGGAAAGGGTGCACTTTTCAGTTAAATTGGTAATTGTTGATGATGAAATTCAAAACAAATGTAATTCGTTAAACTCAGAAACACTAACCTTCACGAAAGGGGCCCATTACTCGACATATAAACCACGATCAAACCCTCCAAGAGCTGCAACAAACATTATGGCATAGTTTCAACTTGTTGAATTCAACAACAATAAACATAACAGGTCTCAATTATATAAGCAAAAGACTAAAGAATTCTTTAAATAGAACACAGATCGGAGTTGTTTATGATAAAATTACCTGAAACAACAGAAAGAAGATCAGCCTCACTCTTCGCAACAGCATTTCCACGCCCATCATAAGCCAATCTTTTACTCTTTATCATAAGCGGATAGCCAAAGAGGTCTGCTGTTATCTTGGCACCTTCTAGATCATCTATCTGCCTTTGCCATATGTTACAATAATCAATTTATCATATTGAGTGGCTACACAGCGAAATCGGGAAATTCATTCACTCTGATCATCAAACACGTGTAAAAAGTAACAAACGTGCATAAATTAGACTTCTGAAGATACTTATCCTGTCACATATCAAACACCCCCCAATTCTCACCAATATTAGACATGAAACAATGCAGCGCAAACACGTATCTAAAACACATATATCAACACAGGTTCAATCCGAAAAGTTCCAATACCTGAATGATTCTAATGGTAGAGGCTTTGGGCTGGCAGTCCACTCCTTGCTGCTCAAGCTTCTCCAATATCTCCACATCCACGTGCTCGATTTCCACCGTCAGCACTCCACACCTAAATCACACAAAACCACATTCAACCACACAAACACAAACACAAAACTCAAACACACAGCAAATACTTAATTGGTCTGACAATGCATCCCTCTAAAAAATGTAACCTTTTCACAAACTCTAGAACAGCAGAACAACTACCGTCGAGGCTACCAAACCATAATGTGATAGGCCATTATAAAACAGACTCAAACTGCAAAACAAACATAGCACGTTAAACCCATTATACAAATCCCCAGAAACTTCTACAATCTCTAAACCCAGAACCAAGGGTTAAAGGGTCTGTTTGGACTGGATTTCAATACTAAAAATCAGCTACTGAAATGGGTATTTTAAAGGGCAACCAAAGGTATCAACCAATCCTCTCTTTACCAAAATTATACTACCTCAAACTCTCAAAGCTCTTCAAATATGGAAATAGGCCATGAATTCGGACATCACAGATATACAAATTAGATCAGTCACAACAATCAACTAAGCCGTCATGAGATCCAATTTCTCAACAAATGAAAGCATCACCCTTTACCAAACTATGTCAAAATCCGGTGGGGTCTACCTAAAGAAAATCCCTCAAACACAGAGCTCACATACACGAATGAAAACTATATATATCAAATCATCAACCTAGTGATCCTAGCTAGTCCAACTCCACAGCAACCAATCAAAATCATATAGCTCACAAACAAACAAAAATCAATGATCAGAAGCAAACCCAGATCAGATCGAGCAACATCAACACACTGGAAACCACCAACATAACAAAAGACAGATAATTTAGTCTCCAAAGTTGAAGAACAAAACACTGACCGGACGGCATTCGTGAAATGTTATTAGACGATCTTCAGAGAGAAGATTGTGCAGATTGGGCGTCTTCCATCCATTCAAAATCTTCTACTTCTTCTTCTTCAGATCTTCTTTGTGTAAAAACTGTAAAGCAAACTGAAACAGATAGGCGTAGGCTGTAGGCCTTCTTACTATGAAACTCTTCTCAATTTCCTCTATGTAGAGTAATGTTTACAGATCAGAGAGAAGCGGTTGGGTTAGAGAAAAGAAACTGTAATATCTTGTGAATCTAAGCCGTCATTGAGGAGTATGTATCAACGCCCAGGAATTAGAGGGCATGAACTGGGTTTTGTTCGATTGGGTATATTGCCGACTAACCCCATTCAATTTCATCTAAGGAATTATATACAGAACACAAATATGTTAAAAGTTTAGAGAAAGAGAGAGTTTACCAGATTGGGCATTTGAGCTCTCGGCCCATTTTCTCGAGGTGCACCAGAGTGCCCATTTTCCGGTGATCGGAGAGAGAGAGAGAGTAGAATAGGACGACGGAGGGTTTTGTATTTGTTATTGGGATTTTATGAGAACCATCGTCTTGGAACTTGCCTAGCCCTATGGATTTCTTCTTTAACACGCTCAATTTCTTCTCCGACAATCATGGCTTCCCCCCTCTTCAATTGTCCGCATGGGATCGGCCCGTTTTATTGGATAACTGCTCATGGTAACTGCATCTTACGTTTCTCTTTGTTTAATCTCTCTTTACTTCTTTGCCCATTCTTTATAAATTCGAGAGTTGTAGACCTGGTGTTGAGGGAAGGGCAAATTGTGGGATTACGAAAGTTCTACCTTGATAACTTCCCTAAGCCCCTCTGCAATAATTAATAGAGATATTTAGTGAAAACGTACGTACATACATGCAAGGATGTTAGCTATATATATATATATGTACAGATCGATTAAATTACGTACGTAATTGATGGATCGATATGTAGATCGAGTACGTATAATTAAGCGTAAATTAATGGACAAATATATATATATGTAATAATTAATTAATTATAATATTTTGTAGCAGTATGGACAAGAGTTTGATGAAGTTGAAGAATAGATGTGATGTCCGGTATATGGATGGAATTAGCGAATTTGTGAATTTTGCGATAGAACATGGTCAGGGAAAGAAACGTTTCAGGTGTCCGTGTCAGAAATGTCTTAATTGTCAGTATGCGGAGGTTAATGTTATGGTGCAACACCTGTACGAAAATGGTATGATGTGGAGTTACACTACATGGAGCGAGCATGGTGAAGCAGTAGAGTTCAACGCAGCAGACTTCAGCTCAGGGTACAGTTACCATGGTGCCTCATCCAGCGGCAGTGGTGCCGGACCCCCAGCTTGCAACCCAACTGCAGATCTGGTCCACCTGGACGACGGATAAAGTCATTATCCGTCGTCCAGGTTCAATTTACCATGTCGGTTCGATTATTTATTTCTTTTTTTTCCAATGAATTTTTCACCTGGACGACGGATATGTGGTTGTCTGTCGTCCAGGTGATAACCTGGACGACGGAGAACGTCAATATCCGACGTCCAAGTCGAAAATCATGGCGGTTCGTTTTACCGCCTCAATTTCCACTTAGACGACGGAGAATCAATTCTCCGTCGTCTAAGTCCAAATTTATGGCTGGTGAAACGTCCCGCCCATTAATTACGCGCCGCTTCGAAACATTTTAACCTTTCACTTAGACGACGGAAAACACTGTTTCCGTCGTCCAAGTGCACTTAGACGACGGAGAATAGTGCTCCATCGTCTAAGTGAAAGCTTATATATAGGCCGAGCCTCATCTTTTTTTCCTCATCCCTTACAACTTTCTCTCCTCCATCTCCTCTCTCTCTCTCTCTCTCATTCCGGCGACGCTCCGACGACATTTTTTCCGGCGTGGTTCCTCCTCTCCGACGACACAACTCCGGCGATTTTCCCGAAAACTCCCGAAAAACTCCGATTCGGTAAATTTCTATTTTTCCCTTATTAAAATAATTTTTATTTAATTAATTAGTTTTAAATATTTCTTAAATGATTATTGTAATGTTATTAATTAATTATTGTTATTAATACTAATTAAATGAATAATTGTAAATTTATTGTTATTAATTAAATAAATGATTACATATTGTTATTAATTAATTAAATGGTAAATTATTGTTATTAATAATAATTAAATGAATAATTGTAATTACTTTAATTTATGAAATGAATAAATATTATTGTAATTATTTATTAATTAGTTGCATGATTAAATAAATATGAGATTAAATTTATTATTAGTACGTGTTTGATTTAAATTTAGTACATAGGCTTGGTTTATTAAGTCACACTCTTTGGAATAGATGGCGTCTCTTTTCCTAGCTTATCTCCTTAACCCCTCGTGATGTGTGGATTTCATCACCGCACACCATAACCTAAGTGAAGTTATGGACACGAGGTTGAGGGCGGAGTTTGCAAAGGACTTGAGGGAGTGTAAATTTTCGAAAAATTGGCCGAATGTCGGACATGGTGTCTAGAAACGGGTTATGACTGGTGACAGGATTTGGACTAAGAAAGAATTTTGTCGAAATTAGTCCTGCCTCTCGCGTTATCTCTATCCCTAACTGGCTATGTTTTTCGATTTAACCAAGGCTGATTAATTGAAAATTTACACTTTATCGCGCGGGTCGCACGTCCATTGAACGACCGAAAATGCCAAGCTAGTGTACTCTATTTAAATCTTAAACGTACTTAATTAATTAGCGTAAATTTTTAAGTTGTAATTATTATGGTAAGTAGGTATTTTAACACCGTACTCTTAGGTTTAAATGGCTCCGCCAAAGACGACATCCGGCAAGAAGAAATCCCAACAGGAGGCAGAAGATGCCATGCTCCGAATGTTGGCGGCCCAAGTCGGTTGGGTTCAACAGGAGGGCAACGACCCTCTCAATCCGGACTGATCATCTGGTCCGTCCGTAGCGCCCTCTGGGGAAATTCCCGCTCCCCAATTCATCTCGAGCGGTGATGACGTCGACCCCTTCCAATCTCCGACGCCCGGTACCGGTTCAACGGGAAGTACTCAGGCGTCCTCGACCGCCGAATCAATCATGTACAGCGCCCGCGGTAGGCAAAGGAGGGCCCCCACTGACCCGGAACCGAAAAGGACTCGGGGTCTTGTTAAAGGGGGCAAAGCGGAGCGTATTTGCAAGGCGACCGGTAAAAAGATCGACTTGCCGTACGACGAATTCACCGGTGGCCCTCCCACAACTCAGCTAGCAAGTCTCTCGGCGCATGGGATATGGTCAATCATCCGTAACCGGGTTCGTATCACTGCCCCTACTTGGAAGGAGACGCCGGATCATGAGAAGGCGAAAGTCTTCAAAGATCTTTCGGTACGTAATACGTTCAATTTAGTTATTATATAATATTGTTAATCTCGGCCTAAAATTTCATAATATATACGATTATAATTTTCTATTTATTTTTTATAGGAACAATTTGACGTGGATCCGACCCCGGCTATGTTGAGGCATATCAACCAAACCGCCAACTCCATCTACAAAGATTGGAAGTACAAGCTCCATAAGTACTTCCAAGATGTCGGTTCCGTGCCTCCCCCGGTAGAGCTGCAAGGGGAGAGAGAAGATGAGTGGGAGTGGTTGTGTAACCACTTTGTCGATGAACAATTTAAGGTATTAATTTTTTTTTATTTCAATTAAGATAATTGAATTATTTAAATTGTAGTTATTCATTTTTTAATGATTTAATTATGTTGTGTATCAGAAATTCTCCGGTGTCAACAAAGCCAACCGGGGGAAGAAGGAGAAACACCATACTACCGGCGCCAAGCAGTTCATTCAAATAGCCAAGGAGCACAAGGATAAGGGCTCCAAACACCCTTATCTTGATGCAAGCGTAAGCGCGTGCGTGACGCCAGGGCTCGATAATGAAGCGAGTCAATGCGGCGTAAGTGATATATATATATATGTATGTGTGTGCTTTTAATTATAGTAATTATTATTTAAATATGATTTCATTATAATAAATTAATTATTCTTTTGTAGGCAAGGGCGATAGAGCGTGCGCATGAAGAGTTGGCTAACACTCAGCTTGCGTTCCCAGATGTGCCGCCGGAAGACTTGCCTCCTCTATCCTTAGAGAGCCAAATTGCAATCGCGGATGAGGTCTACGGTCGTAGAGCTGGCAAGGAGGTTAGACACTTTGGGCCTAGGGTGGTACGAGATTTGTCGACGACCTCCGGCTCATCATCTACGGGAGGTTCGGGCCAGCGGAGAAGGAGTCAGGCTGCGGCCGTCGAAGCAGCCATTCAAGAGGCTCGACTGGCACAAGAGGAAAATGAGTCAATGCGACAAAGACTTGACGAACAACAAGCACAAATAGCCCAACTCATCACCCTCATGCAACAAAATCGAGAAGTATGTCAACCTCCTCCGAACCCACACCCCGACGACAACGACCCGGCTGGAGGCGGAGGACTCGGCGGCGCATCTGCTCCTCCAGTGTATTAGCTAACTAGTTAATTATCGTGTTTCTTTATTTCCGAGTTCCGAACAATATTATATAATTTTTCTGGGTTTTTAATTTGGATGTGTATATATGTACAAATTAATTAATTAATTAATTAATACATTAATTAATATTAAAAATTTAGTTTAATTAATAATTTTCGACTATTTTTCATTATTTAAATTAAATTAATAATAAATTAAATTAATAATATTTAATTTCAATTTTTTTTAAAATTAAATATTCACTTGGACGACGGAGATTATGTTCTCCGTCGTCCAGGTACACAAACCCTAAACCTAACCCTAAACCCCTAACCCCTAACCCCTAAACCCTAAACCCTGCCATTCTCCGTGGCCCAGGTGTTCACCTGGACGACGGAAACGCTAATTCTTCGTCGTCCAGGTGAACACCTGGGCCACGGAGAAACGAGCAATCTCCGTGGCCCATGTAGTCACCTGGACGACGGAGACTTAGAGTTTCCGTCGTCCAGGTGCATACATGGGCCACGGATAATGTCCGCGGTCCAAGTGAACTTGGACGACGGAGCACTAAATCTCCGTCGTCCAGGTTCTTGGACGACAGCACTTGGAGCACGGACCTTGGACGACGGAGATTCCGTCGTCCAAGTACTTAGACGACGGAAAACTGTACCTAGACGACGGAAATGGTCCGTGGTCTAGGTGCAGTTTTCTTGTAGTGTGGTGAATTATGTTGTAGGAGGAGCTTCAATTAGCTCTTTTCTAACGGTAAAATTAGATCGAAGTTGAAAAGGAGAAGACCATTGGGGAAAGAGTGGTGAAAGCAGAAGACGTGAAGGAGATAGACAGCAAGGTCGAAGACGGTACAGTACGGTCGTTTTACTAAAAGCCAAAAAGAATAGATTTACATAAACTGAGTTTGTCATAAGCTCAATTAAGCTTGAAGAAATTTAAAATAACTATCCTCTCATATTGCAACACGTAATTGTCACATGAAAATTTAAGACTGAGATGCATAACCTTGGAGTGTATAGCAGCACGATTGATATATATCTATAATTAGCCTTTGTCTTCAAAATCGTTGTTTGATATGAAAAAATTATTGTTAGTAGTATGTAACCCTAAAAAATATCTGATTTTGCGGCTATTTGATTTAAATATCTTATTCCAAGTTGGCTACCAAGTAACAAATATTATACACGTACCACCAGCACTACATAATACATATGGAAATATGGACATTCTATCCCTAACCATTAATTAATGTGCTTAATGTAATCAATTTTTAAGTTGTTTTCAAATTGAGAGCCTTGGAAATTTGAATCTAAGCAACCAATAATGATAGAGATAGAGATAGAGATCATTTGAATTGTATTATAGTTGTACGTGTTGTGTATATAGTTACGTGGATGATTGACAAAGCGTGACATGTATTCTTGGTCATTAGGTAGGCAAGATGCTTCAATCACCAATAATATGAGTGGTAGAGAAAGAGCTCCACTAGCACGCTAAGCCATAATTTTGATGCTCAACCAACTGAACCCAGTGCTTAATTAACGTACTCTCATGGTGATGGCTTTAGCAATCTAGTATGATAGAAATAGGAAAGAGCGGATTCATTTTCTTCCGACCATTTGGTCATTGGGAAGAAATTGCTTGGCCTGTGGGTATACTGCTTGCTATATATTTTGTTCTTGATACATATATTAATGAGTAAAGGGGCCTGATCCGAGAGGCACATTAGCATCCTCTATAAAGTAGACAATGATCCGAAAATGTATGAAATTTACATTGTCTACATACTAATAAGTTTTGTATTGATTTTATGCTCAAAGTTCAAATATTACTTTAAATCTTTAATGGGGTCTAAATAGTCATGCACAAGATATTTTCTTCTTCTTTTGACGAAGCATTTCTTAAGTAACGATATTTTCAATATTACTTGTTAAAACATAAGCAAAAAAAATAGATATTAAAATTGATTATTGTCGTTAAAGTGACTTAATCGAATCACCAAAATGTCATCAACTTGACCTCTTTATAAAACATGTCTCAATCTAATAAATATTTAGTGTAGGCTTAAAAATGCTCAAACACCATGTAATGTCATCAACTTGAACTCGATCTTTATAAAACATGTCTCAACCTAAATACCTAATAAATATTTGGTGTAGGCTAAAAAATGCTCAATCACTGTGTAATGGCATGGCTAATGACAGCTTTGTATGGATTTTGCGATATTATGAACAGAAACGTTATGAGACGTACAGTCAACCAAACAGAAGGATGCCAAGTATCGATTGACTACTAGTACGTGCTCTATTGCATATTTGCATTATAAGATTCCAGTTGCAATATAAAATCCACTGGAAGTTTAATGTCTCGGGTCATTAGTTGTTTTAATCTCAAACTATATAAATAATATAATAGTGATTTCAAACTGGAGTTGCTCTTCGATTGAGAAATGAGAACCCAGATTGCCATGAGATTGTCTAGCTAATTATCCGCTACGGAATACTATATGTTTATTACCGAAACCATATATATCCCTAACCATGTGATATTGTTGAAAAACTGTGCCATTTTAAGGTTCCCCTGCACACCGACTAGTGCACAATAATGTTCTTGATCACATGAAACCGATCATAAATTTACAGTTGAGCTCAATATAATAGAAGGAAGCAGATATCTTGCCTCCTGGGCGCAAAACTACACTTGTACGGTCCAACTTAATCTAAGATTCTGATCCATCTGATCCACCTCCACAGGAATCAACATCAAATACAAAACTTAATACATACAGAATTATATGTTTGACGAAAATGCCTTGCTTCGTTGCAAGCAATCCCATATATAAATGTCAAAGATCAATGTCATGGCCCCCATGTGAGTATATGTGGAACAATTAATCGCTTACTTGAAAACGAATAATGTGCAATATTTATACATATTCTGTGAGGAGCATTGGTGAGGCAACATATCAATGACACTGGTACCGACATGATATTGGAGAGAAAAATAAAGTTGGAATCCTTGTATTTTAAAAATCGCCAAAGCCAAAGCCAGATTTGCCCTCTGCTTTGATGGGAACTGGGAACTAGGATTTGGGAAGTAGTTAGCTGTTAATATCGAATCGAAAATCGAAAAAAAAAACCGAACCGAAAACGAACCGTAACCGAAAAAACCGAAATCGAACAAATACCGAACCGAAAAACAAAAAAACCGAACCGAACCGAAAAATTCGGTTCGGTTTAGGTTTTCGTCTCCAAAAAAATCGAAAAAACCGAACCGAATCGTTTGAACCAAAATGAATAAAACGACGTCGTTTTACAAGTGTCAATCAAGTTTGATGTTGTTGGGTATGTTGTTGAATATCTCTCTTTGTCCCATATGAAAGTAGTATTTGGTATGTGTCATAGTTTGATACTTAACAATGATTATTGGGGTTCTTGTAGATTTAAGAAAAGGAATGCTAAGTTACCAAAGAAAAACTCCCTAGCTGAGAAAGTGAGAATGGTGGACAAGTTGAGTATAGTTTGAGAATGGATTCAATTGAGTGTTTTTATGTGATATTTGTATTGTATTTTTATTTGGATGGACTGTAGATTGTTTTAAACTTGGACTATGGAGTGTGGACTTTGGTTTATATTTGAAACTTTGAATTTGTGATGTAAACTTTCGGTAAATATTTGGCTATTTGCTATGGTTTGAAACTTTGAATGTGTGATTTGTGATTAATTATATTTGTTGTAGTTTGATTTGATTTGATTTGACATAAACTATGTTTCACACTTCACAAAATTATTGAAAAAATAGCTAATGAAGATCTTCGAATTTTCGAAACTAATAGAAATAAATAGTATTTTTTTAGAAAATTTTTTTTATTTAAAAAAAAAAACCGAAAAAAAAACCGAAAAAACTGGAAAAAAACCGAACCGAACCAAACCATTCGGTTTTTTTGTAAAAAAATCAAGAAAACCGAATCGAACCGAACCGATTAAAAAATACGATTCGATTTTCGGTTCGGCCTAATAACCGAATCGTTTGTACCGATTAACAGCCATAACTCAAAGTATCAGCACACGGTCTATTAAATTTGAATACTCTTTGCGGAAGAAAAAATATGTTCGTAAGATTAAGTTGGAGGATCAAACCGTTCGCGAAAAAAAAATCAAACGGACATGGCATCAAAATTCTCTTTCATGTAATTGAGAAGTTTGTTTCTTGAGTTTCTTTTAAGTTTTAATAAAAGTTGTTCAACTGATTTTGAATTGAAAATACGTTTCACATCTCTAAAATTGTTCTATATACCTCCTTTAATAAATTTGTACATTATACATCCAATTTTATCTTTAACTTTTTTCTATTTATACCTCACTGTTCCGTCAACAACTAATATTCCCAGAGTCTTATCGATGCCATGACCATCTCTCTCTCTCTCTCTCTCTCTCTCTCTCTCTCTCTCTATATATATATATATATATATATATATATATATCAAGAGATCGAAGCCGGGTATAAAAACACTTGAAAGTTACATGGTGTAGACCGATCAATACAGAGTTACATGGCAAATGATAAGATGGGGTTGATGATGAATAGATAACCCACTAATTACAATATTTGCTGGCGATCGATGTCTCGGTCTTGACCATCTGCATACTTCAACAACACACATTTGAGCTTCTGATCTCGAGGAAGAATATGATTGGGCGAATTCACCTAATTGTGAACTCAGATGACTTTATAATTAAATATGTGTTTTACGATTTTACCTTTCAAACCACTCATTTGATCAAACTTGTTGGCCGGAGATCACAAATGGGTAGCAATGAAAATGCTATTAAGTACACATATGAATGCTACTACTAAGATCTTCATTGACGTTTGATTTTTTCTTTCTTGCTGTTGGGGACATTATAAGATTATAAAATTTTCAAAAAAGTAAGGAGATGTAGAAATCAATTTTGGAGGTGTGAATAGACACACTCTTTCTTGAAATATTTGTCTTAAAATAAACACTAAATACGATAATAGATTTTCTTTTTAAATAATATGATAATAGATTAGGCGAAAATATATATATATTTTTTTAAAGTAATGGGTCTATCTCAATTGATGAAATGGTATAATATAAAGGAGGAGACACAAAACATAAACTCCATAAGAAAAGAAGCACCAGAAATAATATCAGAAGACGCAACTAAGACATTGTATCATAAACAGAATCATTTAACAAAGAGTGTATCATTAGCTGCACCATTTGTTTTACAAAGAAAAAACCGACACAGTAACAAACAAATAACGTGAGTAAAGTGACGCATCAGTTCACTCTAAACAACTTCCTTATTATGTTACCGACAAGAATTACTATCTGTACTAAATCGAATGTACTAAATCGCATCCTGCCACTAAGAGGTACACCCATATAACGAAACTTTTTAAATTTAATAAGTGGAAGTTTAAAAAGCGATCATGAAGAGAGTCTATTCTTTGCTTAGACATCATAAATCATGTGATTCTCAGCTAAAAGAAGCCAAGCAGGTACCAAATGCTTGTTAGTCGAGGAGAGATTACTTAATATCCCCATTAATTTGCACACCAAGAAAATATTAGTATGCTGAGAATTTGTCAAGGCTAAGTAAGCTTTAGCATAATATCGAGATGAGCATATATCTATATCCTCAATATTAATCTACCCCAAACCCTTTTGTCGATCTTTTTGACAAAGAATTCAGTTAAATATAGATATCATAATCAAGTTATGCTTTTTTGGCCATAAAACTATGCAAAAGAAAAATTAGAAAATGGAGTTGATCCCAAGGAAGGCTATGAAGTCCTCGATCTTATACTTTTCTTCACAAATGAATCTAATGCATGGTGAATCTAGTGGGGATGGCACATGATTTGCGATGAACCTGGCCAACAAAAAAATAAATCATGTCTTGAACTTTAAGGTTTAAACTTAAATTATGTTTCGTGAGTGTTTATTGCCTTCACAATTGATATATACACCTTTTATCATTTTTGTGAAAATTTTATCTCAATATTACCCTTAATCCGTGGAGAACAAAAAAAAGTAGTTGATGCATAACGCCATCATGATTCAACGACCACCTTCTCCTTCTCTACGAAAATATGAACTCCTCTCCTTATTATCCTCACTCTTTTGTTCTCCCTACCATAGCACCAGCCTGTAGAAAAGAACTAGGACACGGGAATTGATGATAGTTCTAAAAACTGAACAATTAACTAATCTTCAATCTCTTCTTTGTCGGTTAATCCCAGTAAGTCTGCATAATGACTTATCTTATCAAAATTATCTTGCAATTCATAAAGTAATGGTTACCTAAACTCTATAGTATAATCATTTTCCGAGCACAAATCATAAACTCAAGGGACTTTATTTCTTGAAATTGAATACCCATATCAGTCACCTAAAAGTGTCAGCCTAGATGCATATTATGTACAATAAATGTAGACGGTCTGGATTTAGAAGTAGAGATCGAGGGAGGTCTATGACGAAAAGCAGACGCCCAAGTTTGATCGATGAACATTGAACAAAATAAATAATGAAAGGGCAAAATTGGAAGTTTGGTTGACAAATAAGAAGGAAGAGGTGTGAATAGACGCCTTTGTATTTTTTCTATTTACAATTTTGACTAACTAATTATAAAGTTAGAGAATCAGACGCTGAACTAACTCGTCGTTCAGAACTAAAATTTTATTAATAAAAATAGTTACAATATATACAATGTGGGATGGTAATCAAAATCATCCTAAGGTATAATATACAGTAAAATTTCGATAATTTAATATTTGATTAATTAATAAATTCGTTAAAATAATAATTTTTGTCGGTCTCAACATAAAAAATTGAGTATTTAATACTCGATTAATTAACAATTTTTTCTAAATTAATAAATTTTGTTAGTTTCAAAATTATTAATTTATAGAAATTTAACTGTATAATAATTTTAAACGAAACATGAGTTGTCATAATATTATCCTTCAAATTTAACTCGATGCTTCAGATCAAAAGGCAAAGATAACCAAGGACAACCTATAACCAAGACCAGGACCATTACCCTCTTATATAGATGAGTCAATGGTGGGGCGAAATCCGGCCATATGATAATATTGTTGGAAAATAACATGGACCATGGAGCATATAGCATCCCTATTTACGGTAGAACCAAAAAGGACGTACGAAACAGCCTCTATGTCCATGTCTACATGGATGTGTTGAGATCGACCTGAAGTCTTCTTTTATCTCGGCTAAAGATGCGTTGGAGTCTTGGTGACTGTCGTTACTTCCTTTTGCTATCTAGATTAAACACCGGCAATCAGACACACAGTACAGTATTATGATTATTCTCACATTCTTTACTGCTCGATTCACAACTTTTTACTGTGTGGCGTCACATTATAGTTTTTTTTGTGTGGATAAATGAGAGGTCTTACATAAATTAACGAAAGATAAAATATCTATTACATAGTAGAACGTCCTATTGGGTTCGAGAGAATTGAACCACTGTCATACTAACCTAGGAAACCTAAATTAGTACAAGAACAAACGCCTAACAATAAGCACCAAACGAACCAGACCGCAAAGTCTCTCAAAGGCGAACACCAATACGGGTAACCCAAGATAATATCCGCATCAGCAAAACAAACTACTCGGGTGATGCCTCAGTGAGTTCCACAGTCGTAGTGGCTAGGTCCTCACTGTCACCCTGTATAAGAGAAAGCTTCATGAGCTGTGCCTCAAGATCCGGCACCGAAGTCTCACTGATTGATAACTTCCTTCCAATAATCCTCCTCTTACGGACTTTAGGTAAACCTACTGCCTGACTTGAAGCCGTGTGTTCCTCACTCTCTTTTGGTTTGTTTTTTGAGCCAACTTTCCTGTCTCTCTTCCTTTTAAAAGGTGACACCTTGATATTACCGAATTCATCAGTCAAAGAAGAGCATAAAGCAGTATGTAAAGACCTTCAGTAGGGACTGGAGGCACCGAAATGAACTTTGAGCTCTAAAAAGCCTTCACAGACCTAGGCAACACCGATGGAGAACCCTCTATCTCTTTTCTCTTGGAACCAATCAAGGGTCGGCTCTGATCTGTAAATTGAACCCCCGGTGTAGGTTGTTCCGGAGTCTGAAAAGAGAAGGCACCAAGTTGTCTAGTCAGCTCCACCGCCGTAATTCCAGGAAAGGAGAAGGGCAGCCCCATACCAGTAAGGGAGAGAATCCCAGTTTGACCAGGATTCCTAGTTTTACTAGGAGTTCCGGAGAGACCAGGATTCCCAGGACTCCCGGTACATCCAGGAAAGCTTAGAGAAGTTCTGAATCCCGACTTGTGACCTGTGCTAGGGTTTGGCAGTGCCATAGCTGCCATAATCTCCTCTGCTGCTGACATATCTGGCGGCCCGCCGCAGGTCTCGTGTTCCAGCGTACCGCAAATCCTACAAAACCTAAATATCCAATCGTATTTGAAACAGAGAGAGGTACAGATTTCGTCTAGCTCGAAGACCTCCGGTGTGTAGGCTTGCCACACCTATTTGCTAATATCATGCCAAACCTTCGCCCAAATCTGTTTGCCGCTTCGGATCCCTGACTCATCCAGCCGGATGACCTCCCCAAGGGTTGTCGCAGTATAGTCTACTACATTCACCGTTTGGAGACGCGGTGGCAGACCAAGGATGTAGATCCAGACTGGGATCCTCTGCAAAGGAACCCTCTGAGGGTCACCTACACCGTCGAACTCATTGAATATGAGATTGGACTTGCCGTAGAACTACGACCCTTCACGCAAGATGCGGTCCTGGTCCCCTACCTCACTGAAGCCAAAAACATGCTGATCTCCCTCGCCCAAATAGAAAATTTCTTTTTCAGATCCCAAACTTTGGCTATGGTGCCGTGGAATGCCTTGATGTTAACCTCCTGTTTGCATGAAAGTAAACGCCCCACAGCGTAGTGTTTGTTGTTTCCAGCATCGGTGATTCCGAAGGAGGTTTTTCCTCGCTCAAAGAAAGCAAAGGCTGTTGCAAAGCTGTGCTGTGATCCACTGTTCATGGCTCTTGGATGCTACGTCGAGTTTCCAGGGAAGAGAGGAAGAAACGGCGCATAGGGTTTACCGTCCTAGACTTTTAGTTTCTCTCAGCGTCACATTATAGTTAATATTAGAGGTGTTTATAAATTTAGTTAGATAAAGACTAGAAAATTAAAGATAAAATAGTTTAATTTTCAAAGAAATAAATCAATCCAGGATAGTAATCACACTAGCTAATTCTGAGTTTTTTTTTAAATAGACCGATAGAATTTTGGTGTTTGTTGAATTTCGAGTACGTGACCTCCAAATCATGGTAGGAGTCATTGCTACTAGACTATAATTCATCAACAATTAATTTTGGTTTTAATCTCATGTTCAGTGTGTTTGTAGTTTATTTAAGGAAAAATGGCTATGAATGTCACTCAAGTATGACACGTTCTAAACTTTGCTCACTCAAGTATGACAAATATCACTTTGTTTACTATTGAATGATAATTTACTCACTTTGATTACTCAAATATCACTTTGTTCACTCATGTATGACCAATTTCTTCGGTTCAGAGTGATCAAAGTGAATAAAAGTGTCATTCGATAGTGAGCAAAGTGACATTCGATAGTGAGCAAAATGATATTTGCCATACATGAGTGAACAAAATTTAAAACGTGTCATATTTGAGTGACATTCTTAACCATTTTCCCTTTATTTAATTTTTGAATTTAATTCAGAAAATTAAAATGAAGCATTTACAAGAACTGATGCTAATCGGACGGCTGATATTAATTGGAATACCCGGTTTGAAAAATCAGAAGGATGGTGGCTGGCCCATTTAGCCATTTAGGAATCTAACTACCCCATAAATATCTGACTGCTGCCCGTAAAACTGACACGGTCAGCTCCCATTTGGGCAGCTCCAAACTCCAATGGCTTCCTTTAGACTTGTGGACTCTCAAATTCCATAAATGTCGAGCCTTTCCCTTCTCACAGAGCCATGGAGGAAACCACCTCCACCTCCACCTCCACCTTCCTTTTCATATTTCTGAGGTGGCCCAATTCAGTTACGCACTTGACTCTTTGAGAGAGAGAGAGAGAGAGAGAGAGAGAGAGAGAGAGAGAGAGAGAGAGAGAGAGAGAGAGAGAGAGAGAGAGAGAGTACATAGTCCGAGTCGTAATGGGTCAGGGACCGAGTTGCAGAACGAGTGACGAACATGGTCTCTTCAGTGCCGTGCAATTTGGGGACCTGGAAGCTGTGGAGGCTCTGTTAGAAAGAGACTCAGGTGTCTTACGTCACACTACTGTGTATGATCGTCACTCTGCTCTTCATATTGCTGCTGCTAATGGCCAGATCGAGGTGGGTGGCCTCTGTTTTGCTTCATTGGTTTTCAGTGATTTTTTTTTTTGGAGAAATGGGTTTTTCTGGGTTTTTGTTTCTTGGTAGGGACTAATCATTTTGGATTTGATTTTTGCAGATTCTGTCTCTGCTGTTAGAACGATCAGCAAAGCCTGATGCTTTGAATCGTCACAAGCAGGTAACGTACTCTCTCTTAATGTGAAACGTTGTTGCTTGGAGAATGTTTGATCTCTCCTGTTTGATTTGCTAATGGTGTGTTGGTTTTGAATGGTTTAGACTCCGCTTATGTTAGCTGCAATGCATGGAAAGATCTCATGCGTGCGAAAGCTTCTTGAAGTAGGAGCAAATGTATGTGAAAAAGTCCCCCGCTTTTTTGTATGGTTTGGATTTCCGAATTATGTTTTTTATTTATGGATTATGAAGCTAATGTGGGATGTTTGTTAGGTATTGATGTTTGATTCCCTTCATGGAAGAACCTGTTTGCATTATGCTGCTTACTATGGCCATGCCGATTGCCTCCAAGCCATTGTTACTGCAGCTCATTCAAGTACTGTTGCAGCTTCTTGGTTAGTCTTCTTTGGACAGTGATTTGAGCGTTTCTTTGGTTGATCCGACTATTTGGTGATTGATGAAGTGATATGTTGATTTGAATTCTAGGGGATTTGCGCGGTTTGTGAATATAAGAGATGGTAGGGGAGCAACGCCGTTGCATTTGGCAGCCCGGCGAAGTAGGCCCAAGTGTGTACATATATTGTTAGACAACGGAGCTCTCGTTTGTGCTTCAACCGGTGGGTATGGGTAAGTGTTAAACGGATGGTCTTAATAATGATTGATCTATAGTTTTGATTTTGTTCTCGTGACTGACAAAATGGTGTTCACAGCTCTCCGGGAAGCACTCCGCTGCATTTGGCGGCTAGAGGGGGATCTGTAGATTGTATACGAGGTCTTTTGGCTTGGGGAGCAGATCGTGCTCAAAGAGATGCATCAGGGTATAAATTCATTTCCTTCCATACCTGGAATCAAATTTTAGAACAAACATAGATCCTCTTGTGTTGTCTATGTGTATATAATATTATCTAAAACATGTTCATCTATCCAACCACCATCAGTTTGGTCAACAAGCTTTTTCCTGATTGAGAGATCAAAATATCTTCTTTAAATAAGTGACAAAACTAAGTCCAGCAAGTACTACATGTTAAGGCCTCAATGGTGGGATCCAACTTAAAATGATTTATTTAAATTTAATCAAGAAAACTTGAACCATTAACCAAATCCCTTAAATTAATGTGTAACATTTCACCGCCTTCAACGTTATTTTCTGTATATGTTGTAAAATTCAGGAGAATGCCGTATATAGTAGCTTTGAAACACAAACATGGAGCTTGTGCGGCCATGCTGAATCCTGCATCAGCTGAGCCTCTAGTGTGGCCAGCACCATTGAAGTTTATTAGTGAGCTTAATGAGGAGGCCAAGGCTCTGTTGGAACATGCCTTAATGGAGGCAAACAAGGAGAGGGAGAAGAACATGTTGAAAGGAAGCGGTTACTCTCTTCCATCTCCATCACATTCTGATGTAAATTCTGATATAGGGACGGATGACAATATTTCTGAGGTAATTTTCTATGTTCCTGTCTTATTTCTAACTCTGTTTTCAAATATATTTACACATGTAGTTTTCTATTCATCAAACTTTGTATAAGGCCGTGTCTCAATAGGTTTGCTTATTGTTATTAGTAGTGAGAATTACAATTGTGATGTGCACTGGACCAAGGTATTTATTGAGATTTTTGTTGATTGCAGGCAAGTGATTCAGATTTATGCTGCATATGCTTTGAGCAAGTGTGTACAATTGAAGTCCAAAATTGTGGCCATCAAATGTGTGCTCAATGCACCCTAGCCCTCTGTTGCCACAACAAGCCCAACCCTAATACGTTATGTGTAACCCCACCTGTTTGCCCATTCTGCCGAAGCACCATTGCCCGTTTGGTAGTGGCAAAGATCAAAAGTTACGAGGATGCTGATCTTGACACGGGTGACAGCAGTTCCTCCAAGCTAAGGAAGGCAAGGAAATCCCGAAACTTCAGTGAGGGTAGCAGCAGCTTCAAGAACTTATCAGCAATGAATTCTTTTGGAAAGATGGGTGGTCGTGGGTCAGGAAGAATTGTTGCTGAGAATGAGTGGACTGACAAGCCTTGATGCTTGGTAATCAAAAGACTCCCATATGTGACTATGGATTTGCTTTCTTGTTAGTTTGAGGGAGTAACAAATTCAAGAGGTCAGTATTTCAATCATTTGGTATGTACAGATATAAATCCATCTGTTGTGTAGTTTTGCAAATGTAGGTTTTTAGAAATAAGCAAAAAATGGAGTTGCAGGGTTGGGTTTAGGTTAAGTCTAGGTGACCTGGTTATGTTAAATTTGTTGACTTGAGATTCAAGGTTCTTATTCTTTGGTGATTCGAGAGTGTTACCTATCTGAATTGGGAAGAGAAAAGGAAAGGATGAAGAAAATCTTCTTCTTGCTCCAAGCAGAATTCAATGTTCGTGAATGGCTGCTGCTTTAGTTCTGTATCTAAGCTAGACAGAGTCGCAGAACCACTTGAAAGACTTTTTGAGGATGGAGATTTTGATCCTACCAAAGTCTTCTCTTTCTGTGTCATTCTGGGTGATGTAATATACAGATTTAAAAGAAATTTGGTGCCAATTTATTTCTTTTGCTTGTAGCTGTTGCTTAGATATGGCCATATGGGGTTCATGATGTCATGAGGATGTGGTATTATGGTACAAAGAAAAACATAACAGGAATCTTGAAATGTGGGATTTCTACATTCGTATTCAAATGAGAGAGTATGACACCAACGTTGATTAACTTCAATCTAGCGGTGGTCAGAGGAGAATTGGGTCTTTGAACTTAAAAATTGAACTTGAGAAAACCATCCTATCTCAGTAAAGGAAAAAAAATAGAATGGTCAATTGGTGGCCATGGACTCCAATTCTATTGATCATACGACCCCAAAATCCAATGCCGGGTCAGCTGGATCCGTCTACAAGGACAGTCGGCTAGATCACAGTAGTGAAACATTACCTGACAAGATGAGAATCAAAGCTCCAATATACAAAGTTAAGTTTGGCTTGTGACTTTTGCCGGTCCCTATCTCTATTCTGATCCCGTACGGGACGGGTCGGGACGAGATTGAGTATTTTAAAAGTCTGTTTCGACCCGACCTGTTCCGACGAGATTGAGTATTATTTTGTATAGTTGTAAACTTTTAAGTCTTATCAAATTATATTTATTTTATATTGAACCCGAAATTTGGTTTGTCTAATCTCATTCAAATATTTGTTGTTTAATACTGAAAGGACCCAACCCCGATTCAGTTGCCTAAACCGGAATTGAACCCCTTCTGAAAATGAGAACCAATAAAAATTTCGGCAGAGTAACGTTACTAACGTGGAATTGCATTAACCTGCACCCTGAAAATAACACTTCGTCATATGCCACAAAAGCCAAACCGTGGGCACCAATCCCATCCGGATTTCTCAACATCATATCATAATCAATAAACAGTAAACATACTGTAATATATATATATCCGAGAAAATCCGTATAAAACATGTATCAGAATGTATCAGAGCGACCTTTAGTGTAAATATATACAATATACACATCAGTAGGCGAAACAAGAACCTACTGGAAAACACAAGTAGCTCAGATCACTAGCCTCCAACCACGACGTGAAACACCAGAACTTGAACTGCAACTGGGCACGGAAACCGAAAAGCCCAGGAGAAAGACATGAAAACCGTTAGAGTGAATGGACGAAAAGATAAATGTCTTTCACCGGATAATATATAAGTTATAAAAATATATGCGAGTCTGAATGCATAAATAAAGAAATGGTACACGAGGGAGACTCTAACTCCTCACGCGTACAGAGCATGCATAAAAATCTCACGGGGTCACTCGTGGACACATCCGTGCTAGTACAGTCAGAATCACGGGGTCCCTAGCCCACACGTGATTCTTAGCCAGAAAGGCCTCGGTTCCGGGGAAACGCCCATCGCCGGTCAGGTCAGGGTACTGCCCCTCCTGGTAGGCCTCCATCGGGGATCAGCCGAGAGGCAAGTGTATCGATACAACAACGTAATTGAGACTGTACTCTGTATAAATCAAATCATAAATAGTTCGATGCAAATGCATGAAACAACATATAAGTGTATATACGTATTATATACTGGTATAGGCATAATCGTATAACACATGCTCACGTAAATCGAAATCTCGTATGCATGCTCAAGTTCGTAAAACGTATAAAAAGACTCGCAAACAATCCGTGAAAAGAAATGTCCACTCACAAGTGAGCAAAATGCGCACACGCGCTAATCTTGTGGTCCGGCGGAAGATCCCTCGCCTGAAACACGATCACGATCCCGATCTCGATCCCCTGAATAATCATAAAACAATACTGATCAAAACCATAGCTCACAACTCTGTATTTAACCACGGAAACAAACTGTTCCTGGAAATATACAATGCAGTACAAAATGATTAACGAAATTTCTGAAATCTGCACTCGAAACCCTCGACTGAAAATCCGATACTCAAATCACTACGAAAACCTTTGGATGATAATCAGAGTGCGATTACGAGAAAAACGACATTAAAAACGTCGAAAACCAAAAAGTCAACTCCTCGCCGGAGCTCCGCCGTTGACCGCCGCCGCCGCCGTCAACGGTGGAATTCCACGGCGAGATTCTTCAGAATTCAAGGTCTCATCAAGCCAAATCACTTCTTCAACTACCACAAGAGCCAAAACAGACCGGAACCCTCCAATTCCACCAAAATCCGAACGGAATTCTCCCCTCCGGCAACCAATTCGGGTTCTCCTCAAAACTCAACCAATCCTTAATTAAACTACATGGTGAGACTCACTAGGGCAAGGGGATTCAAACCCCCCTAACCACCACCACCGTGGCTCGCCGGAAAACTGGAAACCGACACCGGCGACACCCACGAACTCGACCCGTTTCGGGTCACCACTAAACCTCATCAATTTCCCTAAAATCAAGTACCAATCCACTCGAAATCACAAGGAGAAGCGAACCATACCTTCAACAAGGTCGGAGGTGGCCGGAAAATGGATGTCGAATGGCGAAGCCAAATCGGGAAACTTCCCCCTTTCGCGGTCAACGGTCAACTTGCTATTTTTGGAAAGTCAACGGTCCGGTCAACATCAAACAGTGATTTACGACTATTTCTCGACTATTCCCGATATTTATACTCGCGCCTCGGGTCGATCGACGATTCGAAATGGATAACCATCACGATTCGGATAAACACGAAATAATCGGATAAACTCGTCGAAAATTGAAACTTCAAATAATCGTATTATATTCCTCGGTTATCGGAAAAATCATCCGGAACCGTCCTCGAGCTTGAAATCACGTACTCTACAACTTCCGTGAAAACACTCAACTCAAATTCTCGGCCGAAAATATAGTCGCGAATAAAATCGACAAACCACACATATATCGTAAAACTGCGACTATGACCAATCTCGTGAATCGTGCCGAATACCCTACTGACTCGGGTTCGGGTCGTCACAAATACTCTATTAAATGTTCATTTTAAATTGGACCTGAAATTGGACTCGTCTTGTCCCGTCCTATCCTGTCCCGTTCGGGAGATCGGGCCGGGTCAAATTTCGGGTCCAATTTAAAATGAACATTTAATAGAGTATTAAACAAAAAAAATTTGAATAAAATGAGACGAACCAAATTTCGGGTTCAATATAAAATAAATATAGTTTGATAAGACTTAAAAGTCTATAGCTATACAAAATAATACCGTTTTACTTGATGGTTAATTAAAAGAAGTAAAACTACAAACAATTTTATTTCATGTTTAATTGATATATTTAATTCATACTACAAGTATAATACTTTGATCGTTAGAAGGTAATTTTATTTTTTTGTTGAATAATATTATTAGTTTGATTATTTAATATGTCAACCCTTAATAAAATAAATAATAAAATAGACAAAATATATTACGCGGGACGGTCTATCAGGATTTTAAAATCAAGACCTAATCCCGTCCCTAGAAAATAGGATGAGTCGAGACGGAATAGTGAAAATTTTATTTTTCGTCTAGTCCTCTCCCAAGCGGAATCGAGATGGGATCGGGTCGAGTTTGAAATTTGCGGATTCGTGCCTCCTATTTTTGTTTAGAGCCATCTTATGTGAAGATACCCAATTATCTGCAGGGGGCCGTTTCTGTTGGCCTAGCCTTTTCAGATGGACACATATCCGGTACCAAACGGGTATGGTCCCATATTGGGCGGTCTTTTTCTCCATTTGTGTCAGTCCATGATTCACATATCCTAATTAGTAGTGTGACTATGAGGCCTGGAGGGGGGACATCATAAAGGTCTCATCTGATGCAGACAGACTATTGACTTGTATTCTTGTAATGAGTTCATCGGTAGATCTTATGGGAGAGTTGCTCATCGTATTTAATTATCTGTATAATATCCAGGCCAACTGTTGAGTTAATTTTGCCTTAAAATTATGCCATGAGCTGCACATAGATGTGTAGCGGTGAAAATGAAGAGAAAAGCAAGACAAAAATCAAACTCTTTATGAATCGGTTTAAGGTTTATGGTATCTCAGAGTATGTCACGTTTCAGATTGTTGTATTGTTAGATTCAACAGTGCAAAAAAAGTTGAGAAGTGATAATTTTGATTGGTATACACAAGTTGAATATCTCCTTCTTTGATCTTAGGTCTGGTCAGTAGGCAGGACATGGTACCTAGGATTCCAATATCGAAGGAGATTTATTAAGCCAACTTTTACTGTTATATGAAGTTGAAGATTGATGTGCTGCACTACAGAAGTTAGCTATATAGAAGAACACCAATTTATTTCTCCCAATAACAACAAGTTCTGATTGATACACACAACTGAGACATGCATAACATTATCAATTAACACATACATGAAAACAGCATTGGTTTTCTTCTGTCAACATTTGAATCAAACCATGGACTTGATTGAGGAGGAGCTACTTGACCATCAACAAACAGTGAGTGGGTTTCTCTAACAGCCCGCTCAGCCATGGCAAGCTCAACATCTGGTCCATATATTTGGGGGTTTCTTCTGTATTCATCCATGGCAGCTCTTCTTTCTTCTGCAAGGAACTGACCGAGGGATGGTGGATTTCTAGTAATGCTCACATTCTCACCATCTGTACTGTCCGTAGAGCGTAAAGAGAAAATACACAATTTGAACTTGGTGGTGTTACTAGTAGTCGTTTTGTTCTTAGATATCTGATCGGTCTTTCTTCCTCTTAGGGATCTTCTTGACAGCTCTAGAATGCTATTGATTCCTATAAGGTTCCCAAGTGTTATGCTTCTATCATGGAAAAAAGACCCTGTGGACTGCATCCAATTAACCAGAGACAGTGTGCGTTAACAACTTAGATACCATGATTTAAACATACAAGTGCAAATGCTCTCAACAGTTGAAGATCACAGAAAATAAATGCAATGTCGTTCTTTTCAATAGATACCAAGCAATGTAGGCCCATAAATCATAGATCAATAAGAATGGTTAATGTTAGTCTATGCCTTGAATCTTGAGTCGCGTCGGCGTACGCGAGGCGCGTTGGCATACGCGTGGCACGTTGGCATACGTGTGGTACGCGAGCAAGGAAGAGTCTCTGGCGAGAGAGTCTTTGGCGAGCGTTGACTTCTGGCGAGGAAGTCTTTGGCGAGGAAGTCTTTGGCGAGGAGAGTTAGAAGTCCTTGGCAAGCAGGACTGATACTCAAGATTTCGCTAGGACTATGATTCCTCAGGCATTAAGGAATTGGGTTTCCTTAATCATTCTGGTTTTCTCAGACGTGTGTGTCTGGGATTCCTCTGGTATTCAGAACTCTGTCGGCTATATATATACAAGGGTATAAGCCATAAGGGAGTGTGTGATATCTGGTTCTATCCTATAGATTAGGCTTAATCTAGCGTGGTAGAGAGATTAGGTATTCTGTAATCCTAGGTTAGGCTTAACCTAGTGTGATATACTTTGTAATCTGGTTCTCCAAGATAAAGTAATCTGTTCTCCTTCTGCCGTGGATGTAGCTAACTCAAGTTAGTGAACCACGTTAAATCTGTGTTTGTTCTTACATTTATTTGCTTCCGCTATAACAAACTGGTATCAGAGCATTGGCTCAGGATGTCTGGAGTGAATGTGAAGATCGACAAATTCACGGGGAGGAACAGTTTCAGTTTATGGCAGATCAAGATGCGTGCCTTGTTAAAGCAACAAGGGTTGTGGGCGCCGCTGATGAAGAAGGCAGTGGGTCCCGAGTCCGCTGAGATGGCCAGTCTGGAGGAGAAGGCACACTCGACTATCATGTTGTGTCTTGCAGATGATATCATCACCGAGGTTGTAGAAGAGGAATCTGCATCTGGTTTGTGGTTGAAGCTTGAGAGTCTATATATGACGAAGTCTTTAACCAACAAGTTGCTTCTGAAGCAACGTCTGTTTGGTCTGCGTATGCAAGAGGGTGCACCACTGAGAGATCACTTGGATCAGCTAAACACAATTCTTCTAGAATTGCGTAATATCGATGTTAAGATCGAGGATGAGGATGCTGCCCTAATTCTGTTGGTATCGTTACCGTTATCATACGAGAATTTTGTGCAATCCTTTATTGTTGGAAGAGATATGGTGACTCTTGAGGAGGTAAGATCGTCTCTTCATACCAGAGAGTTGCGCCATAAGGCAACTGGTACAGGTTCAGACAGTCAGGCTGCAGGGTTAGTAGTCAGTGGAAGTAAAGGACATGGAAACAAGGATAAGAAGAAATTCAAGAAGCCAAGTTTCAAGGGTCCTAAATCCAACGATGTCTATAACTACTGTAAAGAAAAGGGACATTGGAGAAGGGAATGTCTGAAGTGGAAGCAGCAGGAGAAACCATCAGGGACCGTTGCTGTAGCAGAAGATGACACCAATTCAGAAGAGGATACGGCTCTAGTTGCTGATGAACATGCACATCGCGATGATGTGTGGGTTCTAGATTCCGGGGCGTCTTATCATATATGTCCGTGCAGGGAGTGGTTCGCAACTTACGAGCAGGTGAAGGGAGGCAATGTGACAATGGCCAACAGTGTTGCTTGTGAGGTGGTTGGAATGGGCTCAGTTAAGTTACGGACACATGATGGTAAATTCTGTACATTGAACGAGGTTAGGCATGTTCCTCGCATGACTAAGAATCTGATATCTCTGAGTCATTTGGACAAGAAGGGGTTTAGTTTCAAAGGAGAAGGCGGGATCTTGCGTGTCTACAAGGGTTCAGATGTGGTTCTGAAAGGTGTCAAGCGGGGAACTCTGTATATCCTACAAGGTTCTACGCTATCTGGTTCTGTTGCTGTTGCATCGTCAGAAGTTCACAAGGAGGATATGACCAAACTATGGCACATGAGACTCGGTCATATGAGTGAACGAGGGATGCAAGTTCTGGCTAAAGAAGATCTTCTTGGCGGCCACAAGGTAAAGGACTTTGGATTTTGTGAGCATTGTGTGTTCGGGAAATTACATCGCAGTAAGTTTCCTAAAGTAATTCACAAGACAAAAGGCACACTTGATTACATCCATTCAGACTGTTGGGGTCCGTCTCACGTTGAGTCTTTAGGAGGTCACAGATATTTTGTGTCGATGATTGATGATTTCTCAAGAATGACTTGGGTGATTATGATGAAGCATAAAAGTGACGCTTTTAAGAACTTCAAGCAGTGGAAGGCGTTGGTTGAAAATCAAACTGGGAAGAAGATCAAGAGGCTAAGAACAGATAATGGTCTGGAATTCTGCTGTTCTGAGTTTAATAAGTTCTGCAGGAATGTAGGGATTGCTAGACATCATACAGTCAGGGACACACCACAGCAGAATGGTGTAGCGAACGAATGAATCAGACACTTCTGGAGAGGGCTAGGTGCATGCTCTCTAATGCTGGACTAGAGAAGAGGTTCTGGGCAGAAGCTGTGAGTACAGCTTGCTATCTGATAAATCGTGGACCTCACACTGGTATACATCTCAAGACTCCGCTTGAGATGTGGTCTGGAAAGTCTGCTGATTACTCAAATTTGAGGGCTTTTGGCTGCACTGTTTATTATCATGTAAGTGAGGGTAAACTTGAACCAAGAGCTAGAAGGGGAGTATTTTTAGGCTATGAAGATGGAGTTAAAGGATATAGGATCTGGTCTCCATCTGAGAGGAGGGTTATTCTCAGTAGGAACATAGTCTTTGATGAAAATTCTATGTTTAATCCTACTGTGAAGTCCATAGTTGTATCAGAGAATGGTAGTGTTGAGAAATAGGTGGAGCAGCAAGATGAGGTTGAACCACAGCAAGAAGATCAACACTCACATTCAGAATCAGAGCCACTAGTAGATAAACAGCATGGTTTGTCTCTTAATCGGGTTAGGAGAGCAAACTTCGGGAAACCGCCTACGAGGTATGGTTTTGAGGACATGGTGGCTTATGCACTTCACGTTGCTGAAGAGGTGGATCATCGCGAGCCATCCACCTACAAGGAAGCAGTTACATGTACTGAGTCTGCCCAATGGCTTGCTGCAATGGGAGACGAGATGGAATCACTTCACAAGAATCAGACTTGGGATTTGGCCAAGCGACCTCAGAAGAGAAAGGTTATCACTTGCAAATGGATTTTCAGGAAGAAGGAAGGGATATCGCCTGCTGAGGGTTTCAAGTATAAAGCTCGGGTAGTTGCAAGAGGGTTTCATCAGGAAGAAGGTGTAGACTACAATGAGATTTTCTCGCCTGTGGTCAAACATACATCTATTAGGGTGCTACTAGCCTTAGTTGCACATCAGGATCTGGAACTTGAGCAACTAGATGTGAAAACAGTTTTTCTGCATGGAGAGTTGGAGGAGGAGATATACATGACTCAACTAGAGGGTTTCCAAGTTCCTGGAAAGGAAGATTTTGTTTGTAAGTTGAAGAAATCTTTATATGGACTAAAACAGTCACCGAGGCAGTGGTACAAGAGGTTTGATAGCTATATGATGGAGATTGGATACAGCAGGAGTCCGTATGATTGTTGTGTTTACTACAACAAGGTTTCAAATGAGTGTTTCATTTATCTGGTCCTGTATGTAGACGATATGTTGATAGCTTCAAAGGACAAGTCAGAGATTCAGAAGTTGAAGGGTCTTCTCAGTGCTGAGTTTGAGATGAAGGATCTGGGTGCAGCAAAGAAAATTCTGGGAATGGAGATCTACAGGGATAGAAGTCAGAAGAGGCTGTTCTTATCACAGAAGGATTATATTCAGAAGATATTGTCAAGGTTTGGCATGTCTACAGCAAAATCCTTAGATGCTCCAAGTGCAGCGAACATTCATTTGTCCACTGCATTTGCACCTAAATCAGCTCAGGAGAAGGAGTACATGTCTCAAGTTCCCTATGGTAGTGCAGTAGGAAGCTTGATGTATGCTATGGTCTGCACTAGACCGGATCTTGCACATGCTGTCAGTGTTGTCAGTAAGTTTATGGGTGAGCCTGGAAAGGAGCATTGGCAAGCTGTGAAGAAGATATTTCGTTACCTTAGAGGTACGTCTGACGTTGGTCTCATTTATGGAAGTGATACAGGGTGTTTAGTAACTGGTTACTCAGATTCAGATTATGCTGGGAATGTTGACACAAGAAGATCTATGACTGGTTATGTTTTCACTCTTGGTGGGTCAGTTGTTAGTTGGAAAGCTACTCTGCAGTCTTCAGTGACTTTGTCTACAACTGAAGCAGAGTACATGGCATTGACAGAGGCAGCCAAGGAGGGAATTTGGTTGAATGGACTGGTTAGTGACTTGGGTTTACATCACGATCAGGCTATAGTGTATTGCGATAGTCTGAGTGCAATCTGTTTGGCCAAGGATCAAGTTCATCATGAGAGGACTAAGCACATCGATGTTAGGTATCATTTTCTGAGGAATGAGAAGCGGATCAGGGTGAACAAGGTGGGTACTGCTGATAATCCAGCAGACATGTTCACAAAGCCGGTTTCGCATAGCAAGTTCCAACATTGCTTGGACTTGCTGAATGTCAGAAGTTGTTAGTTGCCCGTTGGGGGCAACACCTGGGTTGCTTCTCTGGGAGAAGGCAACGTCTGGGTCCTTTTCTGGGAGAAGGGAACATCTGGGTTCGTTACTTGGAGGAATGACATTTGGGGCAGAGGAGAAGTCTGGTACTTCGGGTACATCTGATTACTTGGGAGAGAATTCAAGTCAAGGTGGAGATTTGTTAGTCTATGCCTTGAATCTTGAGTCGCGTCGGCGTACGCGAGGCGCGTTGGCATACGCGAGGCGCATTGGCATACGTGTGGTACGCGAGCAAGGAAGAGTCTCTGGCGAGAGAGTCTTTGGCGTGCGTTGACTTCTGGCGAGGAAGTCTCTGGCGAGGAAGTCTTTGGCGAGGAGAGTTAGAAGTCTTTGGCGAGGAGAGTTAGAAGTCCTTGGCGAGTATGACTGATACTCAGGATTTTGCTAGGACTAGGATTCCTCAGGCATTAAGGAATTGGGTTTCCTTAATCATTCTGGTTTTCTCAGACGTGTGTGTCTGAGATTCCTCTGGTATTCAGGACTCTGTTGGCTATATATATACAAGGGTATAAGCCATAAGAGAGTGTGTGATATCTGGTTCTATCCTATAGATTAGGCTTAATCTAGCGTGGTAGAGAGATTAGGTATTCTGTAATCCTAAGTTAGGCTTAACCTAGTGTGATATAGTTTGTAATTTGGTTCTCCAAGATAAAGTAATCTGTTCTCCTTCTGCCGTGGATGTAGCTAACTCACGTTAGTGAACCACGTTAAATCTGTGTTTGTTCTTACATTTATTTGCTTCCGCTATAACAGTTAACAACTTCTTTATCCGTGGATCATGTGTTTGAATTCAGAAGTATACCATTTGGGCAGACAATTTCAGATTTTTTTTTTGTCCGGTTAATTTGTAGTGTTCTCATACAGTAAACAATTGCATGTATATATGTACTAGTTCTTGTCTGCTAGCTTAAAACACAAGTCACTACTGCACAAGAGACCAGTTTACAACTCCTTGAAATATGTTAGTAGCTAGTACTGTGGAGGGGTCTAGAAACTTACAGCTCCACTTCAAGAAACTGTTTCAAGTCCAAAATCTCTCACAAGCCAAAGGCCAATACAAGACCAAAATGCCTTAATGTGTTTAGTGGTTGACTGGTTGCCAACATGTAGCATCACAGGTACAAAGTAAAAATTCTTAACCAGCAGTGGACAACCTGAATAAGGTTGTATTCCCATCTAATTTGAGTAGAGAATAGGGTACTGTTGTAGAAAATTTCCAATAGACTCGATCAGGGTTATTCATCAAATCTTTAGAAATGCATGAGTCACATTATGAGACAGTACCATTCTTGCACCTAAAACATGTAGTATATATCTAACAGGCATACACAAGCTGATAAACCATATGCTACATCTTCAAAGACAAGCGTCATGACTAGTATATGAAAACACTCGAACCTTAAACCCTGTGATAATTTACACTGACCTCTGTATCCAAATCTGATGAAAAGTCTGTGGAGGAAGATGGAGAGCCAGTGACTAAAGTGTTGAATGAGACCGATCCAGGAAGTTCACGGTCTCGAACAGGAGCAGGAGCAGGAGCAGCAGCCAACCCAACTCTCACATGCATTGGTTGCAGACCCAGAGGCCACCCTTCCTCCTACAATCAATCATACCAGACTCGCTAAGTTTCACTGTTCACAAGTTCTCTGAGGCTTATGGACAAACCCAACATGCACATTTTAAAGAAATCACAAAGCCTGAGCAATGTGGTGAGGAAAGCCAGAGTCTTTGACCCCCACAAAGCAGAGATATTAATTATAGGAAAAGAACACGGACCCATTATTGGAAATCAAATTTGGGTTGAGCCCAGAAAGGAAAAATCCAAAGAAAAAATGAGGGAGAAGACAAAGCAGTAGTACCTGGTCATGAGCCATGTCTGTTATTGATTGGGTTTGGTGAAGATAGTAAGCTACAGCAATGTGGTCACCTCAGGTAAAAGAGAGAAGTGTCATTTCATTAAATTGGGATTTTGAAGCTATGCACAGAAGAAGCAGGAGTGCTATCAGAGATGGCTGGCTGAGGTGAGCCACGAAACCCAGGTGTAGTAAATTTATACGGACAACTCACAAGAGAGAATAGACTAAACACCAGGATGGGTCAAAAGGAGTAAAGAAGATGAACAGGAAAAGATTAATCATTTGGTGGCATTGTTCCTCTTCTTTTTCTTGGGTATTGTTGATTGATTTGTTGACTGGAGTGAGAAACAGAATCATTTTTGTACCTGGAGAAGAAAACAAAAGTATAAATCCAAGAAAAAGGCTCAGAAGCTGTTCTTAGTATAATTAGTGCTTCAATAGTTTTACTTGCATAATCTTGTCCTATATACTGGAGTACGGTATATTTGAAGGTAAAGTTTCTAATCAACCATGAAAAACCGTCAAGAAATTGTAATGTAATACATTTTGTGCACTCGAACTTTTGAAGATGAATCTTCTTATATAAGCTAGACGCATTTTGATTTCTTGGATAATTGTATCAGCAAGCCATTAACATTGTAGTATACTGCGATTGAGTGTGCCTTGTCGACAGCCTACACACAATGTGAGCTAGACACAACCAAATATGGAGCTAGACACAATACAGAGACTCCATTAGAAGAATAGAAGTTGTAAATTTAAATAGAAAGCAGAACTTGTTGCGCGCTTTTCCTGTATCAAAAATTTCTGGTGGGACAAGAAACTCACCATAAACTCTTTAAGAATTCAATTCCATGATCCAGCTGTTTGACAGCACAAGTATTATTTTTCCTTGATTTCCTCACCAAATTTGAGTAAATATATTAGTGAGATAATACTGAACAGGGAAATTTGGAATGTAACGAACACTAAACATTTATGAGCTAATTTTTAAATGCATCACGTGTCACATTTTTATTGGTTTGTTCAGTTAATTTTTTTGATGTGATTAGCTCAGTCCAGAAAATTATTCTTTCTCTCTCCTGACTCTCCTCCATCGGCCTGTACGACGCCTCCACCTTCGCGGTCGCCGGCGATCTTTACTGCACTCGCTTCGTCGCTCGCCTATCTCCCTCACCATCGAAACCACTCTCTTCGGCGACCTTCCATCCTAACTCTATTTATCTTTTTCAGCAATCTGTGGCATCATGGCGAGTCCTCCTTTATCTCCCAAAATTCAAAACAGTAAACTAAAGATGGGTCATATTCATTTCTTCTCTTTCAAGGAGATCACAAACAACAATCTTCAAAGCCCATATTAAACAAAAACTTTAAATACTCCTTAGATCTCCATCTTTGATATTTTTTCTCCTCTTTTACGTTTCTCAATCTCTTGCTTTCATGAATGTTATGCCTTTCAGATTCAACAACCCGAGTGAGACCCAACCTTTTTTCTTTCTGTATTTATGTATACGAATTGCCTCATGTCTATTTGAAATTTATTGAGCTTTCATGTTTGATAGGTGATATTTAGATTCAAAATCAATCTTTCATAGTTCTTGTTGAGAAAGGCAGTGTGCCAACATTACCAAGATCTGAACTTTCATCGATTCCCTTCTCAATTTTTGAATCTTTACTTCTGCAAATCTATCTTCTTCTTCGAATGAGAGATCGAGGATAATGGCAAAAAAGCCTATAAGCTCAGTCAAATATAAAGAAAGTTGAAAAAGTCAGCCTCTCAAATTACAACACGTGTTCGGCCGTCGCGCCTCCTCTAGGTTGTACCTCTCTTCGCTGCACCTCGAGGCTAACGTCGCAGGTGCAAAGATCTCTCTCTCTCTCTCTCTCTCTCTCTCTCTCTCTCTCTTTCTCTCTCTCTCTCTCCCACATTTAGTGTGGTATGTAGTAGTATGTAGTGTTGTCTGTATTTTGTACGTAGAATTAATGTGAATAGTATGTAGAATTGATGTGAGTAGTATGTAGTGTGGTCTGTAGTAGTATGCAGTGTGATCTGTAATAGTATGTAAAATTGATGTGAGTAGTATATAGAATTGATGTGAGTAGTATGTAGTATGGTATGTAGTAGTATATAGATTTAATATGAGTAGTATGCATAATTGATGTGAGTATTATGTAATGTGGTCTATAATAGTATATATAATTGATGTGAATAATGTAGTGAGGTGTGATCACTTAACAATCACCGAGGCACAAAATTCACCGACAGCTGTGCTACAGATTTGGATGTGAGAAAAATTATCAAAAACATAAGGGCCCGTTCGGTACTGTTTTGCAATACCGTTTTCTGTTTTGCAAGAATGGATTCACGCCAAATATGCGTTCGGTGAAGTGATCTGAAAATATACGGAAAACTATCTCCTGAGAACGAATTTCAAATGTACGCTTTAATTCTAGAAAACAGGGAAAACAAGCTAGAGATGTTTTGCTCGTTTTCGATTCATTACAGGCAGAAAAACAAAAAACAAATCGAAAGAGAAGGGATGAAGCTTTCTTAACTTCATGTCTGTCTTCACTTCTTGCTTGTCCGTACTCTTCCATCAAAAGCTTTCTTCAATTCCAGACAAGATCAAGTTCCTACAAATTAACAGTCAAATCTATTATTTCGATCTCTCCGTCCATCCAAACCAACAGATCACAATATACCAGTACAACCCAGCAAAGATTTTTATTTCATAACCAGAATCGATAGTCGATTCATCCTTTATATGGTGACGGTTTTTTTTCCTTTGAGAGAACCACTTGGTTGGGTAGGTCCATAGGTGGAAGAACATTGCTGTTCAATGTAAGTTTTAAGACATAATTTACGTATACGGAAAAGGTATGGGGTTGATCGATTTCATATCATTTAATTACACTACCAAAGAACAACAATAACAGAAATAGTCGATCTTCCACTACCAGAATACTTACTATAGCCGACGACATAAAGTCGTCGGCCTGTCCCAATTTCTCGTCGGTTATAGCCTATAGTCGACGACTATAGTATCGTCGGTAATGCACCGTCGGTGATACTATAACCGACGACATGATAGGGTTATCGTCGGTTATAGTATCGAGCTATAGCCAACGAGATCAAGTCGTCGGCTATAGTTGATACTATAACCGACGATTTTGTCTTCGGCCATACCTCCTCCCCTGGTCAAACTGGTTGACCATGGAGGAAACTATAGCCGACTATATCGTCGGCTATAGTGTGTATTATTATTTTTTTTTGCAGGTTCTGGGTTTTATCCCAGAACCTGCATTCCCAAAATGTTACCAATATTGTTCACATTGAAAATCTAGAAATATTGAAACTATAGTAGTAAATAAAATAAAAAACCGAAATTGTTCAAATCTATATACATATGCGTACTACGTATTACGGGTTTCCTAAGTCTATGTGGTCAAACGGATCGCCAAAACTTGGTTGGTCCTGGTCTGGCGGCTGCGGCTGAGGCTGTGGCTGTGGCTATGGCGCACTGAAAATGGGCGGGGGAGCTATCTGGATTCCAGATGCGTGCAACTGTGCATAACAGTGCTGCATCCATGTCCCTATCATCTGCTGCTATTCGGCCAACCGATTCTGCTCTGCAGCTCGCGCCTGCTCCATCTCCTCCATCCGACGCCGTTGAGATTCCATCTCAATCGCTTGCCTACGAAGCTGCTCCTGTAGCTCATTAGTCCTCGAAGATGATCCCGATCCGCGAGAGAATTCATGGGTCTTCTTCAGCAGCCCTTGACCCCACTTTTTGAGCCCCCTGCAGTAAAAAGTGTTCTTCCCTGGAGGGATCGCAGTTGCCATAATCCTGGCCGCTATGATCGGATCAGATTGATCAATCTGATCAATTGGGAGTTCCGCATCGGGGGTGTTGGGATAGCGCTCTCTCGCCACTTGAGTCAACACCTCCGGAATCACCTCCTGAAGTCTCGCCTAATTGACAAACAAAAATAAAATTTTAATTAATGTAAACAATCTAAAAAAATAAGAAATATGTTTATTTTGTTATAAGGACACTTACAGCATCTTCGGGGGACTGCGGATACGCGTGCTGCATCGTATAGACAAGCGGAGGGACTTTTGGGTGGTTGGCCGCTTCCTCGATCCAACCCGAGTATGATCTGGAACCGGCATGATGATTTTTTGTGTTTTTGGCCCGGTTCCTTGTGTTGACTTCAGAAATAGCCTGCTCGATTAATCCAACATCTAATATTAGCCAAATAATTTGGGGGAAGTACGATAAAACAAAAATTTAATCGATCGAAGGTTGCGTACCTTCAATTTCGGGTTGTTGAAGTGAACCACAAGCCATCGCCACTCGTACTCCCTATAACGAAACTCGCTAGGGGTACCCGAACGATCGTCGCCGTACTTTTTTCAATGTTTTTTCAGCTCGCCCTTCCACTCCTTATACCTATATTAATAAAACACAAATGTTAGTAACTTACAACATTTTATGAACATAATAAAAATAAACAAAAAAATCGAAACAAATGAATCACGTAACCTGCTCCCTTGCACTTCATCCGCCCACGTGGGTCTAATGTTGTTGTCCATGCGGAATCACCTCTGCAATGCATATATATATCAATAATATTAAAAATTTATATAGAAAATATACATAATGAATATACAATTCTACTCACCGACAACGCATTATTCAGCTCATATTTGACGGATTGCGACACCGAATTCCAATCTGGCCACAACATTGAGACTTTATCCCGTATGATGCTGCCCGCCATCCCTGCGTACTTTCGAGTGACATTTCCCTCGATCGCCTCGCCTCTATCCCCGGTTGGAATCATAACTTGGCCACCACCGCTAGCCTGAATCGCGTCGTCCAGTAACTTGCCGACGACGGGGCCTCTGGTTCTCTCTTGTTTGTCACCGGGCACGATCTCGCCTATCACATTTGTAGACGATTTTTTAAACATCAACACCTAATTTAATTTAAATATTACTAAGTAAAAAGATATCACTAATTAATATTTACTTGATTCGTCGGTGCGTTGTCCCTGAATCCTCACACTCCAGAGAGGTTACGGGAAGGGTACATAAGCGTATTCCTGATCCGGGGTAATGAACCCTAGCTGTCCTGGAACAGGCATCCCCGTGGGATCGACGAGGGGTATCGTCGGGATTTCCAAGGGTAAGAATATGGTAGACGGCGGGCATATTCGTATCCTGGCCGAGGACTGAGTCGATCCACCAGCCTCCTCGGAAGAATGAGGAGTCTGGTCGGTGGATGAGGAAGGGTCCTGCTGATGAATGTCCGGCATTCGGACCGAGGATTGAGTCGCACTATCCGTTGAAGGCGTGCGACTGTCCTCATAAAGCCTCCTCGCGTTGGAGGGTCGACGAGGCTCGACCTGCTGCTGCTGAGGTGTTCCCTCACCTAGAAGTGTACGGTGCCGAGAGGTGGGAGGAATGTTGTAAGTATTGCCGATACTGGCGGATCCTGATGCAGACCGACTTCCGGTGCCCTCATCCCCACGTCCCGATCTCCCTCTCGACCTCCCCCTCGACCCCCTCGACCCCCCTCGTGAAGCACCACAATTCAACCAATTCATCGTTGCTATAAAAGTTACGTAACATACTCAATTTTATACAGTTTTTAAAATCAACAATAAAATTAAAGTTAATTCACATTCATGTACCAAATGTCAGAATATATTAATTCACATATTTCCATATTTAACTCACAATAATTCCATAAATTACTAAAAATTCAAATGAATTCATATATATGTTCATAATAATAATCCACAAATTACAACAATTCCAAAAAATTTCAGTACTAAAAATTCAAAAAACGCATATATATGTTCATAATAACAATCCACATATATATGTTCATAATAATAATCCACAAATTCAAATGAATTCATATATATGTTCCAATTGTTTCACCACCGTGGCCAAAACAAACGGATCATCTTCATACCAGCTTGTAGCAGTATTCACCGAAAATATATCGTATTGATCGGTCCTTGTGTTCTGAGGGTCGGTATCAAACCATCTACACTTAAACAAATGCACGGTCATGCCTTCCCCATATATTAATTCGACAACTGAATGGAGGACACCGTAATAGTCAACTCCATTCTGCCCACCATGTACCATTACCCCAGAATTCTGTGTTTTTCGTCTAACATCTCTATGTTCACAAATAAATTACCTTACACATAGGATAAACTCTGGAAGTTACCAGTTTCTGCGCCAAGAGCCTCAATTCGTGTGACCACTGAGAGATACCATCATCTTGTACATGGTTCATCTGAAAATAATCATTTATTAACTTAACTAAAAATAGGATACGAGACATGCACTTAAATTCATATACAAGTCAATATATCTATATACGTACCCATTTGCCAAAATAGTTTGCGAACGTCTTGTTGTGGTACTTAACATCACCGGAAATAGCAGGGCAGTAAATGTGCACATTTTTCCAATATTGAACTTCTGGACAATTAATCAATACCGACCAGTGGGCAATGACTAGCTCATATGGTTCCAAATTATACGAGTTGGGCAACTTTCCAGAAACTTCAACATCATCGGAGATGATCGAAAGGTTGAACTGCGCTCCATCTACTGGCATATGTTGTGGAGGGTCCTCGAACGCTCCCAAATACAACTTGGTGTACGTTACGCACTCGTGCGCAATATATGTTTCAGCGATACACCCTTCGGGTGCAGATTTGTTCATCACATAGTCTTTGTAGTCCCCTAATTGTCTATAAAGTGGTAATTACAGAGCATGTTATGAATATTGTAAAATAAGTGAATAAATAATATTAAAGACATATATAGCCAGATTCAGAGATGCCTTACGTACCTTTCCATGGGATACATCCATGTGTAGTGTATTGGACCAGTAAGCAACAATTGTTCCGGAAGATGAAGCATCAGGTGAGGCATGATGTCGAAAAATTTTGGAGGAAAATATCTTTTCCAATTTGCACATGATAAAAATGATGTCCTGTTGCATTTCCAACATGTCCGATTTCTTCACTTCTCTCGTGCATAACTTCTGAAAGAATCTTGACAAATTCACTAACGGCTCCACCACCTCTTTGGGCAGGTACCCTTAAATGAAAACAGGGAAGAGGCGTTGAAGCAGTATATGACAGTCATGAATCTTTAGTCCGTACATCTTATTGTCTTTGAAGTTAACACATCGACTTATATTTCCAGCATAGCCTGAAGGATACCTGACATTACCCATCCAGCCAAAAATTTCATTCTTCTGGGCAGGCTTGACTATATAAGGAGCTTGTGGCATTTTTTTCTTCCCATCTCTCAACCACAAATGTTTTCACAGTCCCATTCTTTTAAGATCAATGCGTGCCTTCGGGCCGTCTTTAGTTTTTCCCTCCCAATCCAACACTGTGCCGACCACACTCTCGCACACATTTTTCTCTATGTGCGTGACATCTAAGTAGTGTCTGATCAGCAACTTGGACCAATACGGAAGTTCCCAAAATATACTTTTGTGTGTCCAGAATTTATACCTGTCGGGTTTGTCAGGTATTGACGCCACTATCTCAGGATGATTGCTGAGTTGCCCAAAATCGTATTCATTTAGCACTTCCAATATTTCATCCCCCGTCCATCTCCTCGGGTGCTCACCTGTTTCCACAGTCTCATCAAATGCCTCCATATCCTCCCGAAATGGGTGATCATGTGGAAGCCAACAACGATGACGCATCTGTATAATCTTCCTGCAATGAGGTCTGCAACACTCAACAGTCATGCACTCTGGACAAGCCCTGTATTCTCTGGTAACGTTGCCCGACAACATCCCGCGTGCAGGAAAATCGCTAATGGTGCCAACAAGCATGACATGCATATGGAACATCTCATTTTTGAACTTGTCATAAGTGGGATGACCATGCTCACTCAAGTACTTAAGCTCCTCAATCAAGGGTCTCAAATACATATCGAGACACTTTCTTGGATAACCCGACCCTGGAATTATCATAGTGAGCATATTGTATTCTTTCTTCATGCACATCCATGGAGGAAGGTTGTACGGTACCAAAATAACTGGCCATATACTGTATTGAAGACTCATGTTGCCAAAATGGTTGAATCCGTCAGATGAAAGCCCCCGCCAAACATTTCGAACCTCTAATGCAAAATAAGAAAACTCCTTCACCATGTGCTTCCAAGCCTCTCCGTCAGCAGGGTGTGTAAGGGTATCACCGTCGGGCAAATTCCTCTCGGCCCACCATCTCATAGCTTCAGCTGTGTGTGCACACATGAACAACTGTTCTAGCCTATCTATCAGCGGAAAATACCGAAGTATCTTCACAGCTTTCTTGTTTCCGGCAGGAGTCAACTTATACCTATCTGTACCACATACCGGGCAATCATCAGAGGATTCAAGATCATTCCCATAAGCATCTTCACCCCAGAAGAGAACACAATCATATCTACAAGCATGGATTTTGATGTAGGAAAGGCCAAGATGTTTCAGGATCTGTCGCACCTTACGATGAGTGGTAGGAAGACGATGACCGGGGGGCAACAACGAACCAGACCACTTCAGCCAATTATTAACAGCCTTCACACTCATTTTGTTCTCTACTTTGAGCTTCATTACTCCCATAACACTTTCAAGAACAATCTTATTACACCCGTTGTACAACGGGGTTTGTTGGAAGGCAATGAGGTTGTTGTACTTGTCCATACCAGCAGTGTTGACAGCTGTAGGTAATTGCTGGACTGGCTTAATATGAGAGAAGTCTCCAACGGCGGGAGGGATATCCGGTGCTTGAGCAAATATACCGCTCTCATGAGGAAACATATCGTTGATCAACCTTGTTGTTGGATCATTGGATGTACTAGCACTCTAAAAAAATTGTCCATGATCATGTTGACCAACTGATGAGCTCTCACCGTGATAAATCAAACATGTGTACTTATCCCAAAACCCGTTTTTCTTCAAGTGCTCCGATACTTTATCGATGTGAAAACGATATCGCTCGCTGCGATGACATTTCATACACGGACAATAATGAATTGTCATCCCTCCACAATTAACCTTCACATATTCCACAAAACTTCTAATTCCACGGTGATATTTTACATCCCATCTTGGAAGACACATCCAACTCTTGTCCATCCTGAAAATTATAACTGCATGTATATATACCCATGATCTTATTAATTAAAATTTCATCATTATATATATATCGATATTCAAACTATAAATTACATAATTTAATTATTCTACTCGATCCCTAGCTAATTACAAATGAACATATATATATATTCGTCTAATTTATATTCATATATAAAAATTATTTTCGTCTAATTATTCTACTTGATCCATAATTATTCGTATATAATTTCGTCTAATTTAACTCAAAATCAACATTCAATCAATCAATTAATATAAATATATATTATTATAATTCTCATAATTTTAATATATATATATACCCTAACTATAATCACAAAAATCTAAATATATAACCACACTATAATTAATCACAATTAATCGAAACATCACAATAATCACAATATTACTCATAATTAATAATCACAATTAACCCTATAATAATCACAATAATCAAATAAATCACCCCAGCTATATATATTCACAATAATCAACAACAATTACTCCAGCTCAACTATCAATCACGTACTCAAAAAAATCAACCATCAATTTCTGAAACTCAACAATCAATTAACTCAAAACCAACATCAACAATCGATCAACACACACATGCATGCATCTATATACCTATATATATATAATTAAGTACGTACGTACCTATATATAATGAATCACGAACTCATTCTTGACAGTTTTCGACATCACCCAATGATTTCAGAGCATTTTCAGTTTCCGCGGGAGATTTTTTTTGAATGACAGAGCTGCTGTCCAGAATGGATCTGAAATAAGCAAGTATAGCCGACGATACTACAAAATCGTCGGTAATAGTTAAAAAAAGTCGTCGGTAATAGTGGAAAACTATACCCGACGATTTTTCGGCTATTATAACCGACGACAAGAATACATCGTCGGTAAAATAACTATACCCGGCGACAAGGGTTCTCGTCGGCCTGTTTTTTGGCATGTCGTCGGGTATAGTATTTCTGCTGGTGGTGTTCTAATCTGTAAAAGCATTTGTTCATGATCTTCCCACAGCCAGCAATATGAGTTCGATTTTCTAAAACTAAAAGGAAGATGTTTTTGTTTCTGAGATCTCGTATACCGAACTTAATCTTAAATTTTAAAAATATATGATTTATCTCTTATTTTCATTTTACTAATTTATATTTCAAATAGTGAATTGTAAAACGTAACTGAACACATGATTTCAATTCATAGAGCTCAGGTCGCATAATCATGAAAATGAAAGAAATAGGTCGACCTCAAGTGAAATTGATTCCACATGACATACATTTTTCAGTCCTTTATGTTTCATGAGAAAATAGAGGACCAATTGATCAGTATATTGCTATATGCTCATAGGGAGTCTAGGCTTCTTTCTAGCTTCAAGAACAAGCTAGAAGAGACTCTGTTGGGCTTTCAGCTTTGGTTAAGCTCAAGTCCCTAGCTGTCAATACGATACGTGATGACAAATAAGCCCAGTGTCTTTAACGGTCCTACATGAGTTTGTCTTTCTTTGGCGAAAGAAGTCCAAGATAAATTACAAAAATTGAGTGCGTCTGCCGGGAGTCGAACCCGGGTCTATTGCTTGGAAGGCAATTATCCTAACCGTTGGACTACAAACGCTGGTTGTTGTTATGTTCAACTCAATTATAAAACAAGGTTTAGATTATAGAAGACAAAAGGAATTGTTCTGATCGAGCATCTTCCAGTCTGACCCTCATTCAAAAAGAGAATTAACAGATCAACACGTCACTTAACCTTGTTTGCTTGGCAGATATTGGAAGAACGAAAAGGAAATTGGAGTGTTTTTTGTTTTTTTTTGTGTTTGGAAGAAGTTGGAATTCGGAAATAGGATATGGGAAAATTTGTTTCCCCTCATTTTTCTCCATCATCATTTAAGGATTTTTTGACAAAGTTAGCCATGATGCCCCTCCAACTCCTCGAGTTCCATGTTAAACTCATTCATGTATGTTACCATGCCACATCTATTTTCTTTTCTTTCATCCGATTATTTATGATGTATATAAATATTTATAAATTAATAACTTCGAGACAGATAAAATTTATTAATTTAGCGAGATATTAAATAATCGATAAATTAATAATTTATTTGTTAATTAATAACTTATTAATTTATAAAACTATTATTGTTGTACCATGTTTAATGTGCATCATTTTTTAATTTATTGTGTATACATTATAGGGGTCCCCGTCAATACATTGGCGCATTGATAAAATAAAATTAGATAGTTTACTAATTTTAGATAAATTAACATCGTGAAACAAGTAGACTAAAATTAAATAGTCTATTAACACAAGGTAGACTGTTTCGCAAAATAAGTAAATTGGCATCATGAAATAAGTATACTGATTTTTACTATGTCTCTACTTATTTTGCAAAGTTGTCTAACTTTTTTGTTAGTAGACCATTTAATTTTAGTCTACTTGTTTTACGAGGTTAGTATATTTATTTTGCGAAGTAGTGTACTTACTGTTAGTCAACCATCTAATTCTGTATCGGTGTGTTAATGCATGAGAAAATTTTCCTACATTATTAAATCTTTTGCAAAAAAAATAACACTAGAAATTCTTACAATGTTAAGAAAAATATAAGATGAAATTCAAGTTGACATCAATTTCAAGAAGTAACAAATTACAATTGAGTCATTCTTCATGAAGTCATAATAAATAAATAATTAATTCTATGTATTAAGACATTATTAATTTATATATTGGATGAGGTCTATATGAATTCTCGAATTTCTATTATCTATATAAATTCTCGAATTATGAATTTAATACGTTGTCTTTAAGTCGGGACCGACAAAAAATATCATTTTAACGAAATTATTAATTAATCGAATATTAAATTACTAAAATTTTACTGTATAATTACTTTTTAACTTTTCCGAAAAGTAAACAAGCTCTTAGTAGATCAAGTTCTGATAGGGTTATGGATCGATATATTGGAGTGAAGGAGTCGCTTCTATGCGACCGGCGGCTGTGTAGTGTGTACCACTACCACACAAGACTGCACTCGTAAGCAGTACAGTAGTAATGCCTTCGATCAATTAATCAATGTTCTTTGTTTCGAGCGGAGGGCTAGCTAGGCTGCCCTGGCCTAGAGCTAAATTGTGTAATCAACACATTCGCAAATTTTATCAGTATTTTCTTAAATTATATACACATAATTTATCATCACCCTACATTTATACATGGGAGGTATACGTATAATACCTCGCTTGGTACAAATGAATGCCAATTAAAGCACGCGCGCAGTTAGCTAGTCAGCTAGTCAGCCAAGGTGAGACTTATATATAGAAAGAGAGTGGCTACCTGTTGTGTACAGTCTCCGGCCATTATATTGATCTTTGTACAATAAACGATACACATTAATTCCACAATATATAATTCTATCCCAGACTGCTGATCAAGGTACGTACATTCAAATAAATTTAAACACCAAATTAACTAGTTAAGAGCATTCACACCGGCAATTGCTAATTGCTAGAGCAAGTGATCCAAATTGTTCTAGCAAATTAAATCTCTATTTTACAACAGCAACTCAAATTTTGGATTCACCCATACACAAAATGTAATAGCAATTTCAATTCATCATGTTATAAAATATTATTAAATTATTTATCGGTAAGATTTACGACTAATAATAATGTGACACATGTCATTATCGACTAAATAAATATACACAATTTGTCGTAAACACGCACTTTTAAAATTGATTATTCGGACTCTCGAACTATTTATTATTATTTTTAGATGTTTTAATTTTAATTTAGTTTATTAAAAATAACCATTTTGTTTAAATCTGAACTGTTGGATCAAAATTTGGAATCAAAATCAAAAGTCCAGATCAAGTGGACCGTTGAAAAGTAAAACAGACCCAGCCAACACACGTGGTGTCCTTTCATTCGTGCATCATTTTTTCTTTTTATTGTTTATGCACGCGATTGGAATAATAATAAAAAATTAACACGTCTGACGTCACCCATGACATGTGGGCCCCGCCAAACGATGGAACAAACCGTGGAGCGCATAAAGTATGCTCGAATTCTCGGTCAACAAGCAACCCAACCTCCAATTTTGATCGTCGCAGGACGTTTTCTGGTTGTTCAAGCAAATTCCGGCCAGATGGTGACGAGCAAAGCACCTCCCGGTGCAGATGCTCTAAGGGAATCAATCAGATATTAAATTCTTCGTAAAGGCCGGCTGATCGATCGATATGATGGAGCTAGCTGGATATATTGGAGTTGCACGTGGCAGTCCAGCTTTAATATATCCGTCCAAATTTGATAGAGCTCGTTTCGATCATGTCCGCTGCATATTTATGGCCTCTGAATTTTTCATTAAACGCCATGCGAAGGGACCATAGAGAACTGAAAGCTACAGCAGAAAGCCAGAAATTAGGCAGACGTCCTCGCCTGGCAAATTTAATATGCACAAGATGAATTGGAAGTAAGTTGTTAGCTCGAAACGTGCTATGCAGAGTTGCAGACAGGTCGGGTCGGGGCCTCATGGATATAAAGCTAGCTATAGATCGATCGTCTTGTATGTTGTATACAGAAGAAGACATGCAAAAGGTATATAACTTACCTGCCATGCTTCCCATGCATGTATAACTAATTAGCAACTCGCAGCAGTTACCTTCCGGGGAAAGTTCCTAAATATTCCAAACTTGGCATATATATATATATTCGATTCATTTATGTACGTACTACCTACTTCCTTAACTATTGAATATCTCAACAACAAAGACAAACGAAGTGAAATGTCAAAATTTCTCTGGAAAACGAACTGTAAGTCAATATATATATGGACGCTGCAAAATCCTTCACTTATGAATAATTTTTGGCTAGTACATTTACCCCGTATTTATTCACTGATCCTAATTAAACCACACGAGGGGCACAAAAATCGTCGGTTTTAATTTGATTCACGTTTATATTAATAAACAAAAATTTAGACGAAAGACCTACTTACAGAGTGTGCCTGACATTTGTTAATTAAGAAATTTCAAATGAAAAAGACAAGTATGTACATATCATATATTTAAGATAAATATCATATCATATAATATCATATAATTGTGTGATTTCATTCATAAACTAAATGAATTTGATACTTTTGACTAACATATATATCGATCGAAATCATGGAAATCATGGTAGCAGTTTCACAAGAATTAAATCAGAACATATTGAACTATATAATTGAATTTTTCGGAACATCTCACAATCTCAGAGTTTTTTTACAAGATCTCTATGTATCTATAACTTTATCTCTACGCTCTTAATATTCTCTATAATCTCTCCGTATCACCTAATCTCTTATCTTTTCACCTTAGCTTGAAATGAGGTGCAGTCTAACCTTATATACCCAACAACTACGATAATGAGCTAACCTCAACCTTACACGTGTCTAATGAAGATAACTAACTTCAGACACAGTAGTGATAGTCTACAACAGGTTGATCAGTGCAAAAACACCCTCAATGTAGCAATTGATAAATATGAGTCATTACTCATAGAGGATCAGTAAAACTAAATTTTAAAACACTAGTTAGACGGAAAAAATCAGCAAGCTGACAGTTTCGACCAACACACAAACATAACAACTAACTTAAGCTAAACTACTATAAATTTCACGAAAATTTAACACAATATACTAGACTTAGTGACGGACTACCATACAAAAATTGAGGGCTTTCTGAGTTAATTTGGTTTTTGAAATAATTTGGTCAATTACAGCTAAGTGCAGAAAATAAATACTGAAACTAAATATGATTATGAATGCAAGGTGTTTAAATCAATGGATGAATGAGTTAAGAGGAATGCTCTTCGCCACCGTAAATCTATCTCTCTAATACATACTTAACCTAATGCACATATCCAAAGAATGAAAGTTCACAGGAAGAGATAATTGTTACAACCATATTCTATTACCTAATCCTTATGCCTATGTAAGTTTGTCATGGACCTCTCATACATCTATCCCTTTATGAATCCATAGTTTTGGACCCCAAAGTTTACAAAGAAGAAAGTATTAATATCTAAAAAAAGTTTGAGAAGTTACAAGGTCCACATGTACATTATGGGTGTGTCCTGCTAGTCCTAGGGTTTCAACCACCTGACGAAATAACTATAGAGAATCTGGTGGAGAAAGTTATCCCAATGTATACTAAGTTGGCTACCAAAACAAACATACAAGAATTCATCGTTGACCACATAGAGAAAGAAACCTCATTCAAAAAAATATACAAAATTAGGTTAAAGTGTATGCATTAAAAAGATTTCATGTACGGGACTTTAAGCAGCCCTTAACAAGGTATTTGGCTACTCATAGTCATAGTCAAAGAATCAAAATAATCCATGGAGTTGATGCAAACAAGAAAGATGAAGAAGAAGAAATATAGGCGTCAGTTTGACCCGTCGAGATACTGTTCTGGACCTATCAAACTGGGGCGTCTGGATCCTTTTCGCGACTACTCTCTTCTTCCTCTAGTGTGTGCTCCCAAAATTATTGATTAGCTTCCCAAAATCCTAAAGTGAGTTTATATACTCATTCATTTGATGTCTCATAATCCTTACTGATTTTGGCTTCTTTATTTGTAATAACTTCTTCTTTTCTTCTGATTACCCTAAGGTTGAGTTACTTGAGACCCAACATACTTATTTCTAGTAGGAAGAAGCACATGTATAACTTCAAATTGACTAGGCTTAGGTATACTAGAAGACTCTACTTTCTGAAAGTGTAGATAGGGAAACGTATCTTCATCATGGATCACATGTCTAGAAATGAGAATTTTCTTATTTTCAATATTGTTGCAGACTACCCCTTTGTAACCTGTAGCATGCCCCAAAAATACACACTCCACAGACCTAGATTGGAGTTTATTAGAGTTATAAGGTCTAAGGTAAGGGAAACAAGTTGTGTCAAAGATTTTGAGAGAGGTAATTAAAGGTTTAGTGCCATGAAGCTTGAAAATGAAGATTGCATATCAAGGACAAGGCTAGACATTCTGTTGATCAAGAAAGTGGCATGAGCACAAGTAAAAAACCAAAACTGAAAAGGTAGATGGGCAGTGTGAAGCATAGAATCAAAATTGATGTTTGTAAGATATACATATTCTTTCTTTTTGCTACTCCATTTTGTTTTGGTGTATATGGACATGAAATGAAGTGTTGGATGCCTTTTGACAAGAGAAACTAGGTCAAGGTATATATGGTTATTGAACTCTCCCTCACCATCTATTTGAAGAATTTTAATCTGAGCACCAAACTGGTTTGAGATAAACACATGAAAATGAATGAACATAGAAGCAACTTCAGATTTATTCGTCATTGGAAAGATTGAGAGGAATCTGGTACAGTCGTCAATGAACATTACAAAGTACCTATTACCTCTAATTGAAACATATGGAGAAGATCCCCAAACATCACTATGGATTTTGTAGAAAGGCACATTTGACCTATTAGTACTTTATGAGAAAGGCAGTCTACATATTTTTCCAGATAAGCAACCTCTACACATTTCTGAGTTGACATCTATAACAGGCTCAATGTTATACAAAGACAACATTTTGAAAATTATCTCATTGGATGGATGTCCTAACCTTAGGTGCCAAATGAAGGATTTGACTTTCTGACCTAAGTAAGCTACTGAAGAAGATTTGAAGTTTGGAGAGATGGTGTTTGAGATCTTAAAGAGTTCATTATTGTTGCTTCTGCTTTGGTATAAAATTACTTGTGTTGGCTTGTCCTGCAAACAGTATTCACTTTCATCAACAATAATTCAGCAATTGTTATCGTTACATAACTTGTTGAATGATATCAGATTTACTGCTAAGTTTGGTACATGCAAAACATTTTGTAACTTAATAGTATGTTTAGCAGGAGTAATTGCAATAGTCATTATGCTTAATATCTAAACCTTCACCATTTCCAATAGTAATTCTGTCACCATCATGATATGGTTGAGTTGAGTGCATATTCTGGACATGTGCAATCATATGATGAGTGACACCACTATCAAGAATCCAAGAGTCAAGATTAGTGTAATCAGGGCATGCAGGTTGAAGAGTCATAGCCTGTGTTTGAGCAGTCAAAGGCTGAATGGATTGAGGTGGAGCTCCTTGATAAGAAATGTTGTCTCTATGAAAAAAGTTCAAAGTAATGTGACCCTTTTTACCACATATCTGACATTCAACATAAGATGTTGATGCATTAGTGTCTCCTGTCCTGTAATAGCAATTTGCTGCAGTGTGACCTCTTTTAGAGCATATCTGACATTCAATTACACTATCACCTGAGTTGCCATTATTCCCATGATTCCCATTGCTATTGAACCTGTTGTTGGACTAATGTTGTCCTTGAAATTTACCTCCATTTCCACCATTGTGATTGTTATTCCACCTGCTATGATTATTCCATCTTGCACCATTACCATTCTCAGACCACCTATTTCTTCTACCATTCCCACTAGAATTATTTTTTCCTTGAGAATTCTGTGCCACAAAAGCACCTTGAGCAGTGTCATTATCCTCTTCATGTAAAGTAGAAGATGTGGATGGAGATGTGGTCTTAGCTACCATAACAGACATGGTACAGGATATTGGCAACATATTCCTCATTTTAATAGTACTTTCAGCAGCTAACAATCGAGTCTTTAGTTCTTTCAAGGAAATTGGAGTCTCTCTAGCACATATAACAGTGCGAATCATGATGTCATACTCAGAAAAAAGGTCATTCAAAGTGATCACTACGATATCCTCATTAGCCATTCTTGCTCCAGCTGCAGCTAGTTGGTCCCTTGCCCTTTTGATCTTGAGTAGGTATTTGTCAATGCTATTTGTTCTTTTCTTAATAGTCTGAAGATCAGTCTTCAGCTGAAGAATGTTGGATCTTGAGACACAAGCATATCTATCATTCAAGACACTACAAGAAAACAACACTTAGACCACGGAAACGTAATTGTTCCGTGGTCCAAGTTACACCTGGACGACGGAGAAGGTATTATCCGTAGTCGAGGTGATCACCTGGAGGACGGAGAAGACTCCGAGGTCCAGGTGATCACCTGGACGACGGAGAATACCTTCTCCGTCGTCCAGGTAGACACCTGGACCTCGGAGTCTTCTCCGTTCTCCAGGTGATCACCTAGACGACGGAGAAGGTATTCTCCATCGTCTAGGTGATCACCTGGACAACGGACCGACACGCCGTCGTCCGAGTAACTTCCACTTAGACGACGTACCGACACCTCCGTCGTCTAAGTGAAGCATTATATAAGCCCGCTGCCAAACTCTCTTCATTCCATCCGATCCTTTCTTCATTATTCCATTCGAAGAAGAATTGAAGGAGAAGGGAGAAGGAGAAGGAGAAGGGAGATCGAAGGCCGAGAAGGATATCAGGATAAGGGATCTCCGCTGACTAGCTAGCTAGCTTAATTAACTGATATCGAGAAGGCCAGCAGGTACGTACACAGTTAAAATTTGCTTAATATATATATATATATTTAGTGAAAACGTACGTACATGCATGCATGGATGTTAGCTATATATATACAGATTAAATTACGTACGTACGTAATTGATGGATCGATGTAGATCGAGTACGTATAATTAAGCGTAAATTAATGGTCAAATATATATATATATATATGTAATAATTAATTAATTATAATATTTTGTAGCAGTATGGACAAGAGTTGGATGAAGTTGAAGAATAGATGTGATGTCCGGTATATGAATGGAATTAGCGAATTTGTGAATTTTGCGATAGAACATGGTGAGGGAAAGAAACGTTTCAGGTGTCCGTGTCAGAAATGTCTTAATTGTCAGTATGCGGAGGTTAATGTTATGGTGCAACACCTGTACGAAAATGGTATGATGTGGAGTTACACCACATGGAGCGAGCATGGTGAAGCAGTAGAGTTCAGCGCAGCAGACTTCAGCTCAGGGTACAGTTACCATGGTGCCTCATCTAGCGGCAGTGGTGCCGGACCCCCAGCTTGCAACCCAAAGCAGATTTGGTCCATGATGCATTTCCAGGATGTAGTCATAGTGGACACCAACACCAAGACGGAGGTTACAGTACCACTAATGAGCATGATGACACATTCCCCGCAGCTAGCTTGGCCACTGACATCAGTGAGATGGAAAAGTACAACCGGATGCTACTTGAAGCGCAGACACCGGTGTTCCCTGGATGTCGAGAGAATGTGTTGCAATATGTGATGGAGCAAATGAAGATAAAAGTGAAGCACAAAATGTCAGTGAGTGCTTTTGACGAAATTTAGGAGCAAATATGTAAGTTACTTCCTGATGATCACAATCTTTCTAAATCTCATTATAAGGTTAGAAATATCCTGAGCAGCCTCGGCCTAAAGTATAGGATAATTGACGCATGTCCGAATGATTGTGTGCTATTTTACAAAGAGTATAAAGAGTTGGACTATTGTCCCGTATGTGGCCAGTGCAGATTCCAGTTGAATAGGAAGAGTTCGAAAAAGAGAATTCCTGTGAAAGTTGTTCGATATTTTCCCTTGATTCCCAGATTGCAGCGCCTGTACATGTCTCTACACACAGCAGAGGCGATGCGATGGTACGCAGAAAAGCGAATAGATGACGATGTCCTGCGACACGCCGCGGATGGGGAGGGTTTCAAACATTTCGACAGAGAATTTGGAGACTTTGCTTCAGAGGTTAGAAATGTTAGACTCGGCCTATCTACAGACGGATTCAATCCTTGGGGAAGTAATAGCTCCACCGTCAGCACTTGGCCAGTTATTCTGATGCCGTACAACTTGCCTCCGTGGATGTGCATGAACAAGGAATTTAATTTCCTTACCGTACTAATTCCAGGTCCTAAATCTCCATCGAAGTGCTTAGATGTCTACCTCAGACCTTTGATCGACGAGCTGAAACTATTGTGGGAAAATGGAGTCTCAACTTATGAAAAATTCACTGACACGATGTTCACGATGAGGGCTGCCGTAATGTGGACGATCAGCGATTTTCCAGCTTATGGGATGTTGGCAGCCTGCAGGACAAAAGGATATAATGGATGTCCTATATGTTTGGACGACGTGAACTCTAGTTGGCACGCGGGGAAGGTGTGTTACTTGGGTCACCGTAGATGGCTTCCTCACGACCACCCGTGGCGACAGGATGAAGCTCATTTCAACGGTACGGTAGAGAACAATCCTAAACCCCGTAGTTGGTCGGGCGAAGAGATTTTAGAGAGGTTGAGCTATTTCGACTTTGGTGTGTTGAGCAATGACGCGGATGTAAAGAAATGCAATCCAATTCCTCCACATGATCTGAGCTATTGGGATCACAAGAGTATATTCTTTGAACTCCCTTACTGGTCGAAGTTGAAGCTGAGGAACAACTTGGACGCGATGCACATAGAAAAGAATGTGTGCGACAGCGTGGTAGGAACAATTCTCGGTATTAAGTTCAAGACTAAAGATACTCCCAAAGCGCGCAAAGATTTGGAATCAATGAATCTACGTCGTCCCTTGTGGTTGAGGAGGGATAGGAAAGGAGTGTACAACAAGATGCCAGATGCACCTTACACAGTGAAGCCGACGCTTAGACGTTCTGTATTTCACTGGTTTAAGGGCGTTCGTTATCCGGCTACGTATGCAGCTACTATAACTGGAGCAGTGGACGAGGTGCAACACAAGTTTGTTGGTCTAAAGACACATGACTATCACGTTATGCTGCAACGTCTTATTCCAGTGGTAATTCGACCATACTTGCCTCGGGACGTCGTAGAACCAATAGTAGCATTGTGCAGGTGGTGGCAGAGGTTATGCGCCAGAGAATTAAAGAAGTCAGATGTGGTGGAATTGCAACAACAAATTGTGCACATCATTTGCAAACTAGAGAGGATTTTCCCCCCTGCTTTCTTTGACATCATGATTCACCTAATGATCCACCTGCCCGAGCAGGTGCTCATTTCTGGTCCGGTCTAGTACACTTGGATGTATCCTCAAGAAAGGTACGTACAACTAATTAATTAATTTGTTCCACTGGAGATTATATATATACTAGCTAGCTATATGTACTTATGTAATGTGTACGTTTGATTTTGTAGACAGCTTGGACAGTATAAGTCATTCGTCAAAAACAGGTCGGCCCCGGATGGCTCCATAGCAGAGACATACCTAATGCATGAGTGTGTTACTTACTGCAACATGTACCTCAAAGATCCACCCCCTCCCACTGCCTCCGATCGCAGTGCCCGCATCAATCTTTCTGTCGTCAGAAATGTCGTCCGACCGTTTAGAGGAGTATTAAAGGAATCGTTAACACGGGAAGAACTTATTGAGGCACATTGGGTAGTGTTGTGAGACTGTGACGAAGTTGAGCCGTACATGTTGTCATACAGGGAGAGGCTTCAGGCGTTAAATCAAAACAAGAGTTCGGCGTGGATTGAGAAAATGGTTAAGAAGAAGTTTCCCGATTATTTCTTCCAATGGGTACGTACGTACGTCTCGGTATTAATTATTTAAATACATATCGCTCATGTTTGTAGAAAGTAAACCCTTATATTAATTTGCCCTTTTTCGCAGATGATTGATCTGCAAAAATCTGATAACCACGGAGGGTGGTGGTCATGGCCAAAGTACTTGCTAGCAGGGAAGCCGGTTAAACACTATATTTATCCCGGATGTTTTGTGAACGGTGTAAAGTTCCATTCATTGGCCCGAGACGAAGGAAGAAGAACATAAAACAGTGGGGTAACGGTTGGGAAAGACAATGATCTATATTACGGGGCTATTGTATATGTGGTTCAGCTATGTTATGGGAATGATGTCAACGTTTTCCTATTCAAGTGCAGATGGTTCAAGCGTACAAAGGAAGACCTGGGACTATTATCAGTCGATATAAACTCGCACTGGTATGAGGATGAGTCTTTCGCTCTCGCCACCTTAGTTCGGCAGGTGTTCTATCTCGACGATCTGAAAGTCGGTGAAGGGTGGAAAATAGTGAACCATATCTCTCACCGAGGAATATGGAATACAGAGACAATTGAAGGGACACCGGCGACGACTGAAGATGCTGCTGAACCAGAAAGAGACATTCCTGCCTATCAAGAGCCTAATATTTCTATGGTCCGCTCCGATATAATGGACCTGGTTCAAGATGGTGAACGGTTACCCATGCCTGATGGTTGTACAGATCTAACTGAAGATGAGATTATCGATGAGGTAGATGAAGAAGACGAGCAGGAAGAGGATGCGGACGAGGACTCAGGTTATTCGTCGGACGATGTTGAGTACGATGACGAGGATGACCCGTCGTCTAACGGGGATGAGGACGATGATGATTATGACGAAGAGTACGGTCATACGACGAGGGAGATTAATTGGTAATTAATTACTGTAATTATTGTAATATATATATGATCGATGCCGGTTTACGGTAAGAAATTAATCCGAATTATATATCCTGGACAACGGAGAAATTAATTGCAGGTTGTCGCCAAATCTCAATCTCATATAAAACCCTAGCTAAATCCTGGATCCTAAATCTAGCAGTTCGGATCGATCGATCAATTTTTTAATTATATTTTTGAATCAGAATAATTAAACGGACACACAAATGACTGGGGACGACCTAAACCGTAAACCCTAAGACCCTAACCCCTGAAATCGGGGTTTAGAACTTGGACGACGGAGAATGGTCATTATCCGTCGTCCAGGTACATACTAGGACGACGGATATGGTAATTATCCGTCGTCCAAGTTCACAAACCCTAAACCTTAAACAGTAAGGCCCTAACCCCTGAATTCAGGGTCTATACACCTGGACGACGGAGAACGTAATTCTCCGTCGTCCAGGTTAGAACCTGGACGACGGATAACTTCATTTCCGTCGTCCAGGTGATTACCTGAACGACGGAAACGCTCATTTCCGTCGTCCAGGTTCAAAAACCATGGCGGTTCAAATTTATTTTTGTTTATTTTTTTCATGTAATTTTCACTTGGACGACGGAGACTGACCATCTCCGTCGTCCAAGTCCAATTTTTATGGCGGTTCAATTTACCGCTTCCGTTTTTGGGACTGCTTGAATTTTCACTTAGACGACGGAGAAATCATTATCCGTCGTCTAAGTCCAAAATCATGGCGATTTAAAACGTCCCGCCGATTAATTGGCGCCGCTTGAAATTTTTTGAAACCGCCACCTAGACGACGGAAAACACTATTTCCGTCGTCCAAGTGAACTTAGACGACGGAGAATAGTGCTCCGTCGTCTAAGTGCAACTCTATAAATAGAGTTGCACCCCCCCTCATTTTGTCATCATTCCATCTCCTCCTCTCCTCTCCTCTCCTCTCCTCTCCTCTCCTACGGCGATCCTCCTCCGGCGACGCTCCGACGACATTTTTTCCGGCGTAGTTCCTCCTCTCCGACGACTCAACTCCGGCGATATTCCCGAAAACTCCGATTTGGTAAATTTCTATTTTCCCTTATTAAAATAATTTTCATTTAATTAGTTTAAATATTTAATAAATGATTAATTATTGTTATTAATTAATTAAATCATAATTATTTTAATTATTGTAATTATTTATTATTAGTTGCATGATTAAATGAATTTATTATTAAATTTATTAAATGAATAAATTATTATTCATAATTTATTAAATGAATCAATTTTTTATTAAATGCATGATAAATAAATATAAATTATTGCATCTAATTAAAAATTATTAATTAATATTTACGTTTATTTTCTAGTAAATTAATTAGTAGTACGTGTTCGATTTAAATTTAGTACATAGGCTTGGTTTATTAAGTCGCACTCTTTGGAATAGATGACGCCTCTTTTCCTTGCTTATCTCCTTAACCCCTCGTGATGTGTGGATTTCATCACCGCACACCATAACCTAAGTGAAGTTATGGACACGAGGTTGATGACGGAGTTTGCAAAGGACTTGAGGGAGTGTAAATTTTTGAAAAATTGGCCGAATGTCGGACATGGTGTCTAGAAACGGGTTATGATTGGTGACAGGATTTGGACTAAGAAAGACTTTTGTCGAAATTAGTCCTGCCTCTCGCGTTATCTCTATCCCTAACTGGCCATGTTTTTCGATTTAACCAAGGCTGATTAATTGAAAATTTACACTTTATCGCGCGGGTCGCACGTCCATTGAACGACCGAAAATGCCAAGCTAGTGTACTCTATTTAAATCTTAAACGTAGTTAATTAATTAGCGTAAATTTTTAAGTTGTAATTATTATGGTAAGTAGGTATTTTAACACCGTACTCTTAGGTTTAAATGGCTCCGCCAAAGACGACATCCGACAAGAAGAAATCCCAACAGGAGGCAGAAGATGCCATGCTCCGAATGTTGGCGGCCCAAGTCGGTTGGGTTCAACAGGAGGGCAACGACGCTTTCAATCCGGACGGATCATCTGGTCCGTCCGTAGCGCCCTCTGGGGAAATTCCCGCTCCCCCATTCATCTCGAGCGGTGATGACGTCGACCCCTTTCAATCTCCGACGCCCGGTACCGGTTCAACGGGAAGTACTCAGGCGTCCTCGACCGCCGAATCAATCATGTACAGCGCCCGCCGTAGGCAAATGAGGGCCCCCACTGACCCGGAACCGAAAAGGACTCGGGGTCTCGTTTAAGGGGGCAAAGCGGAGCGTATTTGCAAGGCGACCGGTAAAAAGATCGACTTGCCGTACGACGAATTCACCGGTGGCCCTCCCATAGCTCAGCTAGCAAGTCTCTCGGCGCATGGGATATGGTCAATCATCCGTAACCGGGTTCGTATCACTGCCCCTACTTGGAAGGAGGCGCCGGATCATGAGAAGGCGAAAGTCTTCAAAGATCTTTCGGTACGTAATACGTCCAATTTAGTTATTATATAATATTGTTAATATTAGTTAAAATTTCATAATATATACGATTATAATTTTCTATTTATTTTTGATAGGAACAATTTGACGTGGATCCGACACCGGCTATGTTGAGGCATATCAACCAAACCACCAACTCCATCTACAAAGATTGGAAGTACAAGCTCCATAAGTACTTCCAAGATGTCGGTCCCGTGCCTCCCCCGGTAGAGCTGCAAGGGGAGAGAGAAGATGAGTGGGAGTGGTTGTGTAACCACTTTGCCGATGAACAATTTAAGATATTAATTTATTTTTTTTATTTCAATTAATATAATTGAATTATTTAAATTGTAGTTATTTATTTTTTAATGATTTAATTATGTTGTGTAACAGAAATTCTCCGGTGTCAACAAAGCCAACCGAGGGAAGAAGGAGAAACACCATACTACCGGCGCCAAGCAGTTCATTCAAATAGCCAAGGAGCACAAGGATAAGGGCTCCAAACACCATTATCTTGATGCAAGCGTAAGCGCGTACGTGACGCCAGGGCTCGATAATGAAGCGAGTCAATGCGGCGTAAGTGATATATTAATTATGTGCTTTTAATTATAGTAATTATTATTTAAATATGATTTCATTATAATAAATTAATTATTATTTTGTAGGCAAGGGTGATAGAGCGTGCGCAGGAAGAGTTGGCTAACACTCAGCTTGCGTTCCCAGATGTGCCGCTAGAAGACCTGCCTCCTCTATCCTTAGAGAGCCAAATTGCAATCGCGGATGAGGTCTACGGTCGTAGAGCTGGCAAGGAGGTTAGGCACTTTGGTCCTAGGGTGGTACGAGATTTGTCGACGACCTCCGGCTTGTCATCTACGGGAGGTTCGGGGCAGCGGAGAAGGAGTCAGGCAGCGGCCGTCGAAGCAGCCATTCAAGAGGCTCGACTGGCACGAGAGGAGAATGAGTCAATGCGGCAAAGACTTGACGAACAACAAGCACAAATAGCCCAACTCATCGCGCTCATGAACCAAAATCGAGAAGTATGTCAACCTCCTCCGAACCCATACCCCGACGATAACGACCCGGCTGGAGGCGGAGGACCCGGCGGCGCATCTGCTCCTCCAGTGTATTAGCTAGCTAGTTAATTATCGCGTTTCTTTATTTCCGAGTTCCGAACAATATTTTATAATTTTTGTGGGTTTTTAATTTGGATGTGTATGTACAAATTAATTAATTAATACATTAATTAATATTAAAAATTTAGTTTAATTAATTATTTTCGACTATTTTTCATTATTTAAATTCAATTAATAATAAATTAAATTAATAATATTTAATTTCAATTTATTTTTTTTTAAAATTAAATAGTCACTTGGACGACGGAGATTATGTTCTCCGTCGTCCAGGTGCAAAACCCTAAACCTAACCCCTAACCCCTAACCCCTAAACCCTAAACCCTGCCATTCTCCGTGGCCTACGTGTTCACCTGGACGACGGAGGATAAGTTTTCCGTCGTCCAGGTGAACACCTGGGCCACGGAGAAGCTAGCATTATCCGTGGCCCATGTATGCACTTGGACGACGGAAACGCTAATACTCCGTCGTCCAGGTGAACACGTGGGCCACAGAGAAACGAGCAATGTCCGTGGCCCATGTAGTCACCTGGACGACGGAGTATTAGCGTTTCTGTCGTCTAGGTGCATACATGGGCCACGGATAATGTCCGCGGTCCAAGTGAACTTGGACGACGGAGAACTAATTCTCCGTTGTCCAGGTTCTTGGACGACAGCACTTGGAGCACGGACCTTGGACGACGGAGATTCCGTCGTCCATGTACTTAGACGACGGAAAACGTCACCTAGACGACGGAAATGGTCCGTGGTCTAGGTGCAGTTTTCTTGTAGTGAGATAGACCAAGCTTCACTAGAAGTTTTAGAACCGAGAACATATTCAATGACCTCAGTAGACAAAGTTTCAACAATCAAGCTTACTAATGCCTTATCTGTCTTAACACATTTCTTATACTCAGGATTAGGTACAAGATATTCCTCTCCTTCACTTGAACCAACAAGAATAAATTTTTCAGGACAAGAAAATGAACCATCAAGAGAACCAATTCAAACAAGTCAAACCCTCAAACAATGATTCAAGTTGAAAACTCCACGTAGCAAAATTCTCATCATCTAGTCTAAAAGTTATCATATGCAATAAGTTGTTGATGTAACTTTGACCTTCTTGTGACGCCATTAGAGATTATATTCCAAGATACTTAACAACACCAAGAATTACACAGAATGCTCGAAGAACAGATCTGAGTATAAACGAGATTACCAAACTTGCTTAAACATCTCTGATGAAGAACACTTCTGAAACTTGCCGAATAGTGTTGACGAAACTTTAGAACGAAAAGACCCAAATCTTCAAAGACCTAATCTTTGTGGAAGCACCAGGATTGAAAGTGTGAGCTCAACGCTCTGATACCATGATCAAAATCATGGTCGCAGTATAACAATCAAGAATGAAATTAGAACACTAAACTACATCATTGAATCTTTTCAGAACAATCTCACAATCTTAGAGTTTTCTACAAGTTCTCTTTTTATCTATTGCTTTATCTCTACGCTCTCAATATTCTGAATAATCTCTCTGTATCACATAATCTCTTATCTTTTCACCTTAATTTGAAATGAGTTGTAGTCTAACCTTATATACCCAACGACTACGATCATGAGCTAACCTCAACCTTACACATGTCTAGTCTAGATAACTAACTTCAAACACAGTAATGTTAGCCTACAGCAGGTGCACAAACACATATCATTCTAAAAAATAATAATTCTAAGAGTAGATCACTTGCCGGGTCTTGGATCCTGAAGAGAATATCGATCAACTTACCATCCAAACCCTTTTGAAAATCCAATTAATGGTTTCTATAGTTTGCGAGTTAAACATTTAATTGGTTAGGATACGACTGAAAATTCCATATGTCGTGTGCCCGATTGAGGCCACTGAAGAGACTAGGTTTAGTGCTTGAGAGGAGAGATGGAGGACCGAAAACATTAGGGCTCAACCATGAGTGCAGAGGCAATGCATGACGTACAAGCATGTCTGCAATCTAATCGATCAATTAGTACTTTATTGATGAGAAATAGTTTCAAAGTAGTATACCTCCTATATATGTACACTACTGGATGAGGAAATCGGGGCGACGTAGAAATGTGGTCGCCTCGTATGAATTTTACGTCGCCTCGATTTTTTGTGACCAAAACGACGTCGCCTCGTCTTGTCGCTTCAGATTGATCACGCCACCATTGGGGCGACGTAGATACAATCTACGTCGCTTCGTGGGATTCACGTGACGTAAATAATGTTACGTCGCTTCAATTGAAGCGACGTAGATTTATCACGTCGCTTTAACTGAGGCGACGTATATTGATAAATATACGTCGCTTAATTTTATTTATTTTTAATTTATTTTTCTTTTTTTAATCCATTGAAGCGACGTATATTGATCAATATACGTCGCCTCAATTTATTTAATATTTATTTAATATTAGTTTTTAATAAATTTAAGCGACGTATATTAATCAAACTACGTCGCTTTAATTTAACTAAAATTTATTTAATTTTTATTTTTTTTATTTTTAAATAAATGAGGCGACGTATATTGTTCGATCTACGTCGCCTCATTTATTTCTAAATAAAAAATAAATAAATATTAAATAAATTGAGGCGACGTATATTGATCAATGTACGTCGCCTCACTGTATTTTACATTTATTTTTTTTTATTTTTTTAATAAATGAGGCGACGTAGATCGAACAATCTACGTCGCCTCAACGTATTTAATATTTATTTATTTTTTATTTAGAAATAAATGAGGCGAGGTCGATAGAACAATCTACGTCGCCTCATTTATTAAAAAATAAAAATTAAATATTATTGTACCAAGTCACGACCTATCGCAATTTACAAACACAAAAACGCATTCAAATTGCAGATACGCATTCAACCACAAAAACGCATTCAATCACAAATCAAAACGTTAAAAGTTTATACAAATCAAGTTTACACAAATCAAGTTTATACAAATCCTATATACAGTTTACGAGCCGGGAGGTGGTGGAGGAGCTTGAGGTTGTTGACTCGCAGCCTGGAATGATCGCATCATGGCCTCCATTTCTTGTATCCTTTGGGCGAGCGCACTCGCTTCCGCTATGGCCTTCTGCGCCACCTCGCTCGATCTGCGCGCCGCCTCTTTGGCTTCATCGATCTCCTTTTGCATTTGAATTTGGCGTTCCTGTACCCGGGCCCCACCTCTCGGTTTGGGGTCGCGTGTGAGAGCGCGCCCCACCCCTGTAACGTCGAACAAGAACAAATTTTATTAAACTATATCGTAAACCAAAATAAAGCAAAACGTAAATCGAGATATGCATCGACGGAATCGTTTTGGAGATTTATTACCTCTTATAGAGGTCCCGTGCCTTGAACCCACCTCTTCCTCTATGATATTTATTTGTGTATCAAGAGGAAGAGGCTGGGGTTGGGAAACCTCTTCGCCATCAACTGGGCCCGCAGCACTATCTTGTTGCGACAAGACTTCATCGAGTCGACGCTTCACTACCGCCTGCTCAATTAAAATAGATAAAATAAATAATATTACAATTTAGTAAACAAAAATAATTGAAATAACGTAACGTGAACCTATTTGAGCTTACCACTTTCTCAGCCGCATTCCTCTCTGGCTGGTATACGTTAATCCACGTCTGGACGACGGGCGCTCTATGACCCTCCTTCTCCAACACCTCGCTTCGGTACGAGAGGGCGAGGGATCCCGAATGGTGGTTGATCTGCTGCTCCTTGTTCTTGTTTCGGTTTCCTCGGTTCCGTTCGCACAATCGCTGCCACACACACACAAAAATCATTTTAAAATAAGAACAGATAAACATGCATATTGTTCAAACGTTTGACCAAAACTGTAGGTTCGTTTATGAAACTCACCAAGTAAGCAGGGTCTTCGAAGTGGGTTTTTAACCACGCCCATTGGTTTTCCCTCCCGAGAAACTCGGCCGGAGTCTCCTGGCTGACGTGGAGATAATGTTGATGGCAATCGTACTTCCAATCCTTATAGATTGTTTGCGCCGTCCTATCAATGAAGTTCCACATCTCCACATCAGTCGCCGGGATGTCGTAGTTCGTCTAGCACAACACATTTAAATTCCGTTATGTAAAAGTTATATTTACATTTACTACAAGTATGTAAGTAAGCTAAGGCCAGCAAGTATACCTCAAGACTGTTACTGGCGATATCGCGATGCAAATCGCTAAGTCCCAAGAAGCTAGATGCAAGCATTGGAACTTTTCCGCGGATGATGCTACCGATGTCTCGGCACATCAGACTCCTCATTTCCCTCGTCGCAGGCCTCGCATGCCTCGTAGAGTAAGCGACTTGTAGTCGCCTATTGTTGTTCATCCGGACGAGGTACTCCGTCTTCGTCCCGACAACGACTCCGCGCTGTTCCGTCGTCGGGTCTCCGGTTGCCATGTCGACCATGTCGGGGAGTTTGGTCTTCTTGCACCGGATGCTGAGGGCGGGAGGGTGCTGTGACGCCGTAGTGGCCTCGTTGCTGTCATCCGCTCTTTGCGGAATCGCATCCTCAAGTTGAGGGGCGGGCGTTAACATGGGAGCTTCTGCAATCGACGGGGTCGCCGATTGTCCCGTGGGGCAACCCGACCCGGAAGCCCCATCTCGGCTGAATGCTCGCCACCCCGCCTCCGCCGCCTCCGCAGCTGCCGCCTCTGCAGCTGCCGCCTCCGCAGCTGCCGCCGCGGCCGCCGCTTCCGCTTCACGACGCTGGATCGCCGCTTTCCTCCTCGTGTATGCAGTATCTCCGGGAGCCATTCTATTAAAACTAAACTGTTATGTATTAATTAGATGTTAAAACTAAACTATTCTTTTTGGGATTCAATAGAGTAAACCAGAAGATGATCTTCATATATAGAACTAATTTCACAGGTAAACCAGAAGATGATCTTCATATATAAAACAGATTAGCTACATACGTTTAATGGTTCGATAAGAAACATACTAAACACCTTCAAACATCGGCTCTGTTGTTTTCACAAGCCTTAGAGTGAGAACACACAAATGTACATCAATATACATTACACATGTGAAACTATAATCTACAAATGACTATTTATTTAACTAACATTCTTTTATACATGCAGGCAATATTGAACTGTCAAGTACAAGTAACACATGCTCTTTCATCAATCCTAATATCCCAGAAATAGCAGCTAACAAACAAAAGTAAGAATTAGTATAAAACACAAACCCTTAATCATTACGCATATGTTTTCATTTAACCAAACCCTTAATCATTATCACAAAACACATTCGAAATCATCATCATCACAAAACACAATACTTACATGAAAACATATTGAAAACACATTCGGAATCATTATCACAATACACATTCGGCACAGTATAAAACACAAAGCTCCGTACCTTCTCGAGTTGCCTCAAATCGTTTGCTTTAGCTACACGGAGTTGGCTCGGATTCGGTTGCTTTAGCTACACCGATGAAAACAGATTTACAACATATTAGCTACTTCAAATAACACATGCTAGCTTAATGTCACATATTCATTAAACTTCAAGAACAAAAGCTACTTCAAATAACACATGCTAGCTTGAGAATTTAATATGAAAATGAAAATCCTCAAATGCTTCAAGTCGGTAATACGTACTGTATAGCATCAGTAAAATACAACAACTTACAGGTTCAATGACAAGATATTCAAGATTCGGGGATCTCTTGAGAAACTCTATTAGATATGCCGAACCATTGAAAATAAACAATTTATCCAGCTTCAAATGGGTCAAATTGTCAAAATCAGGTAACACCTTCATGAAAACAAAAATTCTTGATCACAAGGATACTCATGCAGAGTAAACATTTACTCATGCTAATCGTTCTACTGATGTATGCCATCATTATGCAAAAGGACAACAAAGCAAACCACTAACAGTTTGCTACACTAGATATGATAAAAGACCTAACAGCTGTGTAGTGTATCTCACAAATGTTCTGTTAAGAACCCAATTCATCACAAGCTGTGTCAAGAAGAATCTACTACTATTCTTGTGATCACTTAAATGCTATCTTTCCATTGCATTCTATTATCCTCTATAAAATATTGTTGGATGGGGTGAATGGATTGTTGGATGCTTACAGCAATTACGATTATAAAGACATTAGGAATACTTATCACAAGTACCCGAATCAATTTGAAAATTGAAATAAAATCATACCTTGATTACAGATTTCGTAGCTCAAGATGGGGTGAATGGCTTCGAAGATTGATTTTACAATCCGGTTTGGTTTCGGGGTTGGAGTTCGATGGAGGGGATTGAAGATTTGGTTTCGGGGTTGAAGAGGTTTCGGGGTGGAGAGGTCTCGGGGTGGTCCGATTGAAGGAGACGGCGAGAGATGGGTGGTCGTGGAGGGGATTTACGAAGGAGACGGCGAGTTTCGAATTCGGGGTGGTCCGATTGAAGTAGACGGCGAGGTTTAGGAATCGAAGAAGGAAACGAAATGAATTAGGAAGAAGGAAACGAAATGAGGAACTGATTCCAGAAACTGTGAATCTGGAATACATATAACCATCGAGGCGACGTATTTTGACTTTTACGTCGCTTCGTTTCATTTTATTAATCTAAGCGACGTATATTTCAATATACGTCGCCTAGTTTTATTTAATTTTTAATTTTTTTAATAAATTAGGCGACGTAGTTTGTTCAAACTACGTCGCCTAGTTTTATTTAATTTTTAATTTTTTTGATAAATGAGGCGACGTAGATTGAGCAATCTACGTCGCCTCATTGTATTTAATTTTTAATTTTTTTTAATAAATGAGGCGACGTAGATTGATCAATCTACGTCGCCTAGTTTTATTTAATTTTTAATTTTTTATATAAATGAGGCGACGTAGATTGATCAAACCACGTCGCCTAGTTTTATTTAATTTTTAATTTTTTTGATAAATGAGGCGACGTAGATTGATCAAACTACGTCGCTTCCTTCTATTTAATTGTTTATTTTGGTTTTTTTTGAATAAATGAAGTTTAGAATTATAAAGTTAGTAATATTTTCTCGTATACATAAATTATGCTTTAAAGAAAATACGAATTTAGGTTTCAAATTCATAATAATATTAGTTTAGTCCTCGTCTTCGTCGTCGTCCTCCTCCTCCTCCTCCTCCTCCTCCTCCTCCTCCTCCTCCTCGTCTTCGTCCTCGTCCTCGTCCTCCTCCTCTTCGTCCTCCTCCTCGTCCTCGTCATCGTCTCCTTCTTCGTCCAAAAGTAGTTGAAAATCTGGGTAAAATTGTATCACAGTGGGAGTGTCCTCTTGGTAAGGCTCGAATATATGATCTCCTGTACGCGATATGTTTTCATCTATGGCCAGAACTTCGGCGCTGTAGACATTGCGGTGCGACATTTCTTGTACTACCTTCCAAGTACCACCAGCCTTTGGATCGTCTATGTAGAATACCTGTTTTGCTTTGGTTGCAATTATGAAGGGTGAATCCTCATAGTAACTGTTGTTTGTATTCACTGATATCAGTCCATGATCTTTTATAAGGGTGTCAAGATCTTCAGGGTCCTCGGAGTTGTGCCATGTGCACTTAAACAACACCACTGGCATACGGCCTGCATATAATACTTCGACTACGTAGTTAACATGGCGGTAGAACTTGGATGAACCCATGTCTATCATGACACCGCTGTTTTGAGTCACGGTTCTTTGATCTCTATCAAACGATGTGAACTTGACACCGTTCACATAACACGACTTATAAACCCGACATTGCTGAGGTCCTTGAGCTAATGACTTTATTCCTGCAACCAAGCTCGGGTCCGAGTTTTTTTCTTTAAGGGACACCTGAGAGATAAGTGTTAAGAGGAGTTAAAGATAAGTGTTATAAACCCTCAAAGAACCTTACAAGAATTAATAGGCATATGTACCCATGTTAAGAACCATCAAAGAAAACTCCTCCTCCGCTGCCGCTCGTCGAAATCTTCACCATTTTTAGCCTCGAACCTTCTGAGATGTTCTTCTAGGTAAGGTTTGACTTCGTCTGTTTCCACCAAGACTTGCCAGTGAGCCTCAGCAGTCTCTGACTCAGTCAACCTGAACTGGCGACGAGTCTCGATAATATCTGGTCTTACTAAGAGTGAAACACAGCTGACATTCCACCCAGATATGGAAGTGTCGATATCTTCGTTGTCCATCCGTCTGAGATAAGCCTTACAATACGTCACCGACTCATGTACGAGGTACTGTTCAGCAATACTACCTTCCGGGTAACGTGTATTCCTCATTGACTTTTTATATTTTCCTAATTGCCTGCAAAAGCACAGCTTTAAAGATTAGTACAATATTTTCCTAATTGCCGACATATTACACAAGATTAGTACAATAATATTAGTACAAACATATTTTCCTAATATTAGCAATAACAAAAAATTTTACCTTTCAATTGGATACATCCATGTATAGTGTACTGGACCTGTAAGGAATACTTGTACGGGCAGATGAACCATGAGATGAACCATAGATGTAAAAAAATGTGGAGGAAATATGAGCTCCAAATTGCAGAGAATCATCACTATCTCAGTTTCCATGTCACGCACAACCTCATTCTTAAGCTCCCTACTGCATAGTTGACGAAACCAATTTGACAGTGCTATCAATGGCTTGACAACGTTTTCTGGCAGGAACCCTCTTATAACCACAGGAAGAAGATGTTGAAGCAAGACATGGCAATCATGCGTCTTCAATCCATAAAACTGTGACTGGGAACTTATTTTCACCTTACTTCTCAAACTACCTACATAACCAAGAGGATACTTAACATCCCTGAACCACTGGAACACATCTTCTAGATCATCCTTTTTAACTAAAAAAGGTGCATGAGGAACTTTCCCCGTAGCCAAGTCACCCGCTCTTTGCCACTGGTTTTTTCGCACATTCCTCTTCTTCAAAGCAGCGCGAGCTTTTGGACCATCCTTAGACTTCGATTCAATCGAAAAAATGGTTCCAAGGATGTTGTCACACACATTTTTTTCAATGTGCATGACATCTAGGCAATGTCTGATCTTCAATGATGACCAATACGGCAGCTTCCAAAATATGCTTTCGTGAGTCCAACACTGTCTGTTATTCGGATTGTACGGCACCTTCAAGTCTTCATGTTGGCTAAGAATAGGGTAAACGTTTGACCTAACGTCCTCCAAAATTTCATCTCCACTCTTACGATAGGGTCTTCCGCCAAACTCCTCCTTCCCGTTACATGCCTTGCTCAATCTCCAAGGGTGATCCTGGTGGAGCCATTTTCGATGACCTTCATAAACTATCCTCCCACATATATGCTCTGAAGTTAGCTCATCTAGACAGATTGGACATGCCTTGTACCCTTTAACAGTTGACCCCGCAAGCATCCCTAAACCTGGAAAGTCGCTAATAGTCCACATTACCGCTGCCTTCATCAAGAATACCTCATTGTCTACTCGATCAAAAGTATGGACTCCAACGACCCATAAATGTATTAGCTCCTCGATCATCGGCTCAATGAGTACACTAAGACACTTTCCGGGAGATTTAGGGCCTGGAATCAACACTGATAACATGTTATATTCCTTCTTCATGCACATTGATGGTGGTAGATTGTACGGCATCACAACAACGGGCCATGTACTATGCAAAGTTCCCATTGTTCCGAATGGATTGAAACCGTCTGTTGCTACTCCAAGGCGCACATTCCTGCAGTCCCGTGCAAAACCTGGAAAAGTTCTGTCAAAATGTTGAAACGCTTCTCCGTCAGCTGGGTGGCTGAGGCTACCAGCCACGCATATCCGCTCCCCCAGCCATCGCATATGCTTGGCAGTGTGTGGGGACATAAACAAGCGCTTCAACCTTGGTGTTAGAGGGAAGTTACGAATTATTTTTTTGGGAATATCATTCGTATTTAGCTTATATCTTTCAGAATAACACACTGGACAAATCCTCTCGTTTACAAGCGCCCCCCTGAACAACACACAGTTAAACTCACACGCATCAATTCTTTCGTAACCCAGTGAAAGATCACTCAAGATTTTTTTTATTCTCGAGTATGAACAGGGGAATGTGTGCCTTTTAGGAAGAAGTTTATTAATGTAAATACATAAAGAGTCAACACTTGTGTCCGACCATCCATTTTCATTTTTCATTTCCATTGCATCTAATATGGCACTCAAAACAGTTTCGTCACTGCCTTCGTATAATGGGGTCTGTGACTCCTTCAATAATCTATCGTACTTTTCATAATCATCGTCTACCATGTCATTGAAGTTCATGCCCGAATTATCTTCCACTAATTGTTGGGGTGCATCTGCATGGTATCCAGGATAATAGGGATATGCATCATGTAGAATCTCCAACTGCGGGTTCACTGAAGGACCGGCACCACTAGAAGGACCGACTCTGTCTTGAAGCCACTGTCTTTGTTGACTGAGCATTGCCGGTTCACCAGAAACTTCCCCGTGAAGGTGCCAGACTGTATAAGTAGGACTCAAACCACTGTGTGATAAGTGATGATACATGACATCCATAGTAACCTTGAACGGACCGTTCTTACAACGTTTGCATGGGCAGAAGTAATAATCGGCTCCGTTACTATGTAGCCGGGCAAAATTCATGAACTCGAATATGCCGTTGATGTACCTTGGATCAACACGATGATATGTCATCCAAGTTTTGTCTGGGAGTCCGTCCATGTTTCCTGTCAACATAAACAATTAATATGAACAAATTTACCACGCAACAGTTGCGATTCAACCAAAACCCCACACTTCTTCGCCTTATGCCTCCGGGTTGGGTCCTATCCCCTTCAGGGGAACACGACATTTGTCAACGCTTTTGCACCCATGCGTTTCAGCTCCAGTTTAGGGAAATTTCGGCAGCATCTCCCTACAGTTCCCCGAATGCACACATATCTAAACAACCTAATTTGCACTCGGGGAACATTCAAAGGAGACACTGTCGAAACCATATCCCAAAACTGAAACTGAAATCACACGAATAGCAAAAGGATCAACAAAGTCATGTTCACCTAAAGTGTCCAAAAATGGGACAATTCGAGAATCAACAACTCAACTCGATCAACTAGATGAGTTGTTGATTCTCAAACGGGAGTTCTAAGTTGATAAACACCACAATTATATATAGTCATACGCTCGAAATCATGATTAACACTAATAACACTACTAATTAAGGCTCGAATATACATAATCTACTCTAATCATCAATTAATTTCACTAAATTTAACCAAATTTCAAACATTAATCATGAACCCATAACATGATTTATCACAATTCAATGCTTAACACACTAAAACTACAACATAACACCAAATTCAATTCAACTTCAAACATTTCACCAAAACTTCAATTTCACTTCTAATCATCAATAAATTTCACTAAACTTAACCAAATTTCAAACATTATTCATGAACCCATAACATGATTTAACACAATTCAATGATTCAAACACTAAAACTACAACATAACACCAAATTCAATTCAACTTCAAACATTTCACCAAAACTTCAATTTCACTTCTAATTTAACATATTATGGTCATAAATAGGGTTAAAGAGATACAAATCAAACTAACCTTACTCAAGAATCAAATCAATGGCAAGAACAACCTTCTTTCTCAATTTCCTCTAATTTCTCCCCAAAATCGCCCAAAACAGCTGCAGAGCTCAGGGAAACTGTTTTTCTAAAATACCACATTTATGAACGGGTTGACTTTAAGAAGAAGAGTAGATCCAGATTTTAAAAAAACGAGGCGACGTAGATTGAGCAATCTACGTCGCCTCGATTTTATTCGAAGCGACGTATATTTGTTTGGTCGCTTCGAATGAAAAACTTGTCGCCTCAGATTGTTCAAGCGACGTACTTCAATATACGTCGCCTGAATTTTTTGAAGCGACGTACTTTTTATCAAAGCCAAAGTACGTCGCCTCATCTAAAATCGGAACGACGTAGAAATATAACTACGTCGCCCCGATGCCCTCCTCCAGTAGTGGTATTTTAAACATCTATATAGCCAAATCCCTAAAACAAACGGATCGAATAAAACAGTACGTAAATATTGTGAAACAAAAATACTCGTACCTTGTCACAAAACCCACGCACGAGTAACACGTACTTACATATTGGCAATATTGCCTATCTCGATCTACCTACACCTCCCTTTCAATCCGTTATCCATTTGGGGTTCTGCAGTGAGAGAAAATGCGAGCTGAATAGTTCGTTAGATCAAATAATTGATTGTTAATCGAAGAAATATACTGCATACAATTTAATTTCCATGTGCTACAGAAAAAAATATTCAACAAATTAAGTATTACGTCGTAGACGTCTGGACGCAGTGAGATCGAGCTATCTAGCTAGCTGAATTAAGATGGAAGATTCTACCTAAAGAGTGACCACAATTAGTAGGAATGTGGGGCAATAGAGCTGAATGAAGTGAGAGATAACTGGCTGTGACTGATACTTGATAGCAGCTTGGATAATGGATCGGAATGAATGTATCACATGGGTTTTCTCACTCAATTGGTAAAAACACTGCTGCTGGGGATTTCTGCTCAATTTACTTCTTGCCTGCTTCGATCTATTAGATGGATCGACGACAGGTCAATTACTCATTGAGAGCAGGCAGGCCACTCCACAGGAAGTTTCTCAATGTAATATAACAAAGTCAATGGCATATGCCTCCAATATTGCCTAGAAAGAAAAATGGCTCCATCTACTCCAAACTATATAAACTTGTAACCTTTTCAACTCAATCAGACAGACCGAGCTACTCTCGTTTTACGAACAGTACGTTGTATAGCTCTTTTACGTGGAAACATTTCTAGCTTGATCTTATAAAAAAAGTAAAATTACGTACATGTGTATTCGGGTTGTGCTTTGCTGATCGATGAAAATGACACGATGATTTTTAATGTAAAGGAACATTATATTAATTACCTTCATTACAGACCAATTAGAAAAATTCCAATACCATTGATTGGTTAATTTGGAATCCTATGCGAGCGAAACTTATTCTAGAAACACCAATTAAGTTACAGAAATAGTTGCACAATTTCAGATCTGGGCCAGGTGCCAAATGAATCCAATGCAGGGAAGAAGAAGAAGAAGAAGAAGAAGAAGAAGAAGAAGAAGAAGAAGAAGAAGAAGAAGAAGAAGAAGAAGAAGAAGAAGAAGAAGAAGAAGAAGAACCAGAATTATCACAAACCTATCCTGGATACTTAATTAGGGATCGGAATAATCAAATTCCATTACTTGGTGTCAATTGCTAGCTTCACATGCAGAAAAAAAAGAAAGAAAAAAAAGACCCCCATATTTATAAACCTCGATCAGCTGGTCTACAATCATTAGTACTGGGAGCTAACTAGCGTGCTTGCCTGGCCTTCTTCTCAATCTTGTCATCACCAAGATCTGCACAAACAGCCATAGGAAACAAAGAGCCAATCTCACTAGACAAATCAAGTAAAAGTCTCTGGTGGCGGTTGGCTTTTCGCTTCTTCAATGGTAGTGACTTCGGTTTTCTTGGTGCAGGCGGTGGAGAATTAAGGCTCACCCTGATCTTCTGATCCAAAGAAGTTGGAGTCTTTAGCCCTTCGTCGTCTTTGTCCTCAAGGCCGCCTCTTGATTCTTGTGTTGATGGAACGTTGACCTTCAAGGACGAAATAAACATGTCGAAGTTATCTTCTTCCTTTTCTTCTGAACTAGCCTTTTTGGATCGGTCTTGCTCATCACGGGGTTCTTTGGGTTCATCGTCTCTAATCGAATAATTGAGCTGACACCCTTGTCGAGCAAAGTGCTTGAATTCCAAGGGGATGAGACTACCACCGTCTTTCCCAGAGACCAACATTTGAGGAGTTGAGCTGTTGTTGTAGCACTCGGCCGTGTACATAAAGAATTTTCAACCAGAGATTTTGGAATTAAGATGAAACAGTCGAAAGAGTACAAAGAAGAAGCATCAGCTGGTGGTGCTCAGCTCCTGCTCCATGGAAATATTATCAGCTGGTATCAAATCACCAACCTTTTCAGGTTTCCTTACTCTGCTAGCTATCAACTTCTTTGGATTTTAGCCTTCGAAGCCAGAAAAGAAATACAGACAGCACAACTGTTTGGTTAGAGAGAGGATGTGGGAGGGAGAGAGAGATGGAGAACGACGCTTAAAAAAAACTCGCAGTTTGGCGAAGGATCCAATGCAATAGAAATAGACACAGAAAGAGTCTTGGCTCTCTAACTGGAAGATAGGGAGAGCTCAACCTTTGCTCTCTCTCTCTCTCTCTCTCTCTCTCTCTCTCTTTATTACGTGAGAGTCGGCCATTTTTCACCGAAGCATGCAATAATCTCCCTTTTTTAGGCAAAAGCGATTTTTAGCGATCTGGTTCGGACTAGTTTGATCAAAGGCGTGTGGTTTAGCCACCACGCACCATCTGATCGACCTGAAAAAGGAAAGTCCCCCTTTCTATAACGTGCATCGATCTTTCTTTGAATTTCTCGCGATATTTTGAGATTGGAAGAAGGAATGTGTGTCGGGTTGTTCGTGTCTGCTCTGTTAAATTTCTTCTTTCTTATGGAAAAACTCTTCTCGGGTTTTTTTATTTTGTTTTTGTTTCTGACCGATATCTAACCTAACGCTTTCTTGAGATTTTTTTTTTCTCTGTGGATGCTTACTAGGCCGGTTGATATTAAAATGTCCGGCTGCAGAAAGGACATGAGGAAGTCTACAAGGATAAATATTTGGTGTCAGTCGAGGACAAGAAACATATTGGTTGTTTAGGGTTTGTGTGTAGCTTCAACCATGCATGGCTGAAACTGCTCCACCATGCACGTTTAAAGGTACGGTCTAACAACTAATTTGAGCTCTCTGTTTGGGAACATGTAACCGAAGCTTATCTATCTTGTTTATTACCCAAGACTGATATTAACTAGATTTTAGAATCAATAAACAAGGTTATATATCGATCTCCACGTAGTTTTTTCACTTATTACCCACTTTGGTTTCAGATTTAGTCTCAAATTTGATTCTCATGTATGATATCTAATACTTATCTACAACCAATTTTAGCATTCGAAAAGTTGTTAATCGGAGTGGACTCGGTCAAGGGACAAAACGATTAATCCAATAAGTCGTATTTGTTATTTTTTAATTAAATTTAATAATATCCTAAGAAATTAAAAGTACCTAGATAAAATTAAACAAAAAAATAATATCAATACACATTAATCAAAGAAATGAAGTACATGTGTGTAGATAATGTTTTCTCTATTTTTTTGACTTATGCATTTTTTTCTTACTAAATTTATGCATGTCTATAAAGGAAAAAAATTAAAAAAATTAAATAATAATAATTAAAAAATTGACATATTAATCGGGTCAATTCGACTTTGACCGACTTAACCGACTTTTTACCGTTGATCAACTTTTTCGACCGACTTGTCAAAATCGATTCAGATTGTAAAAATCACTGACTAGTCGGCGGATTTTTATAACACTGTCTACATTATTGTACAGATAATATGACATGAGATATGATATGAATGTATAATTCACATGAGAAAGAAAGAAATTTGAATTCCTTTCTTAAGTGGACCAATGAAGTAGGGCTTTCTTTTTCTTTTTATCACCATATGATCCAATTTTTCTCTTCTCAATTCTATATAAAATTCACAGTGTAGATTCATTCGAATTGTTGCAAATTTTTCATATTTATGCATGCATGCGGATGCAATATCAACCATGAAACTTTGCATTCATATTCACTCAAAATATAAAATACATAAGTACGTGTAAATGGTGTAATCTCTATTTTTCTTAATAGCGTGAAATGTTTCTCATTACAATAACTTCCATATCAAATGCGGGTGATTTGATACGAAGGTTGATTTCTAGCTTGGATTCAAAATTTCAAATGTGACATGTACTAATCCAAAACGAAAAAGTTAACAAAGCCGGTAAGCCTCCTCATGTTTTATTTGTATATTTCAATTCGTTGACCATCCATGCATATATATCTGTATTTCCATCTTGCAGCAGACATGTTCTCATGCCCATTATTTGGAATTAGAAGGCTTCCTCGGCTGGTTGCTTAATAATATCGGCCATGGGGTCCCCGTCCCCAGCTGCTTGCATGCAGGCCATTTTCTCGATGTGGATAGTACTTGAGTAATTGGAAGAAGCTAAGAGAGTGCTGCTGTTCTGCAGGCCGGTAATGATATGGGAATGTTGCTGCTACCTTCTTCTTCGTCTTTCTTCTCCAATCTTCGGGTTTTGGCCTTTGGATTCCGTTTTTTGTCGACATTCCTGTGTGGAATTGTGGAAATGGGAATGCTACCTGCCCGGCAAGATCCTTTGGGGATCCGATCCGGTAGAAAGACTAGAATTAACTAACCCCTATTATAATGGAACGTAGTAAAAAGTTACGATGTACAGTATAGAATAATATAGAGGTACCTACAGTGGAGATAAGCTGTGATTTTCGTAGGTTAATTCAGTATATTGTTGTTGAGAGTTGAGGTAACGAGATGGAGACAGAGACGAGAAGTTGACGATATGATATGGTGAATGTCTCTGTCTACCAAGTCGGGGACCCAAATGGATTGCTTGGGAATCACCACATCTCGAACGTCATGAAAAAGGAATCCGAATTTCAGGACCGAGCTCGTGCTTCATGGTTTGGGGATTAACGGTTTCTCACTTTCACACCACTTACAATTAACTCTTAATTACGGCAAAGTAGTTTGTGAGTCCAATTGGTTTCGAGCTCAATTTGATAAGGATTGCAAGTTAAAAATCAGTTTGTGCGTAGCTAGCTATACAATTGCCTCCTGCCTTCTGGAGTTCTACCAATACTGTATTTTGTTATTAGGAGCTCATCTTTCCATTATATCTTAGCTACGGTACCGGTTAAGTTTGTCTTCCCTCAAATTGATCAAGCTAGGCTTAAGTATTTAGTCAAACCAAACCATTGAATGTAGTTTAGTTGTGCGTCTTCAGGTGTTGACTTCACCACCTGAGTTTAAAACATGAAATTGTTAAAATGATCAGATACTGTAAATGCAATCCACAATGTGAGCATTTCACTCATTTCACTAACATAAAAAGGAGAAAGAGTCGGGGTGGCTAATTTAAAGTATTAATTGATGAGTTAAAAGGTTTCTAATTCAAATTCGAAAAAACATGCATGATTGAAGTCCATTCTATTAGCTCTGCAATGGAAACTGAGAATTATGTAACCTATAAGTATATAAATGGTCCCTCGACAATTGATAAAAAAAAGTGTCTACATTAGCGATCTTCTTTCTGGTCCGGGGCTTAATTAGTTTACGCACCAAATGTACCATCGTGAAGTGGGAATGTAGGAGTACTGGTGCATTATTATGTAATTGAAACTAATTAAGGATTAGCTTGTTGATGATAACGTGGTGGGTATATGTAGCTAAATTATATAGAAGAAAAGGTAAACACTACACACACTCTCATGGCACATAATTGCTTCTCATGCTCATGCCTAATGATTTTGCTTCCCATCTCCGATCATCATGTGCCTTTGCAAGCTATCTCAGTGTATCTCTAATATTAATCATCTGACCCGCCACTTTTCTCTTTCTTTTGTGTTCTTTTTACTTGCACTGAAAAATCTGCTTCGAACGATCAAGCTCGCTCGTTACTTATGCTGTAACGTTGAGGATTCTTAATTGGCCATGGCTTTTTTCTGTTGCGGCAGTATACATGTTAGCTTTTCTTCAGCCGGCCTTTGTTAACTTTATGACTAGAAACAGAGAATACGATCGACACTGCTAGAAATCTCATTCCAGACGTTTGTCGACGACTATGGTAAGCTCTAATATGTAGGGGCACCATAAGCACACGGCCCAAAATTCCCGTGGACGGCCCGAAGGTCCGATGGGTTTAAGTCCGTTCAGGCTCGAGTTTAAGCCCAAATATGCTTGGCCCGGTAGACATAAGGCCAGGTTTGGGTGGAGGTATCAAAGCCCATGGGAAGCCTAAAGCCCGGCCCGTCGAGGCCGGCCCAGTCCGGTCCATAAGGTCAAGCCCGTCAAGCTCGTCAAATGTAAATATATTAGATAATTTGTTTGATATTGTGATGACCCGACCATTGTCGAAAATCGTCAAAATCAATAAATAAACAAGTAAATCGAGGAAGTACTCTATCTGTAACTTCGACTAATCTAGTCGAAAACATATCCAACAAACTTATTACGACGAAACAATCATAACGAAATAGGACAAACCTAAATTCTCCGTCGATCGCACTGCCATTGGTGGCAAAGCATAATCGAGAGACTTGAAGTACAACTCGGTGAATTTACACCTAAACCTAAAAACTGAACTCCAATTCGAACCAATCAAAGATTCAGAGACAAAAAGAGCAAATGAACCTATTCAACCTAGACATTATACTCACAATTACAAACATGAAATTGATTAGAGATGGAGATATTAACTATCCATGAACTCAAAGTAATGCTATTACTTTGAAATGAAAAAGACACAAATGCAAAATGCATACGAGGTTTGTCACACTATTACAAGCGAGAAGATAGCTGTATAGATTTCTTTGTTTTTACTCCTACTTAGCTAGCCAGCACAAAATTATACAGGAAGAGCGGAGATGAGATAGTTAAAGCCAGAAGAGGACGAAAAGAAAGAGCAGCAACCCAAACCAAATCATAGTATGCCACAATCAAAAATCAAACACAAGAAAAAGAAGCTTGGAAACATCGATTCAACACACCACAATCAAATACCCAATCAATATACTTCATCAAATCAGAAAGCTAAACATATATAAACGATAATCATAGACAACGAACAGATTAAAGAGAAAAGAGAATGAGATATATACCTAACCTTACTGGAAAACTTACATGAGGAGCTACTCCACTTCAACCATTAAACCTAAGAGTAGCTCTAGTTAGTTATACCGAAATGAAATTTCAAGAAGATGCGAGTAATTAAAGGAGATTAGAGAGATAGAGTTGTTAGAGTTTACTGTATCGACCTCAAGATTCATTCGAGCTACCTCTGCGGGAGAAATTGAAAATTTAAAATTGAAAGAGATGAAAAGGGAAAATGAAAAGAGTGTGAAAGGAAGGGGGGGGGGGGTTCGAGCTATCGGCACCATTGGTATTCTTGGGATGGGAAATTAAGCTATGGCATCTGAAACGATGCATCTACGCATTACTACGACAATTAAACTGCAGTGGCAATTGGCTAATGTTTTTACAACATCATAACTATGCCGTCGCTAAAAGTCAGAACTGTTGCTACGGTAACGTTGTCATAGTCAATGCTAGGCTTTAGCTACAACAACTAGTGTCGTCGCAAAAAATTGAAGAAAAATTAATTTTTTGTTGTAGTGATCCAAGTTAGACTAAGCCACCTAACCTCTCATGACAAAACTAATTAGTGATCATCCAAATAGCTAGAGCATCAATGTAATAAAATAAACCACTAATTTAAAATATCTAAAATAAAACTGTAGAGCATGCTGTATAAAATAAGAACTCCCTAGGGCTGTGAAAATAAAGGTCCACTCACAAGTCTGCGACTACTACTGGGGTCCAACGGAATTCCCTTTGTTGCTATGGTCACGATCGTGTTGTCCTGTAAATGACAATAACACGATATCAGAATATACATAAAACTACTGAAATCGGCCCTAAAAATAACCCCAAAAGTCCCATCGAAGAATCCCTCAATCTTCCTCGCCGGAACTCCGCCGTGGACTGCCGCTGTTGCCATCACGTGCCACCAAAGGCAGCGGTGCATGGGCCATACATGTCTTCGGTAAAAATTCTTTGATGGGGGCATTTAACCCCAACTACCCCCCCCCCCCCCAATACACGTGCTCTACAACTTTCGTAACTGGACCGAAGTCCAAATCCGTCGTCTTGGGGTACGAATCACCCCCACAGACGGCGGCACCAGACACTGTCAACACCATGGATGGTAACGTTCAACCCCATGTTTTGTTCCACTCTCCAAGCCTAACACTTCTCTCCAAAGCACCACCACCGAGACTAGGAGCAAGCCCGAAAGATTTCGGGTCAAAATCTCCCATTTTTACCTTCATCGTCAAAGATTCACCGTGGAGCTTCCTCGGCCAAAGCTACCTATCTAGGAAGCACCAGCAAGTTGAGGGGATCCAAAACCCCTTAAACTCCACCACCAATACTCGCTAGAACGCCGTCACCAATGGTGGCGAAAACCGAGATCAAAGTCGAATCGGGTGGCTCACCACACACATCCAATCTCAAAATTAAACACATCGAACAATCAAGAAAATCAAGGGCTTCATTTCCCAACCTCAAACGACGACGGAGGTGGCCGAAATTGGCGGGTTGACCTGAAAACCCAAAATGGGTTGGCGGGGGTTCGTAACCGGGTTAGTGGGCTTTTTCAGAATTTTCTGATTTTTCAAAAATTAATTTCTATAAATATCCCCTATTTTAATAAAATTATCAGATCCGGTCAATGGGCCGAAATCAATCTTATAGCGATTTTACGGTCGAGAAATAACCGACTAAAAATAAACACCTTTTTATTTAATTCTCGTGCCGACAACCGATAACCGATAACCAACAACCGATAAACATAACAAATAGCTCACTTATCCGAAAAATTCCCTGAAATTCCTATGAGCTCGAAATAAATGCTCAACAACTACCGCGAATAAAGTTAAGTCCAATTCTCGCCCGGTGAAAAAGTCGTTAACAAACATTTCCTCAAAAACTGCAACACACAGGATCTCAACATATCCTCAAGCGTCTGAATAGTTCTTTCAGACTAGCCATCAGTTTGAGGATGAAAAGCTGTACTGAATCGTAATTGGGTTCCCAAAGCCTCTTGTAAAGCTCTCCAGAATTATGAAGTAAAATGAGAACCTCGATCAGATATAATGGATACCGGTACACCATGCAGCTTCACGATCTTCTGCATATATAACATAGCTAGCTTGCTCACTGACAGTTTCTCTGAGACTGGAATGAAATGTACAGACTTGGTAAAACGATCCACAATCACTCAAATACCTTTATGACCCTTGAATGTACGAGGTAGTTTATATATGAAATCCATGGTGACATGCTCCCATTTCCAAACTGGAATGTCCAGCCATTGCATCATACCAGAAGGTTTCTGCTGCTACGACTTCACTTGTTGGAAAATAGGGAACTAACTCACATATGTCGCTACATCCCTCTTCATATTAGACCACCAATAATATTCTCTGAGAGTGCGGTACATCTTCGTGCTACCCGGGTGCATAGCATAAGCTGAATAATGAGCCTCATCAAGTATTTCCCGGTTCAACTCCTAATTATTTGGAACACAGAGTCTACCCCTGAATACCAGCAACTTATCCCTCCTTACAGCGGAATCTAGTTGTCCACCATCATGCACTACTCCCTTTAGCTTCAAAAGGGAAGGATCAGAGTCCTACAATTCACGTACTTGGTCAATAAGGATGGATCGAATATGCAGACTGGTGAATAAAACTTCATTCTCACTCTTATCAGTGAACAACACTGCTCTAGTAGCTCGCAACTCTGAAAGCAGTGGTACCCAAGCCATCTGAATATGAGACAAAGAAGCTCCGGACTTCCGGCTAAGAGCGTCAGCCACCACATTCGCCTTTCCAGGGTGATACTCGAAGGTACACTTATAATCGCTTATCAACTCCATACTCGAAGGTACACTTATAATCGAAGGTACGTAAGGCTCTTATGATCAGTGAAAATCTGACATTTGGCACCATATAAGTAATATCTCCAGATCTTTAATGCGAAAACTATCACAGCCAACTCCATGTTATGTGTGGGGTAATTTGCCTCATGAGGTTTCAACTGTCGTGATCCATAAGAACCTACCATACCATGTTGCATCAATACACAACCCAAACCTAACTTAGAGGCATCATTGAACACAGTAAATTCCCCACTGTCATCTGGTAAAGTCAACACTGGAGCTGTGGTCAACCTTGTCTTCAGAGTCTGGAAACTCTCCTCACGAGCCTCTGACCATTCAAACTTAATTCCCTTTCTTGTGAGTCTGGTAAGAGGTGTGGTAATTCGTGAAAAGTCCTGCACAAATCAACGGTAATAACCGGCTAGACCTAGAAAACTTTTGATAACTGGTACACTTGGAGGTCTGCTCCAATTTAACATCACCTCCACCTTGTCAGGATCAATACTGACACCATCTGCCAAAATCACATGGCCATGAAATTTCACATTATCCAACCAAAACTTGCATTTATTGAACTTTGCATATAGCTGAGACTGCCTTAAAATCCTCAAAACTAAATGTAGATGCCTCGCATGCTATCTCACATCCTTTAAGTAAATCAGGATATCGTTAATAATTACAATGACAAATTTATCAAGATAAGCCCAAAATACTCGATTCATCAATGCCATAAAAGCGGCAGGTGCATTCGTCAAACTAAATGGCGTCACAAGGAACTCATAGTGTCCATAACGCGATCAGAAAGCTGTCTTAGAGACATCAGACTCTCTAATCTGCAATTGATGGTATCCTGATCAAAGATCAATCTTGGAGAATACCGTAACTCCCTTTAACTGATCAAACAAATCATTAATATGGGGCAATGGATATCTGTTCTTCACAATAACCTAATTCAATTTTCAATAATCAATGCATAATTTCATCGATTCATCCTTCTTTCTCATGAATAACATTGGAGCTCCCCATGGAGATACACTAAGACAGATGAAACCTTTATCAATCAAGTGTTGAAGTTGAACCTGCAACTTCTTCAATTCAGCTAGAACCATATGGTACAGCGCCTGTGCTATGTGACTGTACCCGAAAGTAACTCAATTGTGAAATCAATTTCCCTTTCTGGAGGGAAACCTGGTAACTCCTCGGAAAAAACATCAGGGTATTCCCTAACCACAACAATCTCTTCCATATTAGGAATAGGAACACAAGTATTCATGACATGCGCCAAATAAACAATATATCCCTTACGTAACATTCTCTTGGCTTTCATAGTTGAAATAAGGCACGAAGAAAGGACATTTCCTTCACCACAAAAACAAAATCTCTGGCAAATCTGGACCTTGAAGCACAACCTCTTTTTGATGACAATCAACCAAAGCTTGGTGATTGCTTAGAAAGTCCATACCCAAAATTAGATCAAAGTCCATGACATCAAGAGGTATCAGGGACAACCCAAAATCTCCCACCATAAAACTACAACCTCTATAAACTAACCCAGCTAAAACCACCTATCCAGAGGGATAAGGCACTCGCCACATCACCGATAAAGGAGTGGAAGGTACGTTAATTTTGGATGCTAATCTCATGGAGATAAAAGAGTGTGTCTCTCCCGGATCAATTAAACTATAAACAACATAACCAAAAAAATGTAACGTACCAATAATCACCTCTGGAGTTGCTCTTCCCTCTTGAAAGATCATATAATGCAGTCAGACCTGCCCAGTTTGTTTTGTGGTCTCCCTCCTGGCTCCAGTCCTGCACAGTTGGTTGTCTAGGTGGTAGTGCGGCTCTGACCCCTAAAGTGGCTCCCTGATCGCCACCAGAGCTTTGCATAGAAAATCCACTTGAGGGGTCTTTCTACGGACACTCCCTCAAAAAGTGACTGATCTGGCCACAACAAAAATAAGCCGCAGTCCCAAACTGGTAATGTCCGACATAATGTCTCTGGGTAAGGATGGAGTAGGCTGATAACCACCAGATCGACTAGAACTGGCCCCAGAGCCCTGCCTCTGAGAACCAAGACTCTTCATCTATCTTTGAAAATGACTTGGACGACGTGCAATAGGAGCTGGGTGTGAGATCCTTCGCATGAAGATGCTGTGGAGCCTGAAGTACTTGAGCTTTTCCTCTCAATATCTGACCACAAATCCTGCTCAAATCTCCATCACTTCTCATTTACCAGCCTGAAAATTTTTGGTGCAAAACGAGCCAGGCTCGTGAAACGATCCCGGTACTCCATAATTGACATGTCTCCCTATCGAAGATTCATAAATTCTTCGTACTTCCGCTGCTCGGATGCCTCACTGAAAAAATGACTTATGGACAATTCTGTGAACTCGGTCCACAGAGTGATGGCCTCATTACTCTCAGTACCCTGCCATTACTGATAAGCATGATCCTGCAACAGCCCTGCAGCTACCTCGGTCCTTTGCTCAGAAGTCAACTAAGGATGCAAACGATCACAAACTCATCCAATCTTCACAAGCCAATTCTCACTAGTCTCAGGGTCATGGGATTCAGTAAAATGAATGGCTTCAGCCTTTTTAGCCCTGGTAATTATATCCTCACGATTCTCTCATGGTCCCGGCATCATGCATGAAATTAGCTCACGTATCTACTACACCAAAGACTGCATATCATCCCGGTGGGCTGGTTGTCAAGGCATAGTGACCTACGAGTCCAAAAATAAATTACCTCACTAAAAGAAGTCAGAAATTGGCTTAACAACGATAATTTGAGACATCTAACAATGCACAACAAATAGAGTAATGGGGATCCGCTGACCGGTTAGGCAATCCTCCTGGGAGTGTTGTAAACTCTAAAATGCATGTACTGACATGACCAGAAAGTCTATATAATCTGTGACCTAATACTCTGATACCAACTGAAAGCAACCCTAGTTTAGCTAGTAAACTAGAATTAAATCTTAACGACTAACTAAATTCTGAGAATTTCAACGAAAATTTTGACATAACCCCCTTTGAAAGCTAGACAACCCAAAAACCTGCAAGAAAATAACACTCCACAACTAATTCCACAGACACACCGTGGACCGCCAATGTCCATCTGGATTTCTCAACAAATGGTACAAACTAGAACCAAAAACTCAACTCAGGAATTTAAAACATCATAACAACGTATGGTTCAGAATACAACAGAAGCTGACTCAGCTATTCACATGAACACTCTATATACATGAGTACTACAAGAGTTGACATAAACAAACAGTACTCAGAGCGACCTCTACTAGCATATATTGTATAAGATACAAAGCGACAGTGAACTGAGACACACTGCTGGAAAGATGAACGGTGGACTCGTAGGCTTCGACGCTACTAGGCACTCTCGGAATAAAAACTGCAGCCTGGGAAAAAAAACCGAAAAACCTAGAGAAAGGAAATAAAATATAAAACATTTGCGTGAATGGACAAAAATAATATAATCAGCGCAAAATGATAACGCTGTCATATCCTGCCTTTCCGCTGATTTTCATGAAATACAACGAGTTCAAAAACTCTAAACTGAAAACAATGGAGGCGCTCCTCCAGGAAACCTAACCTGAGTCAGATAGCTGTAAGAAAATAAATAAAAGTGACGGAATTGTCTCTAGGCTACCTAACCTGAATCGATTTGAGTCAGACGGGCTCAGCTAAACTCCCCCTACTAAACTATCTGGTGATAAGCCAAATAGCTAGAGTATCGATGCAATAAAATAAACCATCACAATAAACCTCCAATTTAAAATCTCTAAAATAAAACTATAGAGCATGATGTATAAAATAAGAACTCACTATGACTGTGAAAATAAAGGTCCACTCACAAGTCAGTGACTACTGCTAGGGTCCAGCTGAATTCCCTTCGCTACTATGGTTATGATCGCGTTGTCCTGTAAATGAGGATAATACAATATCAAAATATATATAAAACTACTGAAATCGGCGCCAAAAATAATCCCGAAAGTCCCTTCAAAGAATCCCTAAATCTTCCTCGTCGGAGCACCATCGTGGACGACGGTGCGTGGCCGTCACGCGCCACCATAGGCGGCAGTGAAAGTTCTATGATGGGGGTGTTTAATCCCTCATTGGAAAGCTCACCTCGAGCTCTACAAGTTTTGTAACGGGACCGAAGTCCAACTCTGTCGTCTTAGGGTCTGAATCACTGCCAAAGACGGTGGCGCTAGATACCATCAACCACCATTGATGGCAGCGTTTAACCCCACATTTTGTTCCTCTCTCTAAGCCCAACACTTCTCTCCAAAGCACCACCCTCCTCCAACCACCACTGAGACCGGAATTAAGCCCGAAAGATTTCGGTTCAAAATCTCCCGGTTTTCCCCTCGTTGTCAAAGCTACGCCATGGACCTTCTTTGGCCAAAACTACCTATCTAGGAAGCACTAGGAGATTGAGGGGATCCAAAACCCCTTAACCTCTACCTCCAATACTCGTCGGAATGCCGCCACTGAGGGCGGCGAAAACTGGGATCAAACACGAATCGGGTTGGTCACCTCACACATCCAATCCCAAAATTAAACGCAACAAACAATCAAGAAAAGCAACGGCTTAATTTCCCTACCTCAAATGATGAAGGAGGTGGCCGAAATTGGCGGGTTGACCGGAAAACCCAAAATCGGTCGGCATGGGTTCGTTACCGGATCGGTGGGCTTTTTCTGAATTTTCAATTTTTTCACAAATTAATTTCTAAAAAAACCCCTATTTATAATAAAGTTATCAGATTCGGTTAACAGTCCGAAATCAATCTTATCGCGATCGGACAGTCGAGAATAACTGAATAAAAATAAACACCTTTTTATTTAATTCTTGCACCGACAACCGATAAACATAACAAATATCACGCTTATCCAAAAAATTCTCCGAAAATTCCTACAAGTTTGAAATTAAATGCTCAACGATTTCTACAAAGAAAGTCAAGTCCAATTCTCACCCAATGAAAAAGTTGTTAACAAAGTCGATAATGCATCTAATTCGCGATAAAGCTTAATATGTCATGATAAGCGTGTAATTTCGATTCGTAACACGGTTAGGTACTTGAAATCTGAGTTTGAGATGAAAGACGCTGATAGGACTTGATTTTGTCTTGATTTGGAATTAGAACATCGAGTTTGTGGAATACTTATTCACCAATTTGCTTATGTCTAAAAGAAGCTCATGGGATTTAACATGGACAAAACACACCCACTTACCACACCAATGGTCCTATGCTGTCTGAAACCCAATAAGGATCCGTACCATCCGAAAGATGATGATGATGAACTATCGGGAGTTAAGGTACTATACCTTAGTGTTATTGGAGATTTGTTATATTTAGCTCAATGCACTAGACAAAAAATTGCATTTTCTGTAAACTTGTTAGCTCGTCTTAATTTTGTACCTACACAACATCATTGGAATGATATAAAACACATCTTTAGGTACTTGAAGGGTTCTATAGACTTGGGTTTGTTTTATTTTTTTCTATAAAAATTACAGAGAGAAGTATAAAATTCCCGAAAAAGGGATGGTTGAATTGCAGCTCACAGGTTTCAAGACATTCGACCAGTCGAAGGGATCACTTGACCCATCAAATGTTACAATCTGGACGGACCAGAGCCATACCTTCGACTCGTCGAAGGAATTGTTTGACCCATTGAACAGTGGTCCGGCTGCAAGTACTGTTCCCCAATTCAGTGCAGTCCCCTATTTAGAGACACCTTGTAATGTCTTGGTTGGTTTTGTTGATGTTGGATACCTCTCTAACCCTTATAAAGGATGTTCCCAGATAGGTTATATATTTACCATGGGGAACACAACGATTTATTGGAGATCAACTTAGTAGACCCTAGTTGCTACTTCTTCAAATCATTCTGAGATCATTGCTTTACACGAAGCGGTTAAGGAGTGTGTTTGGCTTAGGTTAATCATACACCACATTCGAGAAACTAATGGTTTACTATCCACTACTATAGCACCAACTTGTATCTTTGAGGACAATGCGGTTTGCATTGAACAAATGAAATTGGGATACATCAAGGGTGATTATACCAAGCACATATCACCAATGTTTTTCTCCAACCAGCAATAATAGTAGTTATTGAACATTCATGTGAATCAGGTATGTTCGGTTGATAATGTTACAGACTTCTTCACCAAGTTGTTGCCAAAATCTACATTTGCAAAGCATATGAGATGCATTGGTATGAGAAGATTGTCTGAACTCTAAGATTGAGTTACTGATCAGGAAGAGCTTATTTCGTAGATATCAGAGAGAGTCTACATTACATGTAGTCACTTTTTTAGTTGATGCGTTGAACTCTTTTTCCCTTCGACCAAGCTTTTGTTTTACCCAAGAAATTTTTGTTTGCTTGGCAAGGTTTTTAGTGAGACAACAAGTTATGCATCATCCATTAGGATCACGACACAAGGGGGAGTGTTTTAGGAAATTATACTTCTGGCATCTAGATGTGTGTCTTGTCCTAATTAGTATAAATATAGAGAATCTATCAATCTCTAATTTACCGGGAGATTTATTGTATCAGATTATACTGCCGATTTAAAGGCCATCTGTCAATAAATAAAGTACAATTTCAGATCTATCTACTTGCGAATCTTTATTTCTCCTTCAACAAGAAAAGGTTAGGACATGATCCACAATTTTAGGGATAAATGTGGTCCTAAGGTGAGGTGTCACATATGTAACTCACCTTGCATGTACATGTCATGTGCCTTCATCTGACTTGAATTTCATTCGCATTTGGCCCTAAAATATCTTCTATGTGTGGTTGAAGTGTAGACCAAGACCTTGACCGGCATTGGCTTCTGTTGACCGGAGTTGACCACCAGAATCTTGGAATATTCTAGTGAGTCTACGACGACCATTTTTTCGTCTTCTAGCCAAAGTTGCTTCATCTTCTCTTGTGACCCAGAAGTGCCTACGCCTTCTCAAATATGTGTGTAATTTTCATTTTTTTAATGCATTTTCGAGTCAAACATTGATTTTCTAGCAAAAATAGGAAACGTCATAAGAATAATATTTTATTAATGAAAAACAAGTGATAAGCGTGAAGTTAGAGACATAATAAGAGTATAATTATGGACCTAACATAACCCTCACGAACTTTGTAATTGACAACATTGCTAGACATAAAAGAAAGAAAAATGCCAATTTCAATAAACAAACTTGCTACTAAAATAAAATTTGCAGCACAAAAAAAAAAACAAGCAGCGTGCTGCTGCATCTTGATACAAAATTCAATATCGTAATCTTAGCAAATTGAAACTAAAATACAACAATCAAAAGAGAAATCAACAACTTGATATTTCATAAATCATATCCAAAACAAACACACAATGAGTCGCTGATACTGAATTAAAACAAAAACACAAAAGCAAACATAACAAGCAACGTGACGTTGCACCGCGAGCCACACATCTATATCGTCATTCTAAACAATTTATAGCCTTTAAAAAAATAATTGCTACTAAACACAACAATAAAGAGAAATCAGCAACGTGATGAACATATCAAATCAGGTCCAAAATTAACAAAATAATGTGTCCTTGATACTGGATAAAAAGTAAAACACAAAAAGACCAAAACAATGACCAATTGCTACATACTGAAAACATGATGCTACTAGAAAAAATAATAATTAAATAAGCAGCAAGGCATACCTCTGTACTGTCATTTTAAGAAATTGCTACTAAACCCAACACTAAAAAGAGAAAATTAGTAGCATGATGAACATATCAAATCATTTCCAAAGTTAACCAAAAAATAAGAACGTTATACTAAATAAAAATTGCAACACAAAATCACCAAAAATAATTAATGAGCAACTTCTATTGAAAAACAACTAAAGCACCTGCCATTGAAAATCAAGCAACTGCTATTGAAAAACAACTAGAGCAACTGTTACTGAAAATAAACATGAGTTAACATCATACACTACAACAACACAACAAAAAAAGAGCAACTGCCACTGAAAATAAGCAATTGCTACTAAAAACATGCTATTACTGATAAAAAAATACATAAACAAAAACCTGCAACTTAAAACGAAACCACAATCACATGAATTGCTTCAAAATCAAAAACCTAAAACTCGATCAAACACATCAACTCAAATTAACATCATACATAACAACATAATTATAAGCACAACATATAAGCTTTTACTGAAGTCTATATAGAAATATTACAACAACAAAATACAGCAACTGTAATAACAAAAATATCACGAAACTCACCAAAAATTGATGATTTGAGCTTCTGCTACTTCTCGAAAATCGAAAGCAACTACTACGAAAGTCTTGATACAAGCTTCGAAAGTGATTCCAGATTATAAACGGAGAATAGAACAAGGAGAATCGAAAAACCAAGATTGTGAGAGCAGATTATGGATGCCCTCAACTTTGTACCTTATTGTTAAATGAAAGCACCAAATCATGGGAGTTGATCTTCCATGCCTTGGACAATCTCCATCCACGATCATTGAAGGTTGAGACCTCCCTTATGAGGTTTGTTGATGATGCGAGACTTTGTTGTATTGCTTCTCTCGAGCATTCCTCTTTGAAAGCTTGCAAAATAAGTCCAAGCATGGGTGATATTACGCTTAGACCCTCTGATGCTTCAGTTAGTATTAAACGTAGAATAAGCATGTGTTAGGGTTGAATTCTTACATTTGCTATGGCCTCATATATGTAGTGATTGTTCAAGGTCTAAGTATAACATATATAGGAATAAGACTACATACTTTCAAGTAAGGAGGAGCCCAATAAGGATTTGGTCTCCTTACCCAAGGCTAATAAGATTTCCCGATTACCATGCCATAAACCTTTTGGTGCAATCCCTCTAGGTCTCGTACTCTCATTCATCGTTCCTCAAGGATTCCTCTACGATTTCTATAAATATATGAGATTCCTCTAGGTTTTCCATAAACCTCGGGGATCCTTCAAGGTTTCCCATAAATTGGACTCCTCTAGGTTTCCAAGAATCCTTGTGCCTTCTAACATCTTATCATTTCTCAATCGTGCTCGGAAATTGTTACACTTCACCTCCGTACGTTCTAGAGGCTTCTACACTATTTTAAATAGTTCAAGATATTTTCAGTCGTCTATGAGATATCCAAATATGCCCAAACCTTTCAATATATAGGCCTAGGCTCAAAGACCCAATCTTATCGTACATCATACCAAGAGACGCCTTTAGAGGAATACCCACAAGCATTTATGTGGCCAAATTTGACGATCCTACAAAGATGATACTGAAGTCTAGTAGATTGATCACAAGTAGTGATTAAGAGTTTCAAAGATTTTCGTACATTTTCAGTTTTTTTTTTCTTCAAAAAAATGGGTTTATATAGGGGTGTCTAAGGATAATTTGGTAATGATGCATGAGACACGTGTCAACGCCAGACCAAATTGTCCTTATTTGTAAGATATTGACCTTTATTATTAAAATAAAAGGACATTGTCCTTTATGCATATTTGGCTTCTCCAAAGTATTTTTTTTTTGTGTACGTAGTTTGCTATAATATAATTCATTTGCATACCAATTATCAAATTATTATTATTTTTGACAGTAACAATTATCAAATTTTTGTATTTATTGATATAGTTGATAGTTGAATATTATAAATTTTTAAGTTTTTTTTATTTAATGCATATAAAAAACCCAGCTCAGGCTGGCATTATGGGCCTAACCAGTCCCAAATTTTGGAGGTGTTAGGTTCAAGCCCGGCCCGGCCCAAATTAGATATAATTGAGCGACCCGGCCTGGCCCATTGTCGAGCCCTACTAATTAATATGTATTGTATGTGATCGGGAATCAGGGTGATGCACTAATGCTACGCCTTGATCAACAAATTTGTTTTTATCAATGATATATAGATGTACCATTTTAACTGAAACATTATAGGAATGATCTACTCATATAGATCTAAAAATTTGAATGGTGAAGATGTTAAAATATGACCAAAAATATTATGTAATATCTTATATATGAAAATAACTATAAAAAAAATATCCCCAAGTAAAAGGGATCTCTATAAATATCATGCTCCAGTGGCTCCTTCTTTTCATGTATACTTTTTTTAAGTTATTTTGAGGTATATCTAACGATATATACCCGCATGGTATTGCATTGGTACTTGCATGGTCTAGCTAATTAAGATATCATTTTACTTAACCGTGGCTATACACATGTACGTTGTTTAAGTTGCAACAAAAGCGTATACAGTATATAGTAATTGACTAATTGTTAACTCTTTTGTTTACTTGGACTAAATGGGAGGAAATTTTTTACCATGATTCAATCTAGTCGTGCAAGCCATCTTTTCATGAGTATAAAGTACGTATCGAATTTGACCAAAAATAAACAAATTTTTGGCTTACACAAAACAAAAGAAAAATACAAATAAATTAAAGCATCTTCGGTCCATCGTTTATTCAAAAGTTGCATCAACGAACTGTTGTCTATGGTATTGTTAGCAGATATAAGAAATGCATGTGCTGCATGACCACTACTACGATCGAGTTGATTAAATTTCAAATTATGAACCCTAATATCATTTAAATCCCGTCAACGCAAATTGGGGGAAGGCCTAATCAGAAAGACAAAGCGAACAGATATAATGCTTTTGAGGAAACAGCGAGATTTCGATCAAACAAAAGTCTTCTATTTAAGCTATCTGCTCCCAAGAATCCACTAAAAAAAGAGAGAGAACGTGCCTCACAAGTGATAGAAAAAGAACACAACTTAATTAGAGGTTTTTCGGAGTGGGTTAAGGAGTTTGTCCGGTGGCTCGGCTTGACCGTGCGACCCTCTGGGCGAGCCGCGGCATCGTGAGTACGGTCGGACGAGCGTCTTTAGGAATAGTGTTTTGGGTTTTTGTATGCAATGACAATGCGGCGTGGTTCAGAAAGAAGCTTCAGGAGCAAGAGTAGTTTCGTGTGTCGGCGTTCGGCGTGGCTCCGTTGACTGGTAGTGCATCTTGACAGAACTTGAAGAACGGGCCATCGCCGACCGTTGTAGGGCTGTAAGGCTCGGATCTTGAGAGATCTTACATGTCATATCTGTTCGATGCAAAAATATCTCTCGCGAAGATATCCTTCTCGCGAAGCAGTCTCTTTTATGATTTCGGATGTTTTAACCGCGTGGGCCGGTTTATCCTGTTTGTGCTTCGTATGCTGACGTGCCACCGTCTCTTGACGGAATATGGACTGATCACAGCCACCTGTTTTCTATTTTAAGCGATTAGAACAGGGAGAGCACCAACCCTGCTCGAATAGGTCTTTTTTGCCTAGAAACCTAGGACTTTGATATGTGAATCTCTCGCTAAGTCTTGAAATCGATACTCCACACGTCCTTTCTCCTGTAAAGCAGAGCAATCTCGTAACAGAGTGTTGAGAACACTCGCTCCCTTTGAGTATTCAAGCTCTCAACTTACAAGTGACAAGCTCTTCAACTTTCCGGTTGCAATTGCTTCCTTACAGTCGTAATACTCTCACTCGATAGGTGACAAACACTTAGACTTTCTGGTTGCAAAGAAGATAGGAATCTCGAGGACGAGATGTCCGTCTAGGTTTGTTTGCGTATAGCAAGATTGTTTGATTGATTGGGGGGCTTTACATAAGATCCTTGCTCTCCTTATATACTCGCTTAAAAACAGTCATTCATTCAGCTTCAAATTCTTCTGCTCTTGTAATCACAGTCTGAATCCAACACCAGCATACGTGTCGTATCACTTATAGATCTTCTAATGCCATCATAACTCTTCCAAGAGTTCTATCTAAAATAAAACTAGTTATGACAGAATCTAAGCCGCATAGAATCAGCTAATAAGACATAGTTCTAATAGAACTCAAAGTCTTCCTCTAGCGAAGCTCGCCAAACGTTATCTCACTTGACTCCTCGCCAAGCACCATTAATATAATGGGCCGCTCGCATAGACCTCGGTCATCCAAGCCCAAAATGAAATTCTTTATTTAGGCCCAAACATTGCCCCTCAGGTCTTGAACTTGGAAACTTTCTGAAAAAGCGAAAAGACTTGAATATATCTTGACCAATGTGCCCATTGACTTTGAAACGCTATACCATCACTCGAACGCCACGTCAACCAACTCTTCGAAAAAGTATGATGCTCGACTGACACCTCTATAAAGACACCAGTCCATATCCACAAATTTCATCTTTCAACAAAACCCTTTCAACTGCTCAGAATCTGCACTTTCTAACCCTCTCAGTCAAAAAGTTCAAACATTTCCTTCTCACCGCCGTCAATCCTTATTCCTCCAGAAAAATGCCTCCTCGCAAAGACATTTCCAGCCTTTATGAAACTCATGACGCTAAGAGATTCTCCAAACAGCTCAAGGCTGTCGCTAAACGACACAACCCAGACACTGTTTGTACTCTCACTGTAGACCCTGTAGAAAACACAGGTCTGCTAGGTCCATTTCTGGACACTCCATTCAATCCAGAGCTTTTTACATATCTTCGCAAGCCCATCTGCAGTTCATCCCTCATACTCCAGGCAGACCCCAGAGCAGACCCAAAGGAATGGACTCAAAAAGACACTCTTTGTCTTATCGGGAAGTGGCCACACACAAGCCAAGACGACCTCGCTTGGTACCGGCACTGCCGTGGGCAAGACATCAATCGGTGGGAGGCAGCCGGAATAGCCCAACTTATAGATTTGTGCTTTTCTCTTCCAGCTGGGGGTAACAGAGCCCCATTTGCTACAGCCATGTGCTTTTGGGACTGCACAACAAATTGTTTCCGCCTTCCTTGTGGTGACGTGAGCATCACAATGGTCGACCTTTATACTATCTTTGGAGTACCTGCCTTTGGAAACAACTGGGCTCCTCAAGACCTCCTCCAAACACCCAATCAAGCCTCTCTAGAACGTCCTTCATCTTACTCCTCCTGGGTGAAACATTTTGCTCGCGAGGAAAAAGATACACCACAGGGAGGAATAGCCTTTCTGGAATATTGGCTAGCAAAGTACTTGTTCTGTTCAACCTCTGCAAAGGTTACCAAGACATGGACCAACCTCGCTGAATGCCTTTTCAACAGTGAACAACTAGGCTTGGTTGAGTCCGTCCTCGCCTATATCTACTATGGCCTCAGGCGAGTAACATTGTCGAAGCTTGATCTGAACCAACCAAGACCACTGTGGATGGTAGAACTCTGGTTACAAATCTACTTCCCCTACTTCTGCCCCTCAGCAACCCCTCGCTATGAAGAACAAAAGCTGCTGGGCAAATCGTTGGTTTCTACAATGCCTAGGACTAAGCATTGGTCCTATCTCAACTGCTTTAAGTATCTCTGTTCGCATAAGGACTTCCCCCATACTGCAGTTGAGAAAGTTCTGAGTCGTCGCCATCCTGGACTCCTTGCAAGTGGATTCATGCCCTCTCCTGAACAAAATGTTCACGCGAGGAACTTATTCATTCGGTTCAACACTTGTCAAGACCTACAAATTCCAGACTCAATAAGCTCCGGGTATGAGCTCTATGCCCCAAACCACTTCTGTAGACAGTTTGGGCTCAGCCAGGATGCTCCTATGCCCCTCACCTGCTCTGTTAACAAGTATACTCTCTGGCGAGGAAACAACAAACCTGTTGCAGCAGAAATACGCGACGAACACTTTGGCTTTCCAATGGTGATGCTTCCAACAATTACAAAGCCACCATTGATATCAAGATCAGTCACCCCATCGTATCTCGCATGGTGCTCCCAGTTCTGGGAAGAGAAACGAAACCAGGGACCAGACCTATATTTTGCTGTTATTTTTCATGAATTCAGCCACAGATTCTCGCTTAAAGTAGACTTGGCTGCACTTAATGGACCGCACCTCAGTACCAGTTCGACCCCATGGCCACAGGTATGTCTCTTATCAAAAAATTGCCACATGTATTAGCAACTTTTCGGATCATAACTGACCACTCCTTTCTTCCTTGGACAGCACAACCCTAAACCAGATGTGACTGTGGTCATTCAGTCCTTTAGGAAGAAAAGATCAAAGCGTTCTAGATCCTCTGTAAGTATTTCAAACTGTTGTCCTTCCAGAACAAACTGATTTTGCCACTGATCCTGATACTAACCCCAACCCCTTGACAGTCTCCAAAACACAAGAAGCTTAAATTGAAGACCCCAGAGACTGAAAGTGGAGTTTAGTTGGAATCACAGATCATCAGCAGGGACAAACAAACGAGACTCACCGCTCAAGCCTTCCTTGCCTCATTTGATCAAAGGAGTAGCAAAGCCTCAGGGTCCAGTGCTTTCTCAGCCATAGCTTTCACTATTGCACACTGGTTTTGTGCAAATCTAGACAGCACACATACACTCTCCCAGTTCGATGACCTCCTAATTCAAGGTTCAAGGGAGTGGCGGGAGTTATGCAAGGACGAGTCCCTTGCGAGCAAGTACCCAGACCAACATTTTGATCTGGACACATTCTTGAAGGCCAACATCAGACCGCTTCAATTCTCCTCTGATGACTCCTTTATTGGGTACTTTGACCCTGAAAGGTTTACAGCCCTGAATGGTTTTCCCTCTTTTGATGGTCTATGGGAACAAATCCAGAAAAGCCAGAAGCCACAAGTTTACATAGTGAGTTGGAATAATCACTTCTTCGTCCTCAAAGCTGAAGACGAAGCATACTATATAATTGACTCACCAGGAGAAAGGCTCTCTGAAGGAAACTGCACAGCCTTCATTTTGAGGTTCGATGAGTCTAGCATCATATTCAGCAACGAGGATAGGCATACAAACCTTGAAATCTATAACAACCACAAAGAATGCTGCAAGGATTTCATAGTCCAAATCCTAGCTGGAATCCATCGAGCAGAACTCGAGGAGGAAGAGAATAAAAAACCTGTGGATCTTGATATTTTGTTTAGGCGTCTGCAAATCGAAGTTCAATCCTGCTTCATTCCTTCCTCCTCTGGCGAGGGCCCCAGTACTCAAAATGAACAAGCCATTCCAGAGCCTGAGCAACAAATTATTCCCTCACCAGAGCCCATAGTTGAACAACCACAAGTTCTGGTCGAAGACAATCCAGAAGGCGAAGAACCGAGTCCCTCCTCGCTAGAGCAACCAATTCAAGTAATTAAAGAAACACATCTACTGTCTCCCCAACAAGTAAGAACTCTGTACCCTTACTTCTAGATTAATGATTCCTAAATTGGTCCTGACATGCATGACCTGTTATTCTCATTGTAGTCCAAACATGTTCTTGTGGACCTGGACGTTTGCGAGACAAATCCCAACAGTCCAAGGAACCAAGCGAGCATGTCAGGCGAGCCAATTGTAATGGCTACCGAGGATCAGCCTGACAGTCCTCCAGGTGTCAATGATGAAGATCCCAAAATTCTGACCAAAGAAAATCATATCCCATCTTCACCGCAAGAAAACAATCCTCAATTGCTCAGTGTACAAGAGTCAACCACCAAGATACAAGAACTTGTAGGCAAACTGAGTACACTAAGCACTCCTTCTGACACCAAAGCCTTGCTTAGAAAAATTCTCTCTGGGGCCTTAAATTCTCCAAAAGACATTCAGGCCATCCACAAACAAGTGAAAACCCTGCAGGCCACTGCCCCAGCAGACTTCATTCCTCGCCTGGATGAACTAGATGAAAATCTCTTTCAACTCCAGCACCAAAGCGAAGTCTTCCATCACCTAACACTCGAGGTTGAGCGTAAGAACGAAGCAGCGGAAACCTTGGAGCAAAAAATTCACAAGGAGACAGAGAGGATCCAGAAGCTTCTGGAGGATAAATTTACTAAGGAGGAGACTTTAGCAACCAAACGTGCCAAAATAATTGCTCTCGAAGCTGAACTCACAACTCTTAGAGCTGAAGTAAATGCATTGGAAACTGACGTCCCCAGTTATCAGGACGAAATGCATCAATTTTTGATGGAAGGCAAGAACCGAGCTCAACTCCTGCAAGAGGCACGCGATGAAGCCAATGATGCTCGCCTAGCAGCTCACCAAGCCTGGATGGCCTCAGAGATGGCTAAAATCTCGATAAAGAACTTCCTCCTTCAGTTGTAAAATTTTTTGGGCCTCAGATGTAGGCCTCATCTATTTGTCACCAAACATTAAACTATTTATGCATTCAAATTATTTTGATAACAAAGTTTGAATTGGGTCCAAAGACCAAATTAGGCCTTTCAATAAGCCCTTTTCCTAACCTCAATCTAGCCTCGTTTTAGGCTGTAATTAATTTTGACTATTTTGATTGTTTCAACAATAAATGGAATTGAATTCTAAGCTTGGAATCCGTATCGTGTCCAACAATCAAAATCTTTTGACATACGTTTTACCTGCCCCATAAATTTCCTCATTTATCATGCACTTCTTGCGAGTAGATAAACCGTCTTCAGGGTCCACTCTTATTTGGACACGTATTCTCTATTTTTAAGCGTAATTACTCTCGCGAAACCAAACCGGTGTGACTCCTGTCTATAAAAGGTTTCCTTTTTGTGTTATGAACCAACACTTTCGCGAGAATGAATTACCTCAATGCTTATTTGCTCTAGTCTTCCTACCCAAAGAAACCTCCAGATAAATCATTTCATGCTGTGTTCTTTAGATAGCAATATCCATGTCCAAACCTGGACTAGATAGCAATATCTATGTCCAGGCGTTGCCTTGGCTATCCCAACTTGTGTCAGTAGAAGAAGGGAGAAGCCACAATCCTAAGGTGAATTCCTCTTCGTCTTCCTCCAATGCACCCGCTCGGTGTCCATATGCACTGGAGGTGGAAGGCCTCTTCAATATGGCTTGCAATAGATGGGGAAAGATGGGGTGTCACCCTGGGAAGAAGGCAACAAATGTCAGGGCAGGTGCAATGATCTTTTGTTCTGATGCACCTCCTACGTTTCAGATCCTCTCCATCCCCTCACCGAGGTCGATCTCCATGTATACATATTTGATACATCAACCTCAGGGGATGGCACACAACGCAGAGGATCTTGTGAAAAAACAAACTTTTATTTTCTTTTTCTCTGTTGTTGATTCAGGTTTGTTTTTCCATATGGTATCAGAGCTTGAGGCCGCAAAGCCTTTGTATTCTTCCAAGTATTGAATGTAATATTTTATTTGAAGTGTAAAAGTTCCGTGTATTGATAAACTCATATGTAGTTTGCTCAAAACTTAGGCCACAAAAACTGGCTAATATGAACTTTGACTTGGAAGAAAAACCATAAAAATTACAAAAATTTGTCCTCGAGTACAGACCCTAGCTTTTTAACCCCATAAATAGGTTATTATAATGTACATAATCCTCGGTATGTGTTGCCCCTGTAGTTTACTTATGCGAGAGCATAAATAAACTAGATTAAGCTGTAGTTGGAGGATCTTCATACTCCCAAACAGGTTGTATGAATTTCTTTAGGTAACGACCATTTATTAGGTTCGCGTGTATAGTACCGTCTCGATCTCGCAAGCGAACTGCTCCTTTTCCCAACAATCGATCGATAATGTATGGTCCTTCCCATTTCTCTGACCATTTACCTCGTCCTTCAGTCTTCTCGCCAACAGGCAAAATGACTCGCCAGACAAGTTCTCCTTCTGCAAAACTCATGCCCCTTGTACGTTGGTCATAGGCACGAGCCACCTTTTGTTTCTCAGCACGTAGACTATCATAAGCTTGTATTCGTTTCTCATCTAAGTCTTCATGCTCGTGCCACATCGCTTGGACGTAGTCTTCACCGATCAAGTTGTGCTGCTCCATCACACGTAAAGACTGAACATTGATCTCTAAAGGCAAGACTGCATCGTGCCCAAACATTAATGCATAAGGAGTTGTACCTGTAGGTGTCCTCTTACTAGTCCTATAAGCCCACAAAGTATTAAAAAGTTCTTCATGCCACAGTCTGGCATTGCTCGCGAGCATCCGTTTGAGGATATGAATAATGATTTTATTGCTCGCTTCAGCTTGACCATTGGATTGGGCATAGTATGGAGAAGAGTGAAGAAAATGGATCCCAAGATCTTTCATTAGAGTATCTACTTCTCCAGACATGAATGCAGCCCCTCGGTCTGAAACAAAGCTCTCAGGAATGCCAAACCGACATATGATATCTTCAAACAAGAACTGGCGGATGGCCTTTGCAGACGATACCCTGAGAGGTCGAGCTTCAACCCATTTTGTGAAGAAATCAGTAGCCACTATGATAAACTTGTGCCCTTCAGATGAATGAGGATGAATCATTCCTATCAAGTCCAAAGCCCATCCTCGAGCTGGCCAAGGCTTGATTATTGGCTGTAATGGTATTCTAGGCATATGGTTGACTGGACCATGTTTCTGGCATTTTTCACAACCTTTTGCGAACGTGATGCAGTCTCTGAGCATTCCTGGTCAATAAAAGCCATGTCTTCTTAATAACCATCTCATCTTGGGACCAGCCTGGTGTGCCCTTGCTATCCCAAGGTGGACTTCTCTCATTAACCGCTTAACGTCACGTCCAAAGACACATCTTAACAGTATGCCTTCCTCTCCCCTTCTATATAACTCAGCATCCTTGAGTACATAATTGGGAGCTAAAAATCGAATCCGCTTGTCTACCGGATTATTAGGATCCTGGAGATAAGAGATGATTTCCTGTCTCCAGTCCTTGTCAATGTGATCAAGTGTAGCAACGTACCATTCATTTTTATCTTCTTGTCGTGCAATGAAAGATGGAAGGGTTCTCCTTTCAACCTTTAATATTCGTTCGCATACTCCATCTTGCAAACTTATACCCGTTGCTAGTTGAGCCAACTCATTAGCCGCATAGTTCTTCTCGCGAGGAACATGACTCAACTCCACTTCTGTAAACAACTTTAGTAGGTCACATGCCCTCCTCGCATAAGGTTCTAATATTGGACCTGCCTTGTATTTTGTTTCAAGTTGTCTAATCACTAGTTGGGAATCTCCAAAGATATGCACATCAGTGATCTCCATGTCTAGCAGAAGTTCTAATCCAATGATTAAAGCTTCATATTCTGCTTGATTATTTGTGCATCTGAAGTCCAACCTGAAGGAATAAGAATAAGTTTGGCCGCGTGGGGAAATCAAAGTTACCCCTACCCCGGCCATGGTACTCGTACTGGACCCATCAAAATATAAACACCAAGGGACCAAATCAATACGAGCGAGATCCAGTTCTGGCCCCTCAAACACCTCTTCCATGGGATGATGAGCCAAAAAATCAACCACTGCTTGGCCTTTTACCGCCTTCTGAGGGACATATTGCAAAGAAAATTCTGACAAAGCCAGAATCCACTTTCCAATGCGTCCACGGAGAATCGGTCTGGACAACATATACTTCACTAAATCTGTTTGTGCAATAACACACGTAGTGAAGGAAAGCATATAGTGCCTCAACTTACACCCTGAAAAGTATAATGCTAGGCACAATATTTCCATTGGAGAGTATCTTGTTTCACAATCGTTCAAGGTACGACTCAGATAGAAAATAGCACGTTCAACTCCTGCCGTGTCGTCCTGAGCTAATAGACTTCCAATAGAGAGTTCAGTAGCTGATATATACAGCTTAAGAGGAACCCCAGGTCTTGGAGGAACTAAGACAGGTGGGTTTGTTAAGTAGGCTTTAATGGTTTCAAAGGCCTCTTGATGTATAGGCTCCCATACAAATTCCTTTTGATTTTGAAGCTTGAGCAGAGTGGAGAATGGTTGTGTCTTCCCAGCAGCATTGGCAATAAACCGTCGTAAGAAATTGATTTTTCCTAATAAACGTTGTAGTTCTTTCCTACTCTTTGGTGGGATTGCACTGAGAACTGCTTGTTTCTTGTCATCTGGTATCTCAATCCCACGCTGATGAACCAAAAAACCCAGGAAATCTCCTGCCTGGACGCCAAACACACATTTGGCTGGATTCATCTTCAGTTGATGTTGCCTCATTCTGAGAAACACTTGCCTTAAGTCTTCAAAATGATCACTTCTGCGTTTCGTTTTGACTACCACGTCATCAATATATACTTCCATGGTCTTACCAATAAGATCATGAAAGATCAAATTCATTGCTCGTTGGTAGGTTGCCCCTGCATTTTTAAGTCCAAATGGCATATCCACGTACTCAAAAACACCTGCAAATCCTGGGCACCGAAATGTAGTTTTATGTCTATCTGCCTCAGCCACTGGGATTTGATGATATCCAGCAGTGCCATCCATAAATGTCAACATTTCATGGCGGGCGACTGAATCAACCAACAAATCAGCTACTGGCATAGGGTATGCATCCTTTGGGGTTGCATTGTTCAAGTCTCTGTAGTCGACGCAAACTCGCATCTTTCCATTCTTTTTCCTAACCGGGACTATATTAGAAAGCCACTCATTATATTTGGTGACACGTATAATCCCTGACTTGAGCATTTTCTCGACCTCTTCCTTGACTAGAATTGCTGTTTCTGTGTTCATGCGACGCATCTCCTGTTTCACAGGTTTCTTCCCTTCAATGATGGGCAAATTGTGACAAACCAAGTCTGGTGACAGACCAGGCATGTCGTCGTATTTTTCTGCAAAACAGTATGCGTATTCTTTTAGCAATTCGACAAGCTTGAGTCTCTCCTCAGGCTCCAGGAAGGTACTAATAGCCACAGAGATTGGCTCTTCATGTGTCCCAATATTGATGTGTTCAATGGGATCCTTGACTTTAGGAGGTAAATCATCTAAAGCTGCTGGAGCTAATTTAATCTCGTCCTCCTCCTCTAAGTCTTGTAAAACGTCTTCATCCACATATTCCAAGGCTGCTACCATTGGAACCTTATCAAAGGCTTGGCTCTCTAGCAGAAAATTATGAAAGCGTTCGTGTAGAGAAAGACAAGCCTCGACCTCTATATCTGATAGAGACCCAATCATGGAGAACTTTTGGATGGTAGCTCAATGGTGTAGGGTCTTTTACTATCTTGAGTTGCTTGAATTATACCCCACTGAGCTAGTTCAGAGGCCGTAACACCAACGGGGCGGCTCTTACTGTCGACGCCACATACCTCCAATGGCCTAAGGTCACTGTGGTAGTATCTGGCTTCTAATGCATTAGTAGAAACGGAATATGGACGAGGGTCAGCATTGACAAGTTCTACCTCGCCTGACTCCATGTTCCAGAGTAACATCTGCTGATGAAGTGAAGAAGGTACACAATAGCTTCGATGTATCCAGTCACGCCCCAGGATTGCACTATATGGAGATGTGCATTCTACCACAAAGAATGTGTAAGTGTCTGAGGCCAACCCGATATGTACCTGTAAGAAGACAATTCCCAAGGTCTTGGTTATGCTACCCTGAAAATTTCTGACACTAAGCGAGGTCTCTTGGATAGCAGACTTGGGAACGCCTATTAAGGCCATTGCCTTAACGGTGATGATGTTAACCGCTGCCCCTGAGTCCACTAGGAGTTTATTCAATTGAATCCCTTGGACTTGTCCTGTAACATATAATGGCCGCATGTGCATGGCCATGTCAATAGTAGGCTTGGAGAACATCATCTGTCCTTTTGTGTATAATGAATCCATCTCTGGTAGTTCAACCAGTGTTGAATCATTTGGTAGCTCTGGTTCTTCATCTGGTAATACCACGCTGTTGATGTTTTTGGATTCATCTTTTGGTGCTGATGAAGACAAAGCGTATTTAGAAGATAAGACATACACCATGTTAATGGTGGAAGTGTCTTCCTCGACACAATCAAGTGCTTCTTCATCTTCATCCTCACCGTAATCCACCAACTGCTCATCATCGTCGTAGTTATCAACTCCAGCCTGACGTCCATCCTCGTTAGACATTGTGGTTACCTCGAGATGGGCTACTTGCTGTATTGGATCCTCAAAAGTAGGATCAATGGCTGCTAGTAGTAGTAGTGGTGGAGTTTTTTCCTTGGGAGCAGGGATCAATTTTTGGGCATTCTCTTGCTCTTCCACAACTAAAGGCCTGGGTTTCCATCGCAAGACTGGAGGCTTGCTCGGAGTGTTCTGTTTCTGCATGTCCCTTGTTCCCTATGGGGGTGTCTTTAGCCCTATTGTTTTCATCGTGTCCTCCTCAAAGGTGAGGCTTCTCCTTACTGGCTGTCGTTTTGCAGTCTCACGATGAATCTCCTGAGTAGATTCAGGCTCTTTACCTTTATTCCCTAATTCTGGGTTTCGCTCGAAAACTCCTGGTCTTTGGGCTCTCACCTTAGGCTCGCGAGACTTCTTCCCAAAGACCACCAATGGGTTTGCTGCAAGGGTGTTCAATCACCTTTGCAACACTTCTGGAGGAAACTCCAGATCTTCTTCTTTGATCAGGCCAGCTTTATAAGCATCCAATGCTCTCTTGGCCCTGCCAAAGCGTTGTTAAAGGTTTCTCCTTTTGCTTGGAGTTACCTCAACGGTTTTCCCCTTCTCCCTTACGTACCAAACATCCTCCTTTGTAATATTTCTCGATGCTGGAGGTATATATGGCTTTGCGAGCGTACTCGCAACTTTAGACTCAGGTGTTTTAGCCAAACTGGCTTGGTCTGTTGCTCGTGAGCGCTTGGGAGCTGGAGTATCCCTTTGTCTTGTTTGTGGGGGTTGATGATCTGTACTCGAGAATAACTCTGGGAAAGACTTGGCTGCCTGAGCCAATTCCTCATAAGAGATCTTCAGTCCGCTTCTTAGTTTACAATGTGCACAAAGGGCTACTGGCGATTCTGCCTTGGGGTCCACCTTCTCTTTTCCTTTATTCCTTGGTGTGTAAGATGGATTCTCGCCAGTAGTTGGTTGGTCGTTGGACAGTTTTCTTTTATTTGATTTGTCACGTGTCAATTCCAACATTCCAACCATCATGGGCATGAGGGCCGTCAAACCTGGCGAGGGGTCTTGTTCTATTTCTATCACTCCCTCGTTAATCAGTTGCTGTATCTTGTACTTCAAATCTCGACAAGCAGCTATAGTGTGACGTCCCCATCTGTGGTGGTATCAACAATAGGGCAAACCCCTAACATCCTCAGGATGTGGGTCAGGTGCTCCCCAATTGTCAGGAACCATAGCAATTCCTTCTAGGCATAGCTTAATGAATATCTCCTCTCGCCAAGACGCGTCATATGTTATGCAAGTCCGCTTAGGTCGGACAAACGCTATATTTCGGTTGGACCTTCGCCTGGACCTCTTCTTCGCATGAGTTGGTTGAGTTCGACTATCCTTTGAAGAAGTGCCACTGGCAGGAGAAGTTGTGACTGGAGGAGATGGTGTTCTATGAAGATATTGAGGGTGAAAATCCACCTCGCCCCTGTTGTTTATTTCAATCACTTCCCAGTTGATCAAACCTTGGATTTCATCTCTCAAGGTGGAACAGATCGTTGTTCGATGGCCAAAGTGATTGTGGAATCTGCAGAAGTGCTGGGCTGGTTCTTTATACCGTAATTGTCTAAGCTCAATAATTGGGCAGAAAGAGATCAGCCCCATGTCCTTTAGCCTATCAAAGAACTCTTCTATCATGTCCAGTCGGAATGAATAGGCTGAAAAGGATGGTTGATTCCAGGCCTCCACGCCCTCGAGGTGTCTACCAGGTGAGGTCCAATTCACATCAACCATATTCACCTGTGGGGTAGGGAACGGCTCGGAATCTACTAATGCAGCTGTTTTGGACGAACCTTCCAATTCTAATCTTCCCTCATCGATCCACTTCTGGATCTGATCTTTAAGCTTAATGCAGTCTTTGGTAACGTGGTTCCATGCTCCATGGAACTTGCAATATTTCTTACCCTTTAACTGCTCAGCTGTGGGAAGTGGTCCAAAGTCTGCTTTGACGACACGCAGACTATACAACTCGTCCAAAATTTCATGAGCCATGTTGGCGTCATAGGTGTACTTCTCAAATTCTGGCTTAGTGAAAACCACTGTTGAGAGTTTGATTGGACCCCTACTCTTTTGGAGCTTGCGAGGTTTTAAAACTTTGTTTGTTGATAAGTCAACAGCACCCACCTGCTCGCTATCAGAGTCCGACTCCTGGTCGTCTACACCTTCAATATAAGCCACTGTCTTTGGCTTTAACCTATCATAGGGTCGGCTACTGTACGTCCCTTTGGACGCATTCCTTCTGTTATCTCTCTCCTGCATGTTGCTATGAGCTTTAGTCACAGCCGTGATGAACTCATTCAGAGAGAAATACTTGCTGTTTAAGAATAGTTGATGGAACGTATCCTCCAGACCATTCTTGGCCATATCGACCACCTCTTCCTTACTCAGAGGGGTCTTACATAGATTATACTCTGACCGGAAACGGTGCAGGAAGGTGACCGGACTTTCTGTCACCGATTGGCTCAAGGAAGCCAGCTTTCCTACACTAGTCTCTGGCCTTGCAGTTCCAAAGTGATCTATGAATAAGGTCTCCATATCCTTCCACTCACTGATCGAACCCTTCTCGATTCCAGTATACCATACAAGGGCTGATCCTGACAATGATGACCTGAAGACTCTTAATTTGAGCCCTTCATCTTCGGAAAATTGGCCTAACTGCAGAGTAAAATAGGCCAAATGTGTTGCCGCATTTGCATCATCATCACCAGAGAAAGTCTGGAAGGTTTGGTGTTTGTAGAACTTTGGCTAACTCCATTCGTTAGGATCATCTTTCATCGGAGGAAACGGTGTTTCGTAAGTTTCATGCATCTTAGATAATTGTATGTTACAATCATCTAAGAACTTATTTAACTGTTGCTCCCAAGCAAGAGGAAAAGACTCCGCTTGCCTAGTTTTCCTGGCCAAGTCCGATACGGATTTGGTTAAAGATCCTATGTCTTTGTCTACCCTTTGTGATAGAGTCGCTGCGTATCGGCGGTATTCTTCCAATCCTTTGTCCATTTGGTGAAGGATATCTACCCGTAGTTTATCTTGACCTTCTACCAAACTAGTCACCTGGGCCCCCATGGCCTCTCTCTCCTCTCGATCTTGATTTAACTCTGCCTATATTGCTTGGATACCAACTGTCGCTGTATCGACTAAGTGGGCCTGGGTGTTGAGAAGTTCTGCCTGTTGCTTGATTTTCTGTTCGAGCGCCAAATGGTGATTAGTCTGGTGAATATCTCGCCTGGCTGCATAAGTCAGGTATTGTTGGAGCGTGAGCCCTGTTATTTCCGCCTCACTCAAAAACTAAAACGTCATGGTATCGAAGTTGTTAGCGAAAATAACTTCAACCGCTTGACTACTTAATGAACGACACTTAGTAGATGTGTGTTCACGGTAAATCGGTTGTGGATGTTTGCGACACTAAGGATAGACCCTTCAATAAGGATCTTCAATTGTCGCTTAAAGATGCAAAGAGATATACTCCCATCGGGCGTGCCATAATGTTCGATGCAAAAATATCTCTCGCGAAGAGATCCTTCTCGCGAAGCAGTCTCTTTTATGATTTCGGATGTTTTAACCGCGTGGGCCGGTTTATCCTATTTGTGCTTCGTATGCTGACGTGCCACAGTCTCTTGACGGAATATGGACTGATCACAGCCGCTTGACTTCTATTTTAAGCTATTAGAACAGGGAGAGCACCAACCTTGCTCGAATAGGTCTTTTTTGCCTAGAAACCTAGGACTTTGATATGTGAATCTCTCGCTAAGTCTTGAAATCGATACTCCACACGTCCTTTCTCGTGCAAAGAAGAGCAATCTCATAACAGAGTGTTGAGAACACTCGCTCCCTTTGAGTATTCAAGCTCTCAACTTACAAGTGACAAGCTCTTCAACTTTCCGGTTGCAATTGCTTCCTTACAGTCGTAATACTCTCACTCGATAGGTGACAAGCACTTAGACTTTCTAGTTGCAAAGAAGATAGAAATCTCGAGAACGAGATGTCCGTCTAGGTTTGTTTGCGTATAGCAAGATTGTTTGATTGATTGAGGGGCTTTACATAAGATCCTTGCTCTCCTTATATACTCGCTTAAAAACAGTCATTCATTCAGCTTCAAATTCTTCTGCTCTTGTAATCACAGTCTGAATCCAACACCAGCATACGTGTCGTATCACTTATAGATCTTCTAATGCCATCATAACTCTTCCAAGAGTTCTATCTAAAATAAAACTAGTTATGACAGAATCTAAGCCGCATAGATACAGCTAATAAGACATAGTTCTAATAGAACTCAAAGTCTTCCTCTATCGAAGCTCGCCAGACGTTATCTCACTTGACTCCTCGCCAAGCACCATTAATATAATGGGCCGCTCGCATAGACCTCGGTCATCCAAGCCCAAAATGAAATTCTTTATTTAGGCCCAAACAATATCTACTCACATCGGGTTTAGGTTCTGCTTCATACGAGATCAGATTAGGTAGTTCGACAGTGGACAAAGGGCAATTCCGGTGTGTTTCACATAAAGGACAACGATCTCGGGTCAAAGTTTCTTCTTTGTCTGTTGGACTATTGTTGGTTGCTAGGCCTAGGGTAGCCTTTGATCCAAGTGGCTTTGTTTTTATTTTTAGCTGGGATTTTATTTTTTGTTGAGAATAACTATTGAGAGTTGTGTGTTGAAAGTTTTTATTTATCGTCTATGTTGCTATAGTTTGAGATGCATAGTTAGATAGGGTGTGTGGCTCTCATTTTTTTAAGTCTTTGTCTTACACCTTAACCGTCTAGCTATGTTATTGGTACCGGATAATTAAATATAATAATGTAGATTACTTATGAGGAGTTCTTTCTATCATACCGTTGATCGGTAAACTCATTTGTAATCTAGCTGTTCCTTTTTTTAAGGTAATCAATAGTCAACTGAAGAAAGTTGTAGAATACAAGAAATTTATCGGATTTCTGGCCCGATAGAAATGAATTCCCTAGAGTAAACTACACTAGAATAGTTCAAAAAAGTACTTAATATAGCTAAACGGACTAGATGTAGGATAAATAGTAAAATTTCAAAATTCCACAACCTAGAGTAAGTTGCTGCTCCTCTGCCTCAGCCTTAACAATTTATTCCAACTCAAAACATATGCAATCCAAAAACAAAAACCCAAGCAAAAATAGCCCATGCCCAGTGGTGGTGTAGCTCAGCAGCCCCAGCCTACCAAGGGATCATAAAAAAAATGTTCCTTCGTCTTGAACCCTTATGCTGCTGCTTCTGTCCAACCAGCAGCCTCAGCCAACGTTGGTGGCTGCCCATCAACCACCATCCCTTTTCTAGCGCCGTCCTATTTCGGTCGCCGACCATGAACATAGTGCAGAAATTCCCCCACATCGATACCTCTGGTCCGCCTCGCCAACAACAAACCTTGTCACCAGCACGCCAACGACGCAGACCCGTATTTCTCTAGTCAGAAACCTCCATGCCAACGACCAATTCTTCGGCATTAAGCACCTATGCGGAAGCCCTCCACTAGATCCAAAACCACCAAAAAAACAAACTTAGAAACCCAAACACCGTAGCACTGCAGGTACTCGGCATCACCATACCATCGTAACTGCGGCACCAATCAACAAATTAGGTAATTGGCTGACTTCGATGTAAAGAAACGGCAGTGGGTCACAAGGTGAAACCCTGGACGAGCTAAGATCTCCATACAAAGCCAAAAATTGGTCACAAGGGTGAAACCCTAGACGAGCTAAGATCTCCATACAAAGCCAAAATATTTTTGAATCTAGCAGCTCCTTATTTTACTGTTTCAGCTAAAAAAAAACTCCCAAATTGGGCAAGAATATGACAAAATTATAGGGGTAGGCACGGGATGAGTCATGTCAATTTTTGTTTGTCCTTATCCCTATTCCGAACGGGACGGGTCGGGATTGCGTATTTAAAAGTCCGTCTCGGTCGTCCCGAAACCGGAACGGGACGGGAAGGGACATGTCCAATTTAAAATAAATATTTAATAAAATTTTAAACAACAAAAATTCGAATGAGATGAGACGAACCAAATTTCGGGTTTAATATAAGATAAATATAGTTTGATAAAACTTGAAAGTCTACAACTACACAAAATAATACCATTTTACTTAATGGTTAATTAGAAGAAGTAAAACTATAAGCAATTTTATTTCATGTTTAATTGATACATTTAATTCATACTACAAAAAGTATAATACTTTGATCGTTAGAAGGTAATTTTATTTTTTTGTTGAATAATATTATTGGTTTGATAATTTAATATGTCAACCCTTAATAAAATAAATAATAAAATAGATAAAATATATTATGCGGGACATGACAGGTCAATCGGGATTTCAAAATCAAGACCCGATCCCGTCCCTAAAAAATGGGACGGGTCGGGACGGGACGGAATAGTAAAAATTTTATTTTTCGTCCTGTCATGTGCCTAGCAGGATCGGAACGAAATCGAGTCGAGTTCAAAATTTGCGGGATTCGTGCCCACTCCTACAAAATTACCGAGCATATTAAGTGGGCTTGAAGTGAGTTTAGAGCTCATTGGTTTTCTCAGGTGGCTACTGGCTACTTGAGCCTCTCTCAGCCCGACAAGTTGTAGCCCAAAAGGGAAATCAAGGGAATTTGGAAAAGGTATGTAGCTCTGACACCTGGATTGACAAAGCATTTCAAACCCGCCTTGTAGTTACGGGAACACAGATCAGAGAAGCACGCGTCGCCACGAGCTGCGATCTCTCGCTAAACGACGGCCACGATTGGACGTTGAGGGCGTTGTGGAAATATAAGGAGAATCGAGAGGTGTTGCTTTCTGGTCTAAACTTTGAACACAAGGGCGCGAGATCGGACTGCTTCTTCTTCTTCGACCTCAAATTCTTCAAGGTCAGATTTCGCCATCTAACATATTTCCCTTTCGAATCTGTGATCATCTTTTTAAACGTCGTCGTTCCGCTGTTGTCGATTTCATTTTCGTTTGTGGATTTTGGATCTTTTGGCCGATCTTTCATTTCTAGATCGTCCCGCATTGTTATCCGTGAGAAATTTTATTCTCGAGAGGATTTTTTTTGGATTTATTATCTGTGAGAACATTTGATTCTAGAGAGAAGTGTTTTGGATTTATGAGATAGCTTTTCGATCTTTGAATATTGGATGCGGATTATGTTATTTGATTTTGTACAATAATATTGATCGGGTGCAAAGATTAACATTTGGTTTGCATGATCTGTAATTGTTTGGCTGTTTGTATATATTCGGATTTCATTGACGAAAATTGCACACTGCAAATTTGAGATGTTTTATGTAGCTGTTACACGGAATATGATCTGTATAATTGATGGAACTAAGAATGGTATAGGTTTCCCTAATGGATGTAAAAAAATTCGCCGTGATTATTGTGTGCCACATGGAATTGGTGTATACTTTGTGCTCGTGTGTGATTAAATAGTGCATTTTTTCCCTTTGTAATATTTTGTGACTTTTGTCTTTCTATATCGTTCATGTTTTGCCCTGTTGTGTTGCAGTTGATACATCTCTACAGCTAGTTATAAACAATGGCTGAGGCTGAGGATATTCAACCACTTGTCTGTGACAATGGTACAGGAATGGTTAAGGTATGGCATCAGGCCTGTTTCATTCTACCGAGTCTTTTCAGATGCATGTCTTTCAAGTTCAGGTTATTGAATAATACCATTCTGATGCATTGGCAACTTTTAGGCTGGATTTGCTGGAGACGATGCTCCGAGGGCTGTCTTTCCTAGCATTGTTGGTCGCCCACGTCACACTGGTGTGATGGTTGGCATGGGTCAGAAGGATGCATATGTTGGAGATGAGGCTCAGTCTAAGCGTGGTATCTTGACGCTGAAGTACCCAATTGAACACGGTATTGTGAGCAACTGGGATGATATGGAGAAGATTTGGCATCATACTTTCTACAATGAACTTCGTGTTGCTCCAGAAGAACATCCAGTTCTACTCACAGAAGCACCTTTGAACCCAAAGGCCAATCGTGAGAAGATGACCCAAATCATGTTTGAGACATTCAACACTCCTGCCATGTATGTTGCGATCCAGGCTGTGCTTTCCCTATACGCTAGTGGCCGTACAACTGGTAAGTAAGCTGAAATAATGTTTTGAATATAAGTGTATGTTAGGTAGTGGTTACTGTCTGTCAAATGATTTTGACAGACTGACATGTGACACATATTTGGGGCTGCTTTTGGTTTCATTTTGGGATGGAGTAGTTTCATATAATTTGAGTCATCTCAGCCATCTTAAGATGAGGTAGGCACAATAGTGTTTTTAAGTTTTGAAAGAAAATGAAGTGGCTGTTAGAAGTTTTGAAGGGGAAATCATTTAGTATATCCATATTTTAATGAATGTTGGAGGCGAGGCAAAGCTTCAAGTCTCTGATATATGATGATAGTTGTTGATATTTCTATTTGCAATTCTTGAGGTTATAGTTAGTGGAGCTAGGATTGCCATGGACTTGTTTCTTATTATTTCCTGGGTGTACCTCAAGTGGATAATGGATTGGCAAAATTATACATGAAGAGTAGTAATTTTTCCATATTCGTTCTGTTACAAATGCCTGATGCTTGTTTTGTCAATTTTACTTATGGAAATCCTGTGTAGGTATTGTTCTGGACTCTGGAGATGGTGTCAGTCACACTGTTCCCATTTATGAGGGGTATGCTCTTCCACATGCCATTCTCCGTCTTGACTTAGCAGGTCGGGACCTCACTGATGCCCTAATGAAAATCTTGACTGAGCGTGGATATTCCTTCACCACCACAGCCGAGCGAGAAATAGTCAGGGATATGAAGGAGAAGCTTGCTTATATTGCTCTTGACTATGAACAGGAGCTTGAAACTTCGAAGACTAGTTCTTCTGTTGAGAAAAGCTATGAATTGCCTGATGGGCAGGTGATCACCATTGGGGCTGAGCGATTCCGTTGCCCAGAAGTACTCTTCCAACCATCCATGATTGGTATGGAAGCTGCAGGCATTCATGAGACCACATACAACTCTATAATGAAATGTGATGTTGATATTAGGAAGGATTTGTATGGAAACATTGTACTCAGTGGTGGGTCTACTATGTTCCCTGGCATTGCTGATAGAATGAGCAAGGAAATCACAGCTTTGGCACCCAGTAGCATGAAAATCAAGGTTGTTGCTCCTCCTGAGAGGAAGTACAGTGTCTGGATTGGTGGATCTATTCTTGCATCTCTTAGCACTTTCCAGCAGGTATGTCATTTTAGTTTATGCAACTGTGAATCAAATGTACATATTGTTTAGGAAAATAATAGCAAAATATTGAACAATGATTCTTTATGTTTATATATCATTGGTGTGACCATCTTTTTGTGGATAGTATACTGAAAGCATGCTTGCATCACTAAGTTATATGATCTATTGTGTACAACAAATTACAAATGTCAAACTCTTGTATGACTTGGCATTACTAATTGAGGTTGTTTATATTTGCTACACAGATGTGGATTGCAAAGGCAGAGTATGATGAATCTGGTCCATCAATTGTACACAGGAAGTGTTTCTAGGCTGTGGTGTGGGAGCGGTGAGAGTACTCGTCTAGTTTTCTCTTTTGCGGTAGTTATATATACTCGTTGTTTCTTCCCTAGAAACTTTTGTGTCCAGTGTTGTCGCAACAATGGACTACGAGACATGGAGTTTATGACAGGAGAGTTTTGCCTCTTTTAGTTGTTATTTTCTGTATTAACAGTTGAACAAAATCAGTTCAAGTGCCAAGACAAAGCTCACTCTGCAGATTATAAATTTTGTCTTCCAGTTTGTATTGGGGATCTGGTTTTGCCCAAGTTTGCTTTTTGTTTGTGTTCAGAAGTCTGCCTAATTTGTCTTAAGTTATGAAGAGACTCCCCATCTAATACTTAGATTGGTGTACATGTCATTTCATACTCTAGATTTTATACATGTTAGATCAAAATCATCAAATCATACTATCTTCAGAATAGTCGTTGCATAGAGAACAGCAAAGCTTTACATAGAACAAAGATACAAAAATTGCAAATTCAAGCTCAAATATCTAAATGTTTAGAATTTACAGTAAACCGTTTCTTTTTGTTAGTTTTATAATTCCATTTCTGGTAATAAAAAAAATAGACTCTACAAGACTTTCTATAACTTAACGTCGGTGTGTTTTGATTTTATGATTTATAGTTTTCTACATTGTCTCATTTACTAGTGAGATCCGAATCTATTACCTTCAACATGTTCCTTCAAGCAAGGTATATAGACAAATCAGAGCATACTTAGACTTGATAAAACGTCTTACATATAAATGATGTGAAACATTTTCAAAACAATCCCCTTTTTTCTGTTCGTCTTACCAAACCGCAACAAGAATTGACTGGAATTCATACTCATCAACTACGGGATGATACTGTGTTCATAGAGCTATGCATTTCAGCCATAGGTTTCATTCGGGGAATTTCCCTGTATTGTCAATGCAATAACAACTCGTCGTTGTCAACATTACCAAAATATAATCCCCTATTCCTATACCAAAAAAAATTATGGGTACTTTATTCATACAAAACCCTGGTTTCTCTCGAAGAAAGCAACGCCGTCTTTCAAGGTTGCCCTCCATCGATCGACTATGTCAGATTCCATCGAGCAAGTTTCGGCCTCCTTTTCCTCTGCGTTGGCTCTCGGAGCCGGCACAGTGGATGTTAGCAGTCGCCTCTCGACGTCTCCCCCTCAAGAGTCGAAACTCTTCTTGGCCTGCACAGTCTTGGGTAAGGCAGTGTTCCTTACTGACTTTCCTCAACAATTTCGACGAGTTTGGTCTTTGGATTGATCGTTCAAAATCCAAGAGCGCCCAGGAGGTATTCTCCTTGTTACTTTTGACAGTGTGCGAGATCGTAATAAGGTGATCCGTGGAGGTCCGTGGCATTATCTGAATGCGCCGCTTGTGGTGATATCGTATGATAGGGCGGCGCCACTGTCCAGCTTGTGGTTTGACAAGCTCTTCTTCTGGGTTAGAATTTCGAATATCCCTCCTCTTTTTGACAAGGATGAGAATATTGATGTATTTGCAGAGGAGGCTGGGGAATACCTAGAATTTGATGAACTCGCTCGAAAGAAAGGATTACTGAGGGTGTAGGTTGCACACAGAATTGACAAGCAGTGGTTTTCAAGCGCAACATGAAGCTTGCAGCAGGCGCGGAGGCTGACATTGAGTTCTTCTTTGAAAACGTCAAGGGCCGCTGTGGTAAGTGTGGATTAATTTTCCATAGCTCTGGAAAGTGTGTTGCGACTCCGTCAATAATTTTTGGAGCCCCTCGTCCACTGCCGGTGGAAGTAAGCAAGGCTGCCAATACAGTTTCGGCGGCAGTAGAAGCTGCCCCAGTGGAATCCGTGATCTCTCAGGCTTTAGTGGTGAAGACGGTGCCAAAAATCAATTTCGATTTTGGATTTAGAGAGGCTCTGGGCTTGAGCGGGGTGGAAGAGGACTTCCGCTTTGGTGCTTATTCTCTTCCCCGTTGGGACGAGCGGCTTAGCAGTTTGGTTCTTCTGGACAACATGAAAAAAGGTCCTCTGCCAATTGTGTTTCGTCGTTCTGAGGAGTCCAACATGGAGTTGACTGAGTGCCGTGCAGGTGTAGTGGGGAAGAAGAGGAGTAGGGGGCGCCGGGTTCAAAGATTTCACCAAAGAAATTTAAGATAAATTCGGCTGCGGAATCCTATGTGAATGGGGAGCCTAAGTGTGTGAAGATACCTTCCTTTTCTCATCGATTGCAGGCTTTAGACCTCATGGAGACTCTGAATGAGATGGTGGTTCAACGCAAAAAAAGGCTTGGACGTCCTTTGGGTCAAAAAATAAACCCAAGATAGTGTTTGAGAGTGAAGATGAATGGGCTTCTGGATCAGCTGATGGGATCAGGAAGTATGAAGGAAAGGATATGGAAGCTCCTCATCTGACATATCCTGTAAAGATTCCTAGTTCAACTTTGGGCAACGAGAAGGAGAGTTAGACACCTCTTAGTGTCGGCTTGCATGCGTCTCTCTCTGATTACGTAGATCATGAGTTTTAAACATTCCTACCACAATTGAGTGCTAAGGGGAGTGTCTATTACCATGATGCATGACTTATGTAATCTTTGTAAGACGTATGCAAGCCCGACGTGTCTAGTTGGGTTTAGCGTTATTAAAGATTTGTTCTTGCGTCTAATATGTTACTCTTCTTTTGTAAGAGTTAAGGTTACTTGTTAGCCGTGTACAGTGGCAGATCCTAAAAAAAATCAGGTTGGGCAAGACTAAATATAATCAAAGTATTGTTATAGTCAAATTTGGAGAAGAAACCATCGGTGTTGGTTAATATTATTTGAGCTCAAAATAAATAGTCTTCATTTTAGTGGGGTTTTCATTATAATGGGCTAATGCCTACAGCCCGTGCGTGAAACAGTGACCTTTTCTAAGGAGGGAATGATTCTCTAGTGATCTTGTCATCAAGTCTTAGATTCTGATTGAAAGACCTAGGAGGTAAGATTTCGAGAAATTAGAATCATTAAATGATTTTAAGCACAAGGAATCTTAAGTCTACTACGACAAATTAGCATATTTTCCTATCACTACAAGAAAATGCACTTAGATTACGGAACATTTAAGTTTCTGCGGTCTAAGTGTCACTTAGACCACGGAAAAAGACATCTCCGTCGTCTAAGTGAAATTTCAAAAATTCAAAAATTTCACTTAGACCGCAGAGAAAGTTTCCGCGGTCTAAGTGTTCACTTAGACCGCGGAAAGACATCTCCGTCGTCTAAGTGAAATTTCAAAAATTTCACTTAGACCGCAGAGAACGTTTCCGCGGTCTAAGTGTTCACTTAGACCGCGGAAAAAGACATCTCCGTCATCTAAATGAAATTTAAAAAATTCAAAAATTTCACCTAGACCGCGGAGAACGTTTCTGCGGTCTAAGTGTTCACTTAGACCGCGGAAAAAGACATCTCCGTCGTCTAAGTGAAATTTCAAAAATTCAAAAATTTCACCTAGACCGCGGAGAAAGTTTCCGCGGTCTAAGTGTTCACTTAGACCGCGGAAAAAATCATCTCCGTCGTCTAAGTGAAATTTTTGAATTTTTAGAACCGGCGTCCAATTAATTTGGGTTTAGGGTTTAGGGTCTCTGAGGTGTGGGTGACACTTAGACGACGGAAAAAGACATCTCCGTCGTCTAAGTACTTTAACCCTAAACCCTAAGGCCCTTACCCCTAAATTACGGAAATTTCACTTAGACGACGCAACTACATGTTTCCGTCGTCTACGTGATTTCACCTAAGACAACGGCCATCTAGACCATGTCCCAATGCATATTCTTTTCGTCGAGACCATAGAGTAAACAATGCTTAGAGTGTGAGCGTCGACGGTTCCAAAATAGGACTTACGGATTTTCGTGTATCCACGTTTCCGGTTTGTAAAAATTTTGGTTTTGCGGTTGATTGTGCCGATGAAACCCTTAATGAACTTACTATTTTGTGAAAATTATTCGGTTTATATATTGTCTTATGGCGAATGTATCCAACGGTTATTTTGTCCAAATTCAATTTCGTTAATATCGATATGCAATGAGTCTATACTTGATAACACTTAAGTTATACACATTAGTAGATACTTAACAAGTTTAAAGACGTAAGATTATTCGTCGTCTTAAATTCAATTGTTTATATATATGATTTGTTAATCAATATTTTACGACTATTTCATTCGAATGACCGATCGGAAACTTCCTTGCGAATTATTTTAAAAAATTAATTTTACGACTATTTCACCTGGACCACGGAGATGGACCATCTCCATGGTCTAAGCGAATTTTATTTTTAAACTAAATATCTGAAAAATTAATTTTGGAGAAAATTAAAAAATTTAAAAATTCACTTAGACCACGGAGATGGTCATCTCCGTGGTCTAAGTGAATTTTTAAACTAAATTTCTGAAAAACTTATTTAGGAGAAAATTGAAAAATTTTAAAAATTCACTTAGACCACGGAGATGATCATCTCCGTGGTCTAAGTGAATTTTTTTCAAACTAAATTTCTAAAAAATTTATTTTGGAGAAAATTGAAAAATGCCGCCAATTATTTTCACTTAGAGGACGGAAAATAAGAAATTCCGTCGTCTAAGTCAAAATAATTGGCGGCATTTTTTCCCACTAAAATTTTGGAAAGGGTTTTAAAACACTTAGACGACGGAAAATCAATATTTCCGTCGTCTAAGTGAAAATAATTGGTGGCATTTTTAAAAAATTTAAAGCACTTAGACGACGGAAATACTGATTTTTCGTCGTCTAAGTGTTTTAAAACCCTTTAAATTCATCATTTTCTCAATCTCTCTTCATTTTTTCCTCTCTCAATCTACTCTCCCTCTCCCTCTCTCCCTCTCTCCCCCCCAATCAAACCACCCACCATATATCATCACCACCACCATCACCATCCACCATCATCATCACCACCACCACCGTCGCCGCCACCACCGACATCACCACCGTCGCCGCCATCACCGACATCACCATCGTCGCTGCCACCACCACACACCACCACCAGCACCTACAACGTCGCCTCCACCACCACCACACACCACTAGCTACCGCCTACATTGTCGCCTCCACCACCGGCCTCCACATTCCGGCCACCACCACCGGCGCCACCGCCGCCACCACCACCGCCACCGCCTATAATTAGTTTAGTTTTAGGTTAATTTAGTTTATTTAGGCTAGATTAACTTATTTTATTATATTATAATTTTTTTATTTAAATCCATAATAATTTAAATTATTTATTCATTATGAATTTTGTATGTATTATATATTATTAATAATTAACATTCAATAAATTTTGCAATATTATGAATATTGATATACAAAAAATTAAAAGAATAATTCATGAAATGTTAATTATTAAATTACTAATTAGCATTTCATGAATTTTTCATTTAATTTTTTTTTTTTACAAAATCACCACTTAGACGGCGGAAATGTTGTTTTCCGTCGTCCAAGTGATCACTTAGACCACGGAGATGGACGTTTTCCGCGGTCTAGGTTTTCACTTGGACCACGGATAATTCATTCTCCGTCGTCTAAGTGAAAACTTAGACCGCAGAGTCTTTTGCGCGGTCTAAGTCTCACTTAGACGACGAAATTCTCCTTCTCCGTCGTCCAAGTGCTTGGATGACAGCACTTGGAGCACGGAACTTGGAGGACGGAGGTTTCGTCGTCTAAGTACTTAGATGACGGAAAAACGCACCTAGACGGCGGAAACGCTCCGCGGTCTAGGTGCGTTTTTCTTGTAGTGTATATATAGATGAAATCTTTACGTAATCGGGGCATCCACATCTCTTACAACTTTTTCTCTCAGCAAAACAACCTTCTCATCTCGAGAAACCCTAGCAACTGGCGATCATAAGATATTCACTCGAAGGAGGGTGGACATTTGAAGATTCCAAGAAGCAAAAAACCCTGTGTTCTCAACACTCGTCAAGGAAGTTGCTCTGATTTACACCAAAGGAGTTGTAAAGTATCGATTTTCGTTGCTTAGTCAAATATACGAAAGCAACCAAGTCCTAGGTCACCTAGGAGGAAAGGATCCACCGGACGATGTTGGTGCTCTCCTCGTCCTAATCGGTTTTTAGAAGTCAAGTAGCGACAACATTACATAGATCATTCCGCCCCACAACAGTGGCACGCCAAGCGCATACACACACTCAGTCGAGAAAAGAGACAGTTTGAAGACTTCTTAACACCCTGGGATTTATGGAGCCAAACATTTTGGCATGTCTAGCGGAACGTACTCTTTGTGTCTCTAAGCGACAATAGGGGGCCTTTACCAAATGGCCTACCATCAGTGTCCCAAACATCCTCAACCGGCTTACCGGGAGCATACCTTTTCTGAGTGCCACGCACTCTTCACGAACGCAGTAGAGATGATATTTGGAACGGCATGTTGCTTAGTGATGGCGTTTTCATTCCTATATGAAAACAAGATCAGGGACTTAATGTACGAGAACTATCGGCTGTACGCCGCCAAGCATGACCAACACCAAGTGGAACAACTCGATCTTATTAATCAACGATTAACCGATCAAGCAGCTTTACTCACTACTAATGGCGAGAAGACTGAGGCAACAAATGCTAAAGTGGTCACCTTAAGGGCTGAATTTTCCAAATGCCTGGAGGAGCAAGCAACCCAGAAGGCTCAGCTCGCAACCTTGGTTGAAGGCCAAGAAAAGATGCAGGCCGAGTTCTTGTTGGCTATGGAAGTTGAGATGGCGCGAAAGAAGAAGGACATGCCCGATATGCTCAAAAAGGCAGATAATGACATTGGCCATCTCACCAAATCCATGTCTGACCTCGCGAGAGCCCAACGTCAACCGAACGCATTCCCAGCTGTTTGGTAGAAAAAGTTCGACGGGTTCATGGAGCAATGCAACATCCAGGTCACCAAGCCACACCACCCGGATGAGACCCCTTTCCCAATGTTCGAAGGTATCAATGCCACTTGGCAATGACCTAGGAACTACAAGCCAATCAACTTCCAAACCTTCAATGGGGATAGAAGTAGGAGTGCATGAACTCACTTGGCTTATTTTATAATGTAGCTCGAACCCTAGGGAAAGCACCCCCATCTTAAACTGAGAGTTTTTGGTTCCTCCTTGTCCAACTCAGCTTTGATCTGGTGCACTAGCCTCGACCCATAGTCTATAACAGAGTGGGCAAATATGGAGAAGTTGTTCGTTGATCACTTCAGAACGACACTACTAGAGACCAGCATAGGTAAGCTGGTAGCCATGTGCCAGGCACCATCTAAAAGTCCAGTGACTTTCTTGCACCGTTTCAGGTTAGAATACATTTTGTGCAAAACTTCTCTGGAAAAAGATGCCATTATAGATATGGCGATCAATAGCCTGGAAGACCAGTACCATCGTCTATTCCTCAACTAAGCATGGCTCACTGAATGAGTTCATCACCATAGTGACAAAGGCTTATAACTCCATGCAAGAGAGAGACAACATGCGTAACTCTTCGAAGGGGGCGTACGTGCCCAGGTCGTCCTATTCGGAAAGGAACAAGCCAGTGACTGTGGCTTATATCGAAAACTCTGCTGAGGAAGGGTATGAGTCCGAAGATGAGCACGTTCACGCTGTCGAACTAACCTCTAAAATAGTGCTCAAACCTTAGAAGCTCCAATAGAGCAAAGGACCGATGAAGCTCTCGACAGTGGCTTTTACTAAGCCAGAGTTCGAGATGTACAATTATGATGCCAACATGGCTCATGAGATCTTGGACGAGTTGATCAGTTCACGAGTGGCGAAGATGGAGTTTGACACTATCCCTAGCATGGAGTAACTTATAGGGAAGAAGTACTGCAAGTTCCATGGCATGTGGAACCATTCCACCAAGGACTGTGTCAAGCTGAAAGACCAGATCTAGAAGTAGATCAACGAAGGGAAGCTTGCCTTGGAGACGTCGCCAAAGATGGTCTCGTTGGTTGATTCTCACCTGTTCTCCGAGCCACAAGTTAATGATGGAGATACATGGACTACCAGCCAGGCGAGGGGCAACAAAGGTTAAGAGAGTTCAGAAGAACTCCGACACCCAGGTCGTCAAGACGATACACCTTCAAACAAGATCACATGAATAAAATCCTTGATGAGCTAATCATGGAGGATCTTATCAACTACAAGCCTGTAAAGAGGCTTGAAGACTTAGCCTACATGGGCTAGATGATTACTTTTGTAGGTACCACAACAAGTTTGGACATGCTACCTCTTCTTGCTTTGGTTTGAAGAACACTATCCAAAGCCTACTAGATTACCGGGTGATCGATTTCGGCCAGGGAGGAGATCCAAGCATTGATCCCAGGCCTTTGCCGCTGTTCCACAAGAAGCTCAAGTATGTGGTGCCAGTGTCAAGGGAAAAACCAACACAAAAGCCTGAGCTAGTAAGGAAACCAAAGTAGCGGTTCACGTTTGATGTATCACGAGTGGTAGAGATCTTAGATTATCTAATACAAGCAAAAACCATTGAAGTACCTAATGGGTCTTCACCAGACCCAACAAGTGTGGAGGGTCTTCCTTACTGTCGTTTGCATCACGCCTAGACTCACACGACTGAACAATGTACTAGCTTGAAGTTCATGATTCAGCGGTGGATAGATGAGGGTGAGATAGCTATTGAGCCGCAAAGTGAGAACGCGGCTCAAGACGCTAACATTAGCGACAACCTCGTTTTCGGCATGATAGAGGTGCAAAGGTCCAACCCTAACAAACGAAAGCAGACTGTAGACCCACAAATAGAAGGGAAACTAACTAAAGTGTCAAAGTCAGCATCTTCCGTGAAGGGTAAGGAGAAAGTTGACTCAAAAGCAGAATCCCCGGTAGCACTTTGCTCTCGTTGCAAAATCCATTATGGCTTGAAGATATCATATGAAGAACTAATGGATGCGGTCAAGGCATGCCCAGATTTGGTCTTTCCACCTGAGCTCTACCAACCCATTAGTCCACGAGAGTTGAAACTAAGAGACTCACAAGCCTACAAATGGATGCGAGTAGCTGAATGGTTCCTAAACCCAGCAGCAGCAATGAAGGTCAGTGAAGACAACGACCTTACCAAAAGCCTTACATCCCACCTGCATCAAGAAATCTTACTAAGGAGAATGTTTGGTATGTTAAGAAGAAGGGGAAAACAATAGAGGTAACCCCCAGGAAGTGACATATTTACAACGTCGGTTTGGGCAAGCTAAGAGGGCCTTGAAGGCTCTAGATATGGGTCTCGTTTATCTAGAGAAATTGGCTTATACACCTTAGGAGCTGCAACAATGGCTTAATATGTTGGCAGCTAACTGACCCCATGATGGTCTTTGGGAAAAAGTCTCGTGAACCTAAAGTTCAAGCAGCCAGACCCAGCCTATTCTCTCAGAATCCCGAGTTGATTTGCAAAGCTCAAGTTACAAAACCTATCCCTGAGGTTCAGCGAGGCCATAGGAAAATTAGAAGCAACAAACGAACTATCAACACCAACAAAGACTCAAGGCCTATTGTGCTCAAAAGTCTTCATCGAGCCACCGAGTCGAGTGAAGCACAAATCACTTTAAGTGAAGCACGAGAGCTGAGGTGGAGGCGAAAGATTTTGGTGGAGGAAGAACAAAAGAAAGCTCTAGCTCAATCCAGGATGACTTTTTTCTCAGCAAGCAAGAGCAGTGACTTATTCTCCCTCACCAGTGTAGAACCTACACCAGAGGTTCCATTCAAAGAAAGACTTGTGGCAGCTGTGGAAGCAATGGCTCCTGTTGATAATGACATGGCAGAGGCCACAAGAGAAGACTACGTGTTTGAACGACGAGGAGGTCAAGGACAAAGAGCTAGTTGACTATGGCAATGACAAGGAACCAGAAGCACACATGTATGGTGAAGAATACGATGTAAATATGGTATTCGTCCTACCCTATAGGTTTGCAGGGTCTTCAGTTGGAATAACAGGCTCAACACCTCCCCTTACCAGAGAAGTAGTATTGGATCAGCTCAGCACAGTAAACCACTTGGCAACAACTACTCGCGAAGAAGAGCAAGTAGAATGACATCTACTTTATGTGCAACCGACGATCGATTTGTCATTAAAAAAGGCCTATATGATATTCAACAAGTCAACCTTAAATATGGCTATGCACATGAGACCCCTTTACATCACTGCTAAAGTTTAGGGAGTATCCCTCAATTAGTGGATTCAGGAGCGGCTGTGAACATCATCATTGTCAAGGTGATGGCACTTTTGGGCATTCCTAAGTCTACCATTGAAGAGATAGCACTCAATGTCCGGAATTTCCAAGGTAGCATATCTAAGACCCTGGGCATTATTTTTCTTCACGTGCAGGTTGGACCAGCAGTGAGGACACATATTTTCTTCATGGCAGAATGCACGACACCATACAGTAGAATACTAGGACGAGACTGGATTCACAGAAGCTACTATTTACCTTCTTCCCTCCAACAGCAAATGATGTTGTGGAACATGGAGTCAGGCGAAGCTGAAGTAATTGATGCAGATCATCGTCCATACTCAGTGTCTGCTAAACGTTAGATGTCAGCTATTACAATGGAGACCTGAGGCCGTAGAAAGTATGTGACGTCGACAAGAAGGGCGGCCTTGTTAGGGTGACGACTTCTCAATTAGCTCAATGGGGAATCATACAGGCATGCGAAGATGGACGTCGGCCTTATACCGTTGAGCTACCACCAAAGACATCTCAATAATGGAGCCTCTATTAAACATAAAGGCATAAGCTTGTTTCTTTCTCCATGACCGCTTACATGAATACTTGATGGAGAAGCATGCCTACTAGCATGTTCCAATGATTGCAGCATTGGAATATGTGGACGACCATGTGCTGCATGAATCTGAAGAGAAGGAGATCATTCAATTGCCCCTAGCAGCCTTGGACGATACTCCAACTAAGGTTAAGGATCGCGTAGAGAAAGTTGATCTTGGGACTACATAAGAGCCAATGATTATGGCTATCAGTACCTTCTTAAACCCCTGAGGAGAGAAAGAGGCTCATTGAATTGTTACATGAGTATGTTGATTGCTTTGTTGAAAAGTATGAAGATATGCCAGGCCTGTCGCCAGACTTAGTATGCCACAACCTTCCAATTATAGAAGGAAATAAGCCAGTAAAGCAAGAGATGCGTCAGATGAATACAGAGACAACAATTCTGATCAAAGAAGAGATCGAAAAGATGCTCAAATCATGCATTATTAGAGTAGCCAAGTATAATGAGTGGCTATCTAACGTCGTCTCAATAAAGAAAAAGAATGGGAAGATGAGAGTTTGTGTCGATTATCGCGACCTCAACAATGCTACTCCAAAGGATGCATACCATATGCCTGTGGCAGATTTACTGGTCGTTTCTGTTACTCGCCATGAGATGTTGTCATTCATGGATAGCACGCAGGGTATCACCAAATCCCAGTGGCAGAAGCTAATAGGCATAAAACAACATTTTGATGCCCAGGTTTCGCCGGTGTTTTTGAGTATATGAACATACCATTTGGACTCAAGAACGCAGGGGTCACGTATCAATGAGCAATGAATCTAATCTTCCATGACTCATAGGCAAGATCATGGAGGTTTATATTGATGATGTGGAAGTTAAAACCAAGCACCGAACAAACCACATAGACTACTTGAGGAAAGTGTTCAACCGTATAAGGCTTCACCAGTTGAAGATGAATCCCGCCAAGTGTGTCTTTAGGGTCCAAGCAGAATATTTTCTTAGTTTTCTAGTCCACCAATAAGGGATTGAAGTACCTGATGATAAGAAGGAGGCAGTACTCAATGCTAGTCCACCAAAGAACAAGAAAGAGCTTCAACGCCTACTGGGCAAGATCAATTTCCTAAGGCAGTTTATTACTAATGCGGCTGGAAAGGTTCAACCATTTTTGCCACTACTTAAGCTTTAGAATCAGAGGGACTTCACATGGGAACCTGTCCATAAAGAGACTTTTGACGCCATGAAGGTATATCTAGCCAACCTACCAGTGTTAGTCCCGTCAAGATCGGGAGTGCCTCTCAATTTCAGCTACCAAACATTCTATTGGGAGTTTGTTGGCACAAGATGATATCACCAACATAGAACGGGCTAACTTCTACCTTAGATGTCACTGATATCCACATCCTTGGGGACTCGTTGGTCATCATATAACAAATGGAAACCAAGTACAAGGCATGTGCAATACTTGAGCCATATGCAAAATGGGCAGCTGATTTGCTAGAGCTATTCACAGAGGTTATACTAGAACATATTCCTCATGACCAAAATCAGGCGGTCAATGAGTTAGCACAACTTGCTATGGGGGTCAGTCCCTAAGATGGAGTTTGCGAGCGTATTCTGAAGGTTGAGCGCCATACGTTACTTTCTTTTAGAGCTCAGTAGGAGGGCAACAATGAATGGTATGTGCCAATACTCGACCACATTGATACTGATTGGTGACAACCCATTATCTCATACCTCCAAGACCCAGATGTCTTAGTCGACAAATGCACCGGTTTCCTTGCTCCTAATTACGTGTTAAGGAACGGTGAGTTGTACAAATGAGGAGAAGAAGGTGTTTTGTTGTGATGTGTGTATGGGCGAGATGCTAAACACCTAATGCGAGAGGTACACCTAGGGGCAGTAGAGGCACATCAAGCAGGCCATAAAATGCGCTGGCTACTGTGGTGCCATGGTTACTGTTGGCCTACCATCCTTAAGAACTGTGTCACCTTCGCCAAGGGTTGTGCAAACTGTCAGGCTCACAACCCAATCAGTCACTTTCCAAACATCCCCATGCAACCAATCATAAAGCCTTGGCCTGCCCGAGGCTGGGCGTTGGACTTGATTGTGATGATTCACCCTCATTCTTCAATTCTTCAAAGGGGTACAAGTTCATTATAGTAGCTACAGATTTCTTTACCAAATGGGTGGAGGCTAAGCCTTTAAAAGTAGCTTTAGCGAGTGCCATTTGAAATTTTTTATTTGAAGACATTATTTGTAGGTTTCGTATCCCAGAATTCTTCGTATCGAACAGAGGGGCAGCTTTCATGTCTGGAGAGACCGAGATGCTCATGAAGGACTTAGGCATTGATTTCCTTCATTCCACTCCTTATTACACTCAGTACAATGGTCAAGCTGAAGCCAGTAACAAGCTCATCTTGCATATTCTCAGACGCATGCTCACCAACAATGCTCGTATATGGCATGCAGACTTGTTCAATACACCTTGGGCATACCGTACGAGCAAGCGTAATCCTAAAGGAATAACTCCCTATGATTTGATGTTTGGTCATGAAGGAGTGCTACCCTTAGAACTCAACGTTCAATCTCTAAGGATTATCAAGCAGCACGACTTAATTAGGGAGGACTGTGTCCAAGCAATGTAGCAGGAACTCGAGGACTTAGACGAGCAACGTCTATAAGCCTATGGGAACTTGTGTGCTGAGAAAAAGAGGGTTGCTCGATCCTACGACAATTGTAAAAGAGGCATGAGTTTTGCAGAAAGAGAATTGGTTTAGAAGGCAATGTTACCCATTGGAGAGAAACTCGAGGGTCGCGACAAGTGGTCCAACAAGTGGGAAGGACCATATGTAATTGATCACATCCTTGGACGCAGTGTTGTTTGTCTTCGCGATCGCAATGGAATGATCCACGTGAACCCAATCAATGGACGTTTCATTAAGAAGTACATTACTCCGGTATGGGAGTACGATGACTCGCCTGATGCAGCATAAATGAGTTTGTTCACGCTCACTTACTATTGCTCACCTGATCACACTCGAGGGGCAACCATATGGTAGACTATGAAAGCTAATCTCTGTGGCTATGTTTTTTTCAATTTTTTTTTTTTCAATTTTCAACTTACATTTTTTTACAATTTCTTGTAAAACCTACTTTAAGTTTAAATTAGATATATCACCAATTCTTGTGGCCAAACATCATGAAACTACACATCGTTGTATTTTAGTTTTATGTTGTAAAGCCAGTACGTGTGGCTAAGTTAATCGGTAATACAAATCTGTTTCATTTTGCTAGAGTGTTCGACATGTTACAGACATACTAAAGCAAAAGTAATGGCGTATTACAAAATAAACACAACAAGTACATGTGATCAAGTTTATTAGAAATTACAAACTGTTACAAAGGTTTTGTGGCCTTAAGCTCCGATACCATGGAAAAGAAAAAAAAATGGGGCATGCAAGCCCAAACCAAAATGTCTGCTAAAAGAAGAAGGATGCAGACGACGGCGAAAACAAAAAAAAGTGACTAGAACACCAGGCCAAAAACCACCAAAAGGGGCAGAAGGCATCCTTGTTGGTTTATTATCATTGGCGCCTATGAGACAATCCCGACCTTTGTCTCCCCGGGAATGAGCGAGTTGTTATCAACTTTTTGCTGACCAACTCCCCCCCCCCCCAAAGCCATCTGCGTAAATAGAGAGTCGTAGTACAACAACTCCTTGTTCTTCTCCCAAGATAAGCATGAGCACAGAGTGCCTCTAGCTCCCTTGAAAAACAACAGCAAAACTACTGCTAGCGAGGTAGAAGATGAGGAGCACTCCTTGGAGTTGAGACTCTGCTCTCCCAGAAATACTAGGGGCAACTTTACCAAGATTGAAACTAGGCATAGATATCACTACCTAGCCTAGGTTTGGGCGTGGATATCACTATTTAGGTCCTAAGGCACAATGCATGAAATATGGTGGAAATTCTTTTCGGGAAAACCAGAGGAAAAACTCTACAAGGAACATCTTCTCTATGACTAAGGCTGATGAATGGATGTTATGAGTTTTCGCTAAGAGGGGTATTTATAGGAGACCTAACCCTAGAGGCTCTGCAAAATAATGAAACTATAAGAAGTATCGATTCAACGCAACGATTGATGGTGGAGGAACGTTCGCTCCAAGATTCTAACCGCTTTAATGACGGTTCACCTTTCCGAGAAAGGTTGATTACTACCATTTATTTCCAGACGGCTGGAGTCGAGAGGGCGTGTTTCTTGGAAGTCGAAGAGCGATGTGATTGATGTGATGGCACGTTTTCAAATTCAGATTTTGGAATTAACTAATTGATTAAAATGGGCTAAGCCCGTTGGTCGGATTTGTGCAAATCACATCAAAACTCCTAAGTAAGGCCTGTGCTGGAGGCCCACTTTGAATATACCAAAGTTGTCTATGGGCTTATGCCAGAGGCCTTAACACAGTTCGATATAAGTTAATATTGTTGTAAGTACAATTTGGCTTAATAACATTTATGGCCCGATAGCATTAATAAATATTGATTTACAAAAAGACTAAGTTTATATGCGAATGATAGTCAATTTAAGCTCCACTTTAGCATGTTCGTACTTGGCCCACGTTTTCAAAAATGCTTTGAAGGACGAGGAGACATCCTTCTTAGCTTCTTTCAGAGCATCGATGCGGGTGGCGCTCTCTTGCAGCATTTGCTCGATGGGTGCACGAGTTGGGTCAGACACTGTACGTAGGGAAGCAACCTCTGCTTCGAGCTTGTTAGCTTTGCCTCATTTTCTGCCAAGACTCTGTTTTGATCCTCAACATTCTTGAGGTAGTTCTGGAGTTGGAAGTGGTCAGAGTGTATGAGTTGTGCTCGCTCCCTCCTGATCTCATTATGTTGTTCTAGGCGATGTGACAAGTCATGTTTTTCAGCTTGCAGCTCTTGGAGGTGTTAGAGGTTCTGCTGGTACCGAGTCATCACAAGAATAAGCTCATTGGGAGTAATTAGTAGCAGTTCTTTGACTTCACCCATGATTACCTTGAGGACTTCTGGGTCGTCAAGGTCAATCTTGAAGAGGGGGAATGGTGCTCTTGGAAAGGGAAATCTTTGCAAGATCAGGGGTTGTGGACACAAGCTTTTTGAATAGCACCCCGAGTTCGCAAGTCTGAGCAAAGATAACGGTGACATGGGTGGGAGGACCAGATGAACTTGAGGCTGCGAAGAATTCATCCCTAGGATCATAGATGTCCTCGTTGTCCAAAGTACATGCTTGAAGAGCACCTTGGATGACGGCTATGAGGCTATCACACTCAGCAGTTATTGACCCTTCCACGTTGGTTGGAGTATTGACCGAAGGTGAAGGATGCTTAACAATGTCTTTCCCTTCCAAGACACTTTTTGAGATAGTCTCCGGACTGTCCTTGACCGGATTCCAGAAGGGAGAAAGATCAGGGATGAAGAAAAGGGTTAAGCAAGAAGTGTTGGATATCGATAGAAGATATTCAAATTTGGTAAATTAACCCTTGTTACTTACCTCTGTCTCACCAGGGACATTCTGAATAGGCAAGGACGAGACTTTTGGCGAGCAGTTGGCTGGGGGTTCATCGTACTCATCGTTAACATCAATTTGAGGCCAGTACTGGGGCTCTTTTCTTTCTCCTCTAGGTGAAGGTCTACAACAGAATTTTTCTCAGACTGTCTGTTGTTTTCTTCTTGGGAGGGTAGAAATTGGCATGCCCGCTGAAAGGAGCATCCCCAAAAGTGGAAGTCACCTCTTCTCACTCATCATCGTCATCTACAGCTTGGTCGATAGTTTCTGTTGCCTGAGAAGCCACTTCCTTATTTTAAAGTGCGTCTGTGTCAATAGCCTCCTTAGAAGGTATGTTGACCGAGTGACATGCTTCAGGTTGGGTCTCCTCGTGGTCCATAGCCTGTAGATACAAATCAAGTTAGAGGAAGAAGAGACATTTATATGTTTTATATGCATGACAGAATGGTACTACCTTGATAGCTGGGTCAGTAAAAGGTCGAACCAGAGACGATCAGTTCCACTGGCCCATAAGAGGGAGTTCTTCTTCACACAATGGCGAGTGATCAGGATTGCCAAGTATGATGGACTTCCCTCTCCATCGGCCAACCCAGGGTTGGGACTGGTCCCATTGATCCCACTGAAGATTAATCTCAAATGCCATCCCAAAGCATCGGCTAGGCTAATATATGGGCATAGAGGTGGAACAGATATGAAGGCGACGACGTTGTTGGCCCCATTGAAGGTTGTTGGCATTACCTTCAAGGGTGGAACGCCGAGCTTTCTTGTGAGTATCCTAAGTCAAAAACTTAGATTAAGCATTGGAAATGTCGCATGATATTGACTTAATCTAAGATGTGATGTGAACAATGACTTACAGATTCAGCTGCCTCGTTACCAGTGTCGCCCATCTAGTGATCGGAGTCTGGAGAGACAACACGTTTGGAATGGCAAGAATGTCGTCTTCTTTGCGAAGGACCAGCATCAGGGCTGACCGCAGGGTCACGTTTCTTCGAGCGTTGGGCCTACGAGAGTAATAAGTCATTAAAACTGCCAACATCAGTGGCAAGGAGTAAATGCCAAAGGATCGTAGCACTTACCGAAGGCCATGGTGTTGGCGTATCAGAATCATCTGGTGTATCGTATCGAATAGCTCCTTTTTCGTAAGGAGAAGTAAAGAAGGAATCAAAGTCTTTGAAGATCATGACAAAGAGAGTCATAAGTTGCATGATACAAATTGAGTCCCATAACTGAGATCGCCAAACTCGATAATGTGAAGTTACACCAAAAGATGGTGTAAGGGGAATATCGAAAACTTCATCTAGTAGCACCACGAAGGGGAAACCAAAATGAGGATCTTCTATGTTGGTCGGGATGGGGTGCATATGAGCTTGCCAATTGCTGTAGCGGTTGACAGAATTAACAAAACGCATTAGGGCATCCTGGGTCAGCTCGAGTTGCATGGAGAAATGGTTGGGAGCGTACAGCTCGTAGTAGTTTTGGTGTTGTCAGAAACTCTCAAATACCCACATGTATGGCTCTTGATAAAGATTATCCTTGCCGTATCATCTTGGTCAGGCGAGGGGAGGAAGCCAGTCACTAAATCTTCAAGGAAGCAACGCTAGATGATTAACTCAGTAGTATCTAAGGGGAAGCAGTTGAGCGAGCACAAGGTGATGAAGCTATTCTAACAGATCAACGGGTTGTCATGGAGGAGGCGTGTGAGTGTCTTTCCCAAAAGCACTCCATCTTTGAACGGCTGCATATCCAGATGACAGAATATTGGGAAGTATACCTACAACCAGAGGCCTATCATCTAAAGTGGACCAGGAAAGTCAAACTTCATCGGTTCCAGAGAGATCCACCTCAAGCTGCGGTAGAGGCAGGCGAGGATGGACTGGGCGAGACCAGTCTTGGTGCCTTCGAAAAGGGCTTCAGTAAGTCTGGTCTAGCCTTTGTTGACCTTGTTGAAAGTTGTGTAAAATACGTACTTTGACAACCAATACTCAAGAAATGCAATACCTCCATGGGGTGTTGCATTGTTCTTGATGTTGGTGACCCAAGCCGTGTAGGAACCAGGCCGGACAGGGCTAGCCGTTTCCTTAACAAAGTAAGGATCTCCTTGCTTCCATGCTGAGTCCGTGACTGGAACGCCAAAAATGGTTACCAAGTCGAGCAAAGTGATGCTCATATCTCCGCAAGAAAAGCGGAAGCAATTATAATTGGTTCCCACAAACACATGGCGGCAGCGAACGGTGCTCGATTTCCACCTTTGGGCAGGGTGAAGCAGAGGTCTAGGAAATGTGAGATGCTGACCAATTCCTAGCGATGGTGGTCGTGTTTCTTATGAGCATTGTATCAGGACTTTTCCTCTGTAGAGATCGACGACCATTTACCTAATTGATAAAGAACGTCTTTGTGATTCCACCCCGTTGGTGCGGCTGGGCCTTTTCAAAAAATCAGAGCAGGGTGACAGATGCTAGAGTGATTGGAGTAAAGAGTTTGGAAGAGGGATAGGTTGAACGGCATTTGGATGAACGGACTAATCAACCGGTTACGTTATCAGACAGCGTCAGGGTGACGGTGGAGCCGGGATTCTTTCTTTCTGTAATAGAATGCACCGTGTTCGCAAAAGAATCGGCAACCTATTACGAGATGTGAGGTTGTGGGTTCGCTTGGCAGTGAGGTGGCATGGTTTTGATTAGAAGGTTGATTGAAGAAGAAAGAGAAAAGCTTCAAAAGGGGAAGTTTAGTCGATTGGGGAGACTGAAAGCAGAAGAGTGATTTGGGGGAATGAGATTCTGAAAAATCATGTGCGCTTAAATAGTGTCGCATCATTAAGGGCGTGAATTTTTAGAAACGAGTTGAAGTTGTGTCGTGAGAAAGAATTAACGTTTGACCCCAGATAACGTGTAGCGTTTACAAACCTCTTCGATTGTACTTGGGCTTTATCTAGAGGCTTAAGGGGTAATGTTTGGGCCCAAAATAAACAGTCTTTATTTTAGTGGAATTTTCATTATAACGGGCCAATGCCTATGACCCATGCAAGAAACAACGACCTTTCCTAAGGAGGAAAAGATTCCCTAGCGATCTTTTCATCAAGTCTTAGATTCTGATTGAAAGACCTAGGAGGTAAGATCTTGAGCAATTAGAGTCATTAAATGAGTCTAAGCGCAAGGAATCTTGAGTCTACTATGACAAGTTAACATATTTTCCTATATATAGAAGAAATCTTTATGTAATTGGGGCATCCACTTCTCATACAACTTTTGCTCTAGGCAAAACAACCTTCTCATCTCGAGAAACCCTAGCAATCGACGATCAGAAGATATTCACCCGAAGGAGCGTGGACATCTGAAAATTCAAGGAGGCATCTGTGTTCTCAACACTCATTAAGGAAGTTGCTCTGATTTACACCAAAGGAGTTGTAAAATATCGATTTCTATGGCTCAGCTAGAGACACGAAAGCACCCAAGTCCTAGGTCACCTAGGCGGAAAGGATCCACCGAACGGGATTGGTGCTCTCCTCGTCCTAATCGGTTTTTAGAAGTCATGTAGCGGCAACGTTACGTACATCCATCTGCCCCACGGCAGTGGCACACCAAGTGCATACACACACTCGGTCGAGAAAAGAGACAGTTTGAAGACTTGTCAGCACCCTGGAATTCCTGGAGCCAAACAAATATATTGGTTATTAACAAGTTATAAGAGTGTAGGACATATAACTAATAGTCTATGTAAGAATTAATTCTTTAGATTTGAAACCAAGGAAACTTAATTTTAAAGCAATATATATACAAGCAAAATAAAAAAGGAACAAATAAATATTCACCCACGTGAATACACTACAAGAAAATGACCCATTGTCGGCGACTTTTATGTCGCCGGCAATGTTTTTGGACATTACCGGCGATTTTTGCCGGAAAAATCGCCGGTAATGTCTTTTTTTTTATTTTTTTTTTAACATTACCGGCGACATAAATGTAAGTCGCCGGTAATCTCTTGCCGGAAAAGACATTGCCGGCGACATACATTTATGTTGCCGGTAATGTAAAAAAAAAAAAAAAAAAAGACATTACCGGCGACATAAATGAAGTCGCCGGTAATATCTTTTTTTTTTTTTTTTTACATTACCATCGAGAGATTGCCGGCGACGGACATTACCGGCGACAAAAATCGCCGGTAATGTAAAAAAAAAAAAAAAAAAGACATTACCGGCGATTTTTCCGGCAAAAATCGCCGGTAATGTCCAAAACATTGCCGGCGACATAAAAGTCGCCGGCAATGGGTCATTTTCTTGTAGTGATATGAAAGATAAGAAGAGAAATGTGTAGCACGAACGCAACTTAAGGAGAAGAGTCCTATGAGGCAATGACTCAAAGAAGTAAAGTATAAGTTGTATTAAAAAGAAAAGATGAAGAAAAAAAAGTAGAGTAGAAGTCCTCTATTTTAAATGACAAATGTTTAATTAAGTTTGTTACTCAAACGACATTGCATCTTGTCTTGGTTTCTGCAAGAGTACCAATACTGTACTGTTCATTATCTTCCTTCGTACGTTTCTAGGTTTCTGCAATTTTCACCTGAGTTTTCTGTCTTTTTTACTCCAAATTAATACTACCTGCCTATAAAACATAAGTTAATCTTCAAATCTCAGGTTGGGCAACTACCCATCCTTGCCTGTACGTGGATCCGCCAGGGGCCGTGTATGAACTTGTCATACTGAGAGGGTTTTAATATAAAAAAATATTCGAAAAAACTACAGGATGAATTAGTCCCAATTTTGCTTCATTAAAAGAAAAAAAAAATATGTATCTAGCACCATATATTTTTTCTAATTGGAAAATAGCTTGAAAGAACGAGTAAAAAGCTGCCCATGTCCCGTGGATTCAAATTCTCTCCTAGCTGAGAGGTTCCTAACCTCTGCCTAACAAGATGATATTAACCATCCATTCTCATCCAAATGCTTAAATTCACTTCTATCTTCTTTTGGTTGTTTATCAAAGAACACCATATCCCCGAAACCTCACAGTTTTTTTTCTTTTTCTTCTTCCTTCTATATTTCGTACGAAGTATGAACTGACTTCCAATTTATTTCTCTCTGGGTGATATACCTTCATTTGGTGCTTATCCAACAGTGATCTCGAAGAAAAATAACAACTGAAATCACTTTGTGAGTAGAAAATTCGAGTTAAATTTTACTATAAGTTGGAATCCAATTCCTTCCAACCCACTATGATTAGAAGTCATGTTGTTGTCATTAACAAGGAACCAATTCAAAATCCAGAAAACTAATGTGATTAATTGCCTTGATCAATGTAAAGAGGGGTTTGTTGGGAAAACAAATTGGATCCAAATCAAGAAGAAACATAGGATGTGAGGCATGTTAGGGTGAATCCGAGAGTCTGGAAGTGGGGACTGTTGATGGATTGGGCCGACGGAGGTAGTTCTGGGTCTGCCACGACAGTGATTTAAAAATAGGTAAAATGTGATTGTGGAGTACGAGATGAAGGAGACGGTCAAGAGTTGAAGGAGAGAAGAAGAAAGATGAAGAATAGTGGAAGATGGAATTCTATGCAAGTCTATAAAAAGAAAAAATGGTTAAAATAAATCTAAGCCTTAGGATAAGAATGGATGGTTAAAATCATCTTCTTAGGCAGAAGTTAGGAACCTCTCTGTTAGGAGAGAATCCGAGTCCAAGTCCCATGAGGAGGGACCGGAGGGTGACCCTTCAATTTTAATTTCAAATCAAAACTAGGAACGTTCTTGTGCGCGCTGCTGCGCACTATAATATATCTCGAGTTAGTACTTAGATTACATACCACTGGTGGAGTACAATAATGAATTACAATCCAATTTTTATATTTATATATCGTCAAAACCATAATACATCTATAGGATGAAAAAAGTAGTATCATAACATGTTGCAAAGCTCTCAAAACAATAACCATTAAAAATATTTGCATGTTAGATCGCCATATGATATCCAAGCTGCATCATGGAGAGAGCTATATTATCTCATAATGGGACGTAGCTTCAGGAAATGTCGTACATTTTGGGATCTAATTCTTCAAACATTGACCGAAGCTACCACCAGTAGAATTAGTAAAGATATATACAATTAACATTTACATATAAGGTTGAATATCTGCAAATCATTCTTAAGAGCAACAACTGAGTTCCCGAATAGAGAGAGAGAGAGAGAGAGAGAGAGAGAGAGAGAGAGAGAGAGAGAGAGAGAGAGAGAGGGAGAGAGAGAGAGAGAGAGAGAGAGAGAGAGAGTAAACAAATATCATTTAATTTAAAGTATAAAGACCATCAGAACGACAAAGAAAGAATACTAACTGAATGGTGAAAATCATAAGCATTGATGCAATCAAAGTTTAAACTTTAGATCTGCCAAGCACATTGGCTGTAACAATTTAAGTGTTGCAGATTGAGATAATATCAACAACAACAAAAAGATTTTGAAACTCATAGACAAACCAACTAGAAACTTTGAGGAGAACAACAAACAAACAAAGAAACAAAGAAACAAAAATACCAACGACTTTACTACTTCGAGATCATAAACTTATGAAATGCATCATGAGATTCAACATGAATACATAAACAAATCTTGATATGTATTCACTTGACTACATATATACAACTAAATATCAACATATATAATTCAACGATTTAAAATATATATAGTAAAGCATCCAGTTGACACGTTTAAGATATCCCAATATCAAGAACAATGAAATGCTCAACCATCAGGGGCTCAATTTAAAGCTTAAATTCTACCAACATCAGGAACAATGAAATGCTCATATAAATTAGGCTTGTTGCATAGAACAACGAAATGCTCATTACACCAATTAAACAATCTTGAAGATTGGAACGAACATGCAATTGGTAAAGATTAACCATACGACTAACATTGATCCATCTTTCACCACTCAATATATTCATAATAACTGTTTAAATAAATATCATGAAGACTAAATCAGCGCCAATATCATGGTTTAACCAATCTATTCGGAACCTAGTACCCAAATCATAAGAACTATAACTGATTCCATAACGTCATCGAATATTATGACACCAGTTTGAGACTTGACGAAACACGTTTTGTGGTTATGAGAGAAAATAGATGAAATTAAACCGAAATTGAGGCCATAGTATTGAAGATCACGATGATGATATTATTGTTGGGAATAGCGAAGATTACCTTGTTGTTGATGAATGATCGTAGCATGGCGACTGATGAGCGAGTAAGTGGGATTGGGAGAGAACCATCGGTGTCCTGGGCTGTTGGGCAAGAATATAGGAATAGAGATTGGAGTGTTGAACTTTAGTGGCACAATTATAATTAACTCAAAAATATGGAATAAAAATAGAAATTAACCGTTATGATGAACAGAAATTCTTCGACTCAGATTATATCTATAATTTAAGTAGCATTGACGCTGGAGCAAAATATCTCAAAGTCACCTCCACCGTCACATTTCCGAAGTCACTTTCAAGTCGCCACTTTTTCCAATTCCGCATTTCCAAATAAACTCTCACTCCCCAACTAATTTCCACCAAATTTTTCAAACCATTTGAGCCCTCTCCAACCTCCACCGCAACCCAACCCGACCCGACAAACCTCTCACAGCCCAATTCTTCCATTACTTGACCCGCTTTTGATCCATGGAGCTCATGCAGCCCTCACACCCTCCTCATCGCGGGCTTCGCGGCCCCATTTCTGGGTTCTCATCTCCGCCGAGTTTCCGACGTGGGTTTGACCGGCCGATCACTGACTCTCAGTCGCCGGAGATTTTTGTTGAAGAAGTTGTCGACGGCGTCGGCGGTGATAAGGTACACGTGGCGGTTGGGAAGTCTGTGGAGAAAGCTTTGAGCTTGCTTCGTTGGACTTTGAAGCAATTTGGTGGTAGAGAAATATGTATACTTCATGTTCATCAACCTTCTCAGCTCATTCCCACTCTCTGTAAGTAAAGCTGGTCTCAATTTTTATCCTTTTTATATGAATTTGTTCTGAACTTTTCTGAATTTTGTATATTTTGAACGAAATTATGTACCTTTCAAGTTTTATAAGCAATTTGGATGAAGGGTTTCAAGTTATTCTTTGTAAAAATGGTGAAATAGAGAATATTACTTTGAACTTCTGAAAAATTAAAAAATTTGCTTCTATGTGGATGTAATGCCAATTAGTTGTAACCACGGCAAGTGGTTCAGTAGAAGCATTGAGTCCCGCCACGGGAACATTGGATATGGAACCCTACGTCATGTGATCGAACGCTGGCGACGTTAAAATGTGTTTGCTGAATTATAAACGTGGCCAGACACTGTGCTGCAATGCACAGTTAGACTATTTCACATGGGCCGAGGATTTGTCCTGGGCCTAGAAAGCCTTTGGGTTACCCTTAACACCCCTAAAAAAAATGTCAACTAGTTGGTCAATTAGTTGTGTTTGGCATTTGAGAAAGGACATATTTCTTGTGAAAACCTAACATATTTGGCTGTAATTATGCAACATTAACTATTTGAGAAACTATAAATTAATATTTTGTAGTCTTTATTTTCAGGAATTTTCTATGTAGAGCCTCTTTTCGGTTCTTTTACTCTTTTGAATTTCTCTGAACTTTGTCATTGTTGATTACTCCATGCAGTAGGAAAGCTACCTGCAAATCGAGCAAATGCTGAAGTGGTGTCTGCTTTCAGGAAGGAGAAAAAGGAACAGAAAATGAAGCTTTTGCAAAGTTATTCCAGTGTTTGTTCTAGAGCAAAGGTGTGCTTTCTCTTTTCATTTTGAAGTTAGTTATCATAGATTCATAACAATTATACAATCTTAGTTACCATAAGTCCCCCGTGGTTTTTTATTTATTTATTGGGAAGAATCAGTGTTCCCTTCGGCTTCATTTGCTTCTTTGACCTTTATAGTTCACTTCAACCAGCTCCCGAGTTTTTTGCCTCAAGCGGTAGAATTAGTTTATCCTATTGCCTCACAAGTTATTTTTATTTGGTTTGTTGTCGTTGAAATTTGGTTGAATGTTTGATATTCGTGTTAAAGATATCTCAAGAATTATGTCTATGAGGCAAGTTTCCACAATCTAATGACCCTGCTAACATGAATATAAATGGATATCAATTTTAAATAAATTAAATTAGATGATAGTGTAAGCATTTACTTTACAGGTTAAAGCAACCATTGTGATGGTTGAAGCTGATGACATTCAAAAAGGACTTGTAGATCTGCTGCACCTCTGTGGAGTTAGAAAGCTTGTTATGGGGGCTGAAGAAGGAAGGTAAGTGGTGCATGATTATTCCAGGGTTGTCTCTTGCTGGAAACTAATTGTTTTTTTTTTGTAACTTAACTTACGAGTGAATGAACTGAATGTGACTGAATACTGTGAGATCATGGTTTTTTGTAGTGAACTCTAAAGGTAGTAATGTTCCACAATTAATTCTTATTCTTATTCTTGTTTTTTTATTTTATTTTATTCTATTTTTATAATTTGAGTGAAGAAAACTAATGTTGAGTAATCTAAAATTATAGCTGGATGAAGGTGAAAAGAAGCTCCTGCAAAGCAAGTTATGCAGCCAAAAATGCTCCGTTATTTTCAGAAATATGGTTTATCAACAAAGGGAAACCTCTGTGGACAAGAGATGCCTCAGATGGCCAAAATTCTCTGCCTTTATGTAGTCAACTGCAAATTCCATCAAAACAGATTATTGAATCATTTCAACATGCAGAGGGTAACCCAGAAAATCTCGATTTCGATTCCACCAATAGTACAGATGGTTCGAGATATCTTAACTTGGTTCAGAGTCAGCCAGTTCAGTTCGAAGCCTCTACATCAACAACTGTATTTGCTTCTAGCCGTATATGCCTACCCCATAATACTCATAACTCAATTAGTACTAGTTCTAGCTCAGGTTCAGGCTATAGCTCTGCTGAGGGAGGGGTCTCTTTAGATTCTGATTTATGTGGTAGGCTTACAGAAGGTATGATAGAATTTGAGGAATCAATGGAAAAGGCATCTTCAGAGATATTGAAGCGCAAAAGATTGGAAATAGAAGCTATTGAAGCTATCAACAAGGTAAGTATGAGTTAATATTCAGTTCAGTCTAAAGTTTTACATTATTTTGACTCTTAGGATATGGCTTCATAGGTTACAATCCATTTTGTTAAATGAGGCGTACCCTAAAAAATGTCTGTACTTGGATTATAAAGGGAAATGCTCAACATTTCCCATTTTCTTATGCATTCCAATTTGATAGTCCATAGGTTATTGGTATAATGTGAAATCAGAACATTCTGCCTATAGCTGCCTGGCTATCCTTATAGGCAAGGATAAACACTAGAAAGCTATTTTGAAAAGAAAGTTTAACTAACTTCTCATTGTTTGTGTGTTTTCAAGCTTGAGACTAATGTAATGATCATGTGTTAATAGATATTTGGCAAAGATCATATTTGGAGACTTTGCAGAGTATCAGATATTAGAAAGATGTATGTATATATTGGAATAGACTCGGAGTTTCAAGATATAATTGATTCCTGGATATCATGAATTGTTGTCCTCCTATTTCTTCAGGTCAAAGCATTTGAATTTGTCCATTCACGCGAAGTCAGACTTAGAAAAGAGGCTGGGGACGCTCTGCGTATTACAATAGACGAACAAGAAAATCTCTTGGAGGAGAAGGAGAAAATCACTACAGATATGAGGAGGACCTTGAGAAGTATTGCTCTGTTAGATAGTCGAATGCGGGAAGCTAATCGTAGGTCCGAAGAAGCTTCTCAAGAAGTAAAACAAATTCAAACTTCAATTGCAGCTCTGTGCCAAGAGAAACAGGGTATCCAGCGACAGAAAACAGAAGCCCTACGCTGGCTTGAACGATGGAGAAGTCGTCGACAAGCTGGAGCTGCAAACTTCAATGGTATCATTGGATGTGATGATGAATTGTTCAAGTTGGCAGAGTTCTCATTGTTAGATTTGCAGACTGCAACATGCAATTTTTCAGAGAGCTTCAAGATTGGACAGGGTGGATACGGTTGTGTTTATAAGGGGGAAATGCTGGGAAGAACTGTCGCTATAAAGAAGCTACCCCCTCATAACATGCAAGGACAATCCGAGTTTCAACAAGAGGTTCTCTTCTTTCTTCCCCCATGTAGTCACATGATTAATATAGGGCCCAAATATGTTAGTAGTACACTTGTACTTCAAGAGATGCTCATAACTTTCTTGCTTTGATCATTGAACCCCTTCAATACTTTTTTGCAGGGTAGACCTGACCCAAGTCATTTTTGTGAATGCAGGTACAAGTTCTTTGTAAAATAATGCATCCTCATCTTGTGAGCTTGCTTGGTGTGTGCCCAGAAGCCTGGTCCCTTGTATATGAGTACTTACCAAATGGTAGCCTCCAAGACCATCTTTTCCGGAAAAGTAATATTTCTCCCATGACGTGGAAGACCCGAGCACGAATAATTGCTGAAATATCTAGTGCCCTTTGCTTTTTGCATTCTTGTAAACCTGAAAAGATTGTCCATGGTGATTTGAAACCCCAAAACATTCTACTTGATTCTGAACTTAGATGCAAGATTTGTGATTTTGGGATTTGCAGGCTGGTAACTGAGGAAAATCATTACTCTGCCACTTTTTGCCGGTTCACTGAACCAAAGGGTGCTTTTTCTTACACAGACCCAGAGTTTCAGACAATTGGAGAGCTGACGCCCAAATCTGATATTTACTCCTTTGGGCTTATTATTCTCCAGTTAGTCACCAGAAGGCCTCCAGTTGGCTTAGCAGGTGAAGTGCGCAGAGCATTTCTAAGAGGAAATTTGACCGAAATTCTGGATTTATCAGCTGGAGAGTGGCCTGAATCCGTGGCAAAGCGATTGGTAGAGCTTGGGTTGCGATTCTGTGATATGAATAGTAGGGAAAGACCAGAGCTTACACCAGCTTTAGCGAGGGAATTCGAGCAGTTGCATGTCTCCAATGAGCGACCTGTGCCATCCTTTTTCTTGTGCCCAATTCGCCAGGTTAGTGTTAGTGATACTCGTGAACATATTCTGTTGAGGACTAGATTGAGCCAATTAAACTCATGTTACCTTTTAGCTCATACCTGGACGCTTAAACAAGATATTAGACACTTAAAGCTGAGTTGCCAAGTATTTCAATATATGGTAACTCTAACACCACTGAACAGATATGTATTTAGTTTGAGATAGCTAGCCCTATCAGAAGGAACCAAAGTAGGTCTTCCCTGTTAGGACGTAGGACTAGGATTCAGCACTAGTGCATGAGTTGCAATTCTGCAGCTAGAGGACTACAAGGTCTTCAACATAACTATAAGGGCTAGGGTGGTAACATCGTTAAAACTAGCTAAATCTGCTTGCTAGTCTACAGTTGACTTTCCACGGCTCATGGACATCATTTGGATGCTTTCAGGAAATAATGCACGACCCTCAAGTAGCAGCTGATGGCTTCACTTATGAAGGGGAAGCTCTGGTTAAATGGTTGAGAAATGGTGGTGAAACTTCTCCAATGACCAATCTGAAATTAAGTCACTTTCATCTTACCCCTAACCATGCCTTACGGCTTTCTATTCAAGACTGGCTTTGCAAATTTTGAAATCACAGTAGCTTCGTAGATGTATAGAGGAATGCGGATATTGTCGCAACCATTGTATGTTATGGAATAAAAACAAAATTAGTGGGATATATTCTAACAAATGAAATGTCTTCATTCTACATATGACAGCAAGGAACAATAATATCTTTACTTCTTGACTTGGTCTCAGTAAAATCTCGACTTATTCTCATTCCACAGGCAGCGGAAGAAACTTGCAGACACCTAATCTCTCGCTTTGTTATACAAAAAGCAACGAAGATTTACTTTGATTGTTACTGTCACTAAAGGGGTGATCATCTTCAGTAGAAAGTTCAATTCTGGACTCATCATCTTTCTTATCTTCACCCAAAAGAAGTGAGTTAAACTCCTCCCCGCAGTTCCATTTTTCTAACACTTCCTTGTCTGGAACCTTGTTTTCTTTAAACCTTGTTCGAGTATCCACCTGAGTATCCCTAAAATCACCCCACCAACTTGAGTTCTCTGTTTTCTTGCTAGACTCAAAGCTTACGCTGTCGTTGTTCGGCTTTGATTCTCGTACTTTCTTTGGTACAATTTCACTTTTGGAGGATGGCAGCTGATTTTCTTCATCTTCGTGGTGTACGAAGTCAGAATTAGACCTCCCATACGTCTCCAATGTTGATTCTCTTAAAACGTCTTGTGCTGCTGAAGATGTTCTTTGGCAGAAGCTACCAAACCCTTGAATCCCTCTTGTTATTTTCCGAGCTCGGTCTCTCTCATCTTTCAGAAGTGATCCTTGGTTTAGCAGCTTCAGTATTCTCGCAGACTTCTTTCTAACAGTTAAGCCCCAATTGAATCTGCAGCGAGTAAAATTTATATATTCAACAACTGAATTTGGCAATAAAAATTACTTGGATCAACAATGTAGATTGACAATCAAAGAAAGAAAACATTCCTAGCTCTTAGAGGAAGCTTAACACCATTATATAAATGGTACTTGATACTTACCCTTTCTCATCTACATACTGAAAGCCTCCCATCTGTTTAATTACAACTTTATCAAGCTCAAACTCAGCTGCAACACTCTTTGGTCCATGAGTCAACAAGTTTTCAAGCACCATCAAAGAGTTGTAAGACACCCTCCACTCCTTTTTCTCAAACTTAGTGAATCTGATGCACAGGTATAGGAAACGTCAGTGATCCAGTTTACAATGAACATATCAAATGAGAAACATTTTATAGGGACATCGAAAAGGAACAATGCGAAAAAGCCAGAAACCTTTTGTGCAAAATCTCCACAATTCTTGTATAATCATCTAGTTCAAAAGCAGCTTTTGAAATTGAGCTCAAGCTTCTTGTGTCCGGTGCCCACGGATTCCCATTTGTAGCTTCCTCAGTCAATCTTTAGACATCAAACACCAAACCCAGAAGGTTTTATCAGATCAGAAATCCGAAGCCATAAAAAGTTCCATGAGCCAAAAGCAGACCATGCATGCATATATATAACAGATCCGAACAACTAGAGAACGGTAAAAAGTAGTACTTACAATTGAGCTGGTGTCACATCTGTGAGGACCAACCTTGCGTTCTTGATCTTCTCCTTGAAAAAGAAAGAAGCTTGTTTCTTCAATTCATGAAACATTGGTGTTGTTGTACCTCTATGGTTGCTCAACACAGACATGTTTGAGATGATAAAACTGAGAGGAAACAGACCAAACTTTTGTAAATCGGTTTGTCGCAACTATAAAACAAGCAGAATACCTGACATATCGACCTATCAAACTTGGTCAGAGCTGCATAGTACAGAGGAGAAGGTTTCAAAGCAATTTGGAGTGGTTTGATGATAAAACCAACGTGAGAAGGGTGCGCCATGCCATATGGCTTTTGAGTTTTGAATTGAAAATTTCCAACTTGAAAGCAAGGTTGTGTAAATTAGTCGTTGGAGTAACGTTTTTATCAGAAATATCGAGGTATCAGGTCAACATCAATTTGTCTACACTAGCATGGTTTGAATTTGTAACGAGCCACACAATGATTTTGAATCTTGTGCTTTTAGGGGACTTAATTAGTTTAATGGGAGCCGGTGAAGGGCCATATATACACATAGTGTGAAAAATCGAAAATATTGGATATTTTGCCGATATTTCAGTTTTTTAGACTTACCTGAAAAATTCTCAAATATATCTCCAATTTTTTTTGAAATTTTCCAAAATTTTCCGATATTTCCGATATATCCTCGATATTGCCGATATTTTCCGATATTTCACGATATTTTCAAAATTTCCGGAAATTTTTTAAATTTAAATTATTTGGCTTGTCAAGTCAACTGCTACGAGAAAGACAATAAAGCTAACAAGAATTAGGCCATGCAAGGAGAGATACGTAGTAGATCGACCTGTTTTCAATTTAAAGGACAAGATGATGATCACAGTATGAAAAGAAAGGAGAAGGGCTTGGTAGCTAGCTTGGTAGATGATGTTCACGTGCTTGCATTGTTAAATCAACTTCCCATTGCTTGTCCAATCTGCTCCCCAATGAAAGCTTTTATAATAAATAACAAAAACATCACACCATGTCACCATCACACCATGTCAGTAGGCTATGATCAACTTTTGTAAAATATAAAAAATTGATTGAAGCATATCGAATCTATCACACTGATTACCACTTCTCTCTCACTCCTAGTTTCTCATACATTGATATATAGATATATATATATATATGTGTGTGTGTGTGTGTGTGCGCGCATTCTCAGTTTCTTATCGAATTCATCACATCGATCACCACTTCTCTCTCACTCTCTCAACAAAACCTTCTCTCACAACTTCTCTCTCACTCTGTTAACAAATTTCTCTTTCACTCTCTCTCAACAACTTATAGTAGATTGATCAATCAGGTATGTTATTACTTAGTCCTTTCTATGTTGATAAATATATTATTATTGTTCAAATATTTCTTGTTAAATATATTTATGTTAAAGTACTTAATTATATGCATGCTACATTAACAATGTGATATTGATTGCATATTGATAATGTTAAAAAAAAATTATATGTAGGAGTTCATTAAATTATTGCAATGGATAGTGGGTCAAGTAGACGTGATCCAGCATGGGAGCACGGTGATTTAATTCCCGGAAACAAGAATGGCTCAGTATGCAAATATTGTGGGTTTGTGATGAAGAGCGGAGGTGTCACACGTTTAAAGTATCATCTCAGTGGACTTGATCCCGGTTCAAACGTCAAAAGATGTGAATCAGTTCCGGTTGCAGTCAAGCAATATATCATTTCAATAATGAAGAGCAAACAGAAAGAAAAGGAAAAAAAATCTCACATGATCGACGACATCCGAGCTGAACTTCATGGAGATCCGATCGTGCAGCTCGAAGATACAAGTGAGGATGAAGATTATGATGATGATGACATGGGGCCTAAGGAAAGGGCACAATTGCGACAAGTACTGCAAGCGTCTAAGGAAGTCCAATGGCAAAGAGAGCATCTCCACAAACTCCCTAACAGAGGACAGAGTAGTGGCTGTAGTGTGCAACGAGCCCAGAGCTTTAAAGAATCACAACCAACCGCACCATTGGCGCCAAACCTCAGCAAATCAACTCGAAGACGGTAGAAGAGTCTCAAAAATATGTTCTCAGGTGGTTCAGTGAAAGAGGCAATTGATCGTTTAATAAGAAAATTTTTCATATATGAAAATGTCCCTCCAACAAAAGCCGCATCTCCTCACTTTCAAAACATGGTAATTGGATGCCAAAGAGCCGGAGAGGGAGTAAAGCCCCCCCCCCCCCACACCTTATGAGATCAGGCACAAGTACTTGGATATGGAGTTCAAAGAGATTACTGAATATGTTACCACATTGAAAAGTCAATGGGAGACGTATGGATGCACGATCATGTGTGACGGATGGACAGGGCCAACAAGATTGTCTATCATAATTTCATGGTCTACTACAAAGGTTCCACTGTATTCCTCAAGTCTGTTGATTCTTCTAATCATAAAAAGGATCATGAATATATATATATATATATATATTATTGAAGAACATTATTAGGGAGGTTAGGGAGCATAATGTTGTTCAGGTGGTGACAGACAATGCGGCCAATTATGTTAAAGCTGGAAAGAAGTTGATGAAGCACCATAATGTTTATTGGACTTCTTGTGCAGCTCATTGTATTGATATCATGTTTGAAGAGATGGGGAAAAGAGAGAGTGTCAAGAACGTGATTGACAAGGGTAAAGCTATTTCAAATTACTTTTATAATCATAATACATTGTTAGCAAAGATGCGTGAATTTTGCAAGGGGGAGATTGTTCGTGCCGCACCTACTCGATTTGCCACTAACTTCATTTCATTAGAGAGCTTAATCAAGAGAAAGTCTGGGTTGAAACAATTGTTCACAAGTGATTGGTGGAGCACTAGCAACTTTTGCCTTACTAAACACGGTCGTACTATTGAAAGTTTAGTACTTGATCAACTCTTTTGGAGTCAAGCAGAACATGTGTGTGAACTATCTGAGCCTCTTTACAAAGTATTACGTGTCATAGATACAAAAGTTTATCCAACTATGGGTGCAGTTTATGAGTTGATGTGTGTAGTGAAAGAGCAGCTGGAAAAAAAGCAAAGTACAAAATGGGTTGTCAAAATTATCAATGACAGGTGATTTAAAACTTTAAGACACGATTTGCACGCTACCGGTAATAATAATCTTAATTTTTCATTCTTATTTTTACTTAACTATAAGTTATTAACATTATAATGTGTACTAATAAATTTTTGTATTTGTATTTTTTGTAGGTTATTATTTGAATCCTCGTTACAATTATAAACAAGGTGTTGGAGATGACCCCATGCTTATTCAAGCTGTGCATAATGTATTCTCTAAGTTGGACTCTGATTGTCCGACACTAGGCGATTTTGGAAGAGAGGTTTGGCTTATAACGAATTATTTTTACAATTTATCATTTAAAATTGTGACAATGAAATAATTCACCTTTTACATTCAGCTCACATATTTCAAAGATTTAAAGCTTAATTTTGCCATGCCAGCGGCAGTTGCATCTAGAGAAAAGATGTCTCCTGGAATGTATACATAGTATATACTTATAATTAATGTACTCTTTCATTAATCACAAATTGAACTTGATTAAGAAAATTAATATTTTTTTTCTTATATGACAGCTGATTGGTGGATGATGTATGGGACAAGTGCACCTACTGTAAGAAGATTGGCCATTAAAGTATTATTGCAAACTGCTTCAGCTTCAGCTTGTGAAAGAAATTGGAGCACATTTGCTCTAATTCATACAAAACAAAGAAATAGGTTGGGATATGCTAGGCTGGAGAAATTGGTCTATTGTTATTATAACATGAAGCTTATGCTCCGAGATAAAGAAGCAGAGCAAGCAAACGTTGAGGCCAGAGATTCATTGGATGTGTTTGATATTGGTACTGAATTTGATGAGGAAGAGAGAGATCAACTTTATCAATGGATTAGACCACTACACTTGGATGACGAGGAACAAAATCCAGTTGAGAGAATTGCTGCTGCTGCCCGTGCTGAAGGAATAAATGTCGAGCAGGTACTTCGTGAAGAGGTTATAGGACATGTTGATGAGAATGACTCCTTTAATTCTCTCATGAGTCAAGAAAATATTCAACCTAATCTAAAGCCTAGAAGTTCGCATGCTTCCCAACCTTTACGGTTGAGGAGGGATACCCCAGGTATGAGATCTGGAAGCTCATCAAGCACTAGAGGAGGAGACAGCGGAATGCAAAGTATTAGAGTCGGTGGTAGTGGCAGCGGATATGGTGGTTACAATGAAGATGAACCATTTTACTTGACAGAGGAACAAGATTTCACACATGCAACCCAAGATGAAGACCATGGAGACAGAAGAGCAGGTCATGGATACGGTGGAGGAGGCAGAAGAAGTGAATATAATCCAAGAGAAAGGGGTCAAGGGAGTTTATCGAGGAATGCTGAAGATGTGTTATCCACCACTTTTGGCTTAATAGGTGTTGGAGATGGTAATTACCAACCTTATTATTATGGTCAAAATTTTGCAATGCCTTATCCTTCATATGCCATGCCTTATGGTCTTCCAACAAGTGACAACTCATCATCACAATCACAAACAAATGCCTCAAATGATGATAGCAATGAAGAAAGTCGAGCAATGCCTGGTTCATACTACGAGCTCCAGAATCCTCAAAGACTGCCCCCTGATCCATATGGTTGGCATGTAAGTCAATACATGCAGAATTATATGGGAGAGCAATCATTTAATGATTACTCTTCACAATACACACATGATTCTGCACAGGGAGATGGAGAAAATAGTGTGAATTTTGAACCTTATAGGTCCTCTACGTGGTTTTGAAGTATTTATATATATGATTTTGTGATGTGTGATGTGTAACATATTGTACAAAAATGTGATGCCCTAGCCTACCATTAAAGTTTAGCCATAAAAAAATAAAAAATAGAACTATTAAATTATATTTTAATAGTTATCAGTACTTAACACGTACTAATTCATATAGTAATATAGCAAATTCATATGTCTTGATGTTTGATCAATATTTTCTTTTCACATAAGGTAGATAATTGATCATATAACAATCTCCAAAAGTTTCATTACAAATTTCCACGTATTTTTATTAGTTTCCGTCATTTTCGTCAGAATTTTCACTGAATCGATATTTCCTCGATATTTCCGTCGATATATCCAAATTTTGGACCGTCGATATATTCTCGATATCCGATATTTTACTCCTTGTATATACAACGCTCTTGCTTACACATGTAGTGCGTGAATGACAGTTCTTCTGCTTAACATTCGAATCTTGGTTTTCTTTTCTTGTGGGAAGATTATATGTTGGGCTTCCAAATGCAGGAAACTAATGGAGAAATTTAGAAAAATACCCTCATTAGAGGACTGAAATGGTTTTTGACCTCTTTTTGATAATTTTTGAAAACTATCCAAATAAAGGTAAAAAAAGTCTAATATAAACCCTCTATTGTTTCCTACTTTATAATTAAATGTGTGAAAACAGATTTGCCTCATTCGACTTCCGACGGCCGTCAAACTCTCTTCGAAATCATGACCTAATATTCCTTTTCTAGAATTAAAAGGAATATATGAAAGCGCATAAATGCATGCCTATTTCCCAGACACAAACAAACATTGATTACTTATCAAAACAAACAAACCTTGATTAAATTATGAGTTGCAAATCACATATAGCATAATTATCTAATATAAAGAAGATTTGGAAAAGCAAAAAATATGTGCAGGCAGCAAGGCATGTACGACTGCAATCATAATTTTTTTTTTGTTGGCTTTAGCAAAATTTGGTCGAAACTGCCAGTAGACCACACAACCTTTAAAGTTTAGAGGTTTTACAACTGCATACGTATGGACTAGTTGGGATGGTTCTCGGGTGAACTGGTTCACTGTGAACCCAGCACAAAAATACCTCCCCACCCCCTGCTGTGCAGCATGTGCTCCCCCTTTTATGAACAAATAGGCTGGCAGAAGAACATGGAGCTCCGACATTCTCATGAATCTGAGGGAGCTCAGGAACTGGGATTCTATCTGATGTAGTAGTGACACTAGAGGATTAGATGAGGTTTTCGAGGGATCATCAAACTTGATAAACTGTATTACTTGTGCGGCAGCAAGGTACGTGGGCATAGCTTATCGGTGCAACAATGGAGACCGCAGATGTACTCCGATCCTTTGGCACACATAGGAGAGGGAGTGGACCAGGTTTTGCAGTTCATCAGCAGAAAAGCCAATCTCATCTTTAACCACGATTGCAATCGTGATACCTCCTTAACTTCTTTAACAACAAAGAAAACTCTCAAATCTTAATGGTTTCAAGTTTCAACAAATGATCCTTGATAGTAGTTGAAAACAAATAAAATTCTTAATTTCAATTTGCATATCCATATGCCTGAAACCTAAATTAAACCTAATCTTCAAGAACAAAATATAAATCCTGACTATTAGTTATTTTACCAGTAAATTATAAGCCAACTGTGCAAAAGAAAAACAAAAGTTATATATCAATGTATGTAAAATAAAGAATTCTTTTTTGTTATGTTCCAAATCAGTAAGGGAGTTTATGTCTTGATTATATGAGATGTTGGGCTGTGAGGCCAGATCAAAAGAGGTAATTGGTTCACTGAGGATAAAAAAGACGTTCTCCACTCTTAAAACGACATTTTTTTCAACTAAATTAGAAAATAAAAGTAAAAATCATTTCAGTGACAGAAAAATGGCACTTCTCAAGATTTCTCGAAAATAGATGTGATATTAAACTAAATAAATTATAAAAATAATAATTATTTAATTAATAAAATAGAAACAAATAATGAAGAGCAAATTATGGAAATAGAAGATGAACTAAGAACTAAGTTGAGTCACGTGTATCACACATTCTTCTTAAGAACTTTTGCGCCGTCCGCAGACTTGTATGACGTTGTTCTCTCAGGATAAAACAACTTATGAGTTTTGTACCGCAGCACAAAAACGGGGTCGTCGAGAGAAGAGAAGCGCAACGACGAGGAGCGCGGCACGACAGGAGAAACGAGTTTTCCTCTTCTATTACTGACGAGGAGAAAGAGGGAGGTGTTTTTACCGTAGCCTGAGCTTATCATAAGCTCAATCATATATAATAAAAATTTAGTATTAGAAGGCTGAGATTGTGCCACGTATTACATTTGACAAAAAAATCTATTTGGGTGTTTAGACTTGGGGTGCATTCCAGCCTAATATCTCAAAATGACACCAACTATAAGACCTAGTCTCAAATTTTGGTATGCCACATCTGCTTTTTCGTTGACTACATTTACTAGTAGATATAATAAAAGTAAAGAATAAGGCTTAAAACTTTGATATGAGACTTTATTGTTGGAGATTGAGGAGTCTTATATGTATAATATTTTCAACGGTCTCATAATAGGTATAAGACCTTTAGTATGAGGCCAAATGGGTGGAGATACCCTTAGTATCCTAATCTAAACCCTCTCTCTCTCTCTCTCTCTCTCTCTCTCTCTCTCTCTCTCTCTCTCTCTCTCTCTCTCTCTCTCTCTCTCTCTCTCTCTCTCTCGATCTCTCGATCTCTCGAGATCTCTCGATAAGACCATAAGTCTTACACCCTAGACTTTTGGGTCACTTTGGGTAATTTTCCTTTTATAAAAACACTAACTACGGTAAACTTGACACAGAGCACACCAGGTCTCGATTAAGAGACTATAGACATAGTAGACAAACCTTGAACACGATAATTAGACAAAGTTGGTAGTCATAGTACTAGGAAGACATGATGAAAATAGAAAATTCTGCTATGCACCCCAATTCTAAGCCTCAGGGCTAATTTCTAGACGTGACACGTGTCAATCTATGATTGGATAAAAAAATTAAATCTATGATTGGATAAAAATTTCTAAAATCGACTGAGCTTATATATGCTTAGTCCATGTGATCAGACACACTCTCTCTGGCGTTGGCACATCTTCACCGCTCGCATCCATCGTAATGTGCTCTGCCGCCGCGACAGCCAAACCACCACCGGAACACGAGGAAAATGAACGCAAAGTCAGCGAGAAGAGAAACCAAGCTTCGCCGGAGGGTGCGACGAAGCCGTGCAGAGGCTCAACACAACTGCCAAGGCGAAGAAGCTACAAGATTCGCAGAAAGTCTCCAAAATGGTGAAGAAAGTTTGGGCTACATTTTGGGGATCGGTCCTGCTTTGAAAGTTGTGGCTTCCATATGCAAGTTTTCTTGTGATTTTGCTACTTGATAACCTGTTTGTTTAATCATGTTTGATTAATTTAAGCTTCAAATTTTCAACATATGGCTGCTTAATTTTCAGGGAGTACTGGGCTAAGAACCTTGTGCATTGGACGAGGGAGATTGTTTCAGCATTGCAGCTACTGGGCACTAATGTGAGGATCTGCTCCCCGTTGCTTCTCAAATCCTATTCTTGTCTCGAGCTCCACCGCCCAAGTCTAGTCTCGTCTCAAGCTCTGCTGCCTGAGCCTGCAGCCTTGACCTGAAGCTCTGCCGCCTCTTGCGTCGATCTCTACTGCCAGCCTCGGCCTCAAGCTCCGCCGTCGAAGCCTGCAATCGAGATCTCTATGGTGGCAAAAAAAAATTGTTCACATACATTGAGCTCATCGTAAGCTCAGTCAAATTATAAGAAAGTGAAAAAACTAACAAGCTCAGTCATATTATGAGACGTGTTAGATAGAAAAATTAGACTCTTGAGTGCTTAATATTAGGGCGCAGAGCAGCATGATCCGATGAAAATATCGACTACGATCTCAACTTTAGATTTAGTGAATGTGTGATATTTGATTTAGTATTTTCAGTATTTGCATGTGGGTAACCGAGTAAGGCTGAGTCCAGTAATCTTGGTTGGGCTGAAGTTGTCGGACAATGATTTTTTTTTCCATTGGCCCAAACTCAAAGCTACTATTAGGTTGAATTATATATCGAAGAGTTTTTGTCTTTAGATTACAGTCAGTCATGTCATCCCTTGAATTCATAAAGATCATACTTATTATATATTCCCCGACAAATCTTCTCTCAAAGAAAACATGCTATGCAGTTTGAAGTTTGCAGTTTGCTTTTTGCGCACCATAACTCTAAAGTTTGGCCATGACGGCTTGCAACAATAATATATTTCAAATTTCAAAAAACTGAACTGAAAAGCTTTTCTCATTGTATAAGGTTGTGAAGCAAACTTATTTGATTGGCTGCCAGAGTGATCTGGACATCTTTCCCTCTCAGTGAAGGAAACTACTGGGATACGCTAGATGCCTCTCTGTCTGGTAATATGTAACTGCAAACGACGCTTGCAGTTTTGCAAATGTTGATGATGATGACAACCTTGACAGGTTTGCATCATTTATGAGTCTGATATCATCCACCTTCCTCTAACCAAATTTTTTGCATTTACTATCAATATCAGAAGTGGCTAGCAGTTGGGAGAAACTGCAGTTAAAGCATCAAAGTTATTTATTTCTCTGCTGCCTTAAGGCTCTCGTTTTGCTGCGTGGCCTGCCCACAAGACATGTTTGAATTTGGAGAACGCCCCTATGATGGTGTTATTCTACATATATGTGTGTATGCTAAATTGCTAATACCATTGTCACAACATTGACCCGGAAGAAGATAGACAAGTCCCCGAATATTTGTTTGATTTTTTCGCCAATATTGACCGAAAGGATGAGATGGTTCTGAAATTGTTTGAATTTTCGCAATTGACCTAAGAAAATAAACTGTTGGGAATTTAAAATCAGATATCATGATGAGCAAAAAACGGTGGTTAGTTTAGTAATGAGGATACTAGCTGGTTAGCTCAAATGGACTGAATAATTATGTACATCGTCAACTCAGCAAATTAGTGAATGCTCGAAGAGGCCAAATTCAATCTGCAACTGACTACTGAGTATCGACTATGAATTAGGAGAACGAGTCAAACAAAACCCTTTTTTTGAAAGGAATGTCATTTATTGGAAACTAACAATTATCTATGACAGTTTATAATTGGAGAAGAACCAGCTTTTACATCTTTACAGTCCTCACCACCCAGAAAACTGGACAACCAAGTTCCTCGGGCAATTCCCGAAGCTTAATTGGTATTTTACAGAGGTGATTAGGAGAAAAAAAGGAAAGAACCGTCAAACAGGGGAGGAAAATGCCTGACTTTTTTTTTGTCCGGATGTCTATAATTTTTATCTTTATATCTGTGAATTTCTGTACTTATACACATGATCTCCATATTCTTCCCTCTAATGAAATAACAATGATGGAAACATCATCATGGTAACGCCTCCGGTCGCCTTGTGGTATTTGAAGCAATTCATGGAAGTCCATACCTGTGATTCATCAAAACCAAGTTCTTATGTCAGTGTTCTGCAACCCATGACACTCTTATATTCTAAGAACAATTTCTTTACACTGTTAAATACCGTACCAGCTTTTTTGGCAGCACGAAACAAGACTTCCTCAACGAGATGCTGCGCTGGATCTCCTTCAGGTTGCAATGTAATGAAAAGTTCAACTTCCGATACAGCTTCTTCGTTGGTGAAGTATTGATACAAACCATCCGAGGATAAGATCAAGAAACTGTCTTTAGGGCCTAATCGATGATGTTGGAGATACGGGAAGCAAGTGATGTACGGGGAAGTCCCCACATAGTCAATTTGAAATGCCTCCAGGAGTGCATTGTTCCATTTAGGCTGCAAATAGTAGATAGATAAGCAAAACTATCTTTGCAATGAGCACATAGTTAATCTAATGGACCTAATCTAAATGCAGAGACCTTTAACGAGCAAAAACAGATATTTTTGCAAGAGACTATACGTTAAGGTTAATATGTCCTTTCTGGGATTAGATAGGAAATGAAAGGGAAAGTTTAACTACTAAAGCCCAAAAGTACTAGTTGATGTTTAGGAGTCACAAGTCTTCTCAAGTAGCATAGATACTATGTCATAGGAATAGTGTTCTACAAGCATAATCACATGAGTTTGTCAATCAAGTTAGACAAGAGAAAATGGTTGAAGAGCAGAATTTTAAAATTTGTATCAGTACCTGTTTGAGAAAACCAGCACCAAAAGCTCTAGTGACCTTCAATGAACCTTTAACACGATCATTCATGACAGCGCAAGCATCCTCTGGGTGTTCACTTCGGATTCTATCAACTTCCTGTAACAAATGCAGCACACAAGAAAGATAAGAATTTTGGTTTACAATACCTTGTCAAAACTAGTACTTGTGATCCATAGATTAACAGAAACCTAAATGAAGGATCAATATTTCACCTCTTGCTCAGTAGTACTGTGATCCATTGTGAGCTGAACAGCACTCAAATTTGGCATCGAAATCTGCCTTTCCCCGTCTTCAAGATCATGCAATGTTTCCTCATTGATCCTCTCCAAATCCTGCTTAATCTTCCCAAGCCAATAATCCGGTTCTGCCTTCTGGGCCAAAACGACCCGACTATCGCCTACATTCATGACATAAACATCCTCACCCTTCATCAACATTACAAGAACACAAGACCCCATCAATGCCAACTCCGGATTCTCCAATAGCATTTTATCAGCAACTTCCAAGTAGGCCTCCTCTGTTTTCCTCAAAGCTTGTGACAAAGCCTTTAACACATCAGAGTGGTTGGCAGCTGATGACCCATCAGAGCTATTAGACCTATTAAGCTGTTCCTTTAATCTCCGATCAAGCTCAACTCTTTCCCTATCCCATTCACACCTCCACCTCCTCTGATTATCCTCCCATTTCCTCCCGCAGCCGCCGCCGCGGTACTTTGTTTTCGGATTCCTAGACTCCCTTTTCTTTGAATTCGAATCGAAATTCACATCCCCACTAGCACAAGGATAGTTCTCATCCTCAACACCCTGAGCACAGCCATCTGCTGCCACTTGATTCCTACCCACATCCGGCTTTTCAGGTTGAGCTGGCGAGGTTGCAGGGGCAGCCACCGCAGCCGATTCAAGCCTCTCATCCCAAATCAACCCTTTGAGCTCCTTGTGCACAGCTGTGTACAAATTTGATAGAAGATAGTCCGGCGCATCTGGACCGTTGAATCCATCGTATATTCCGACGAAAACCCAGCCGTCTTCTTCGGAAACGACGACGTGGACTCGATCCTCCCCTGCTTTTCCTTGCGCCCACTGAAGATTCTGACACGAAGACGACTCGTCGTCTTCCAAACTCCCCTCGCTGCTGAAATTGACCGAGCTCACTGTCAGCTGTTCATTATGATTCTGTACCTTACCATCTCCGCCGCGGACGCCGACGATCCAATCCTGATCTTTCACTGAGACGACTCGGTTTCTAATCGGAGCTAAGATCGAGTTCTGGCCCCGATATATGGTCTTCGATATCGCTCTCTGCAGAACCCGAATGAATTTCCGCTTCCCAGATCTCGGTTTAAAAGAAAACCCGCCGCCGTGGGAGTAGCTCCGTTGAAACTGCTCGCCGGAGAAGCCTTTCTCCATGGGCCCGGAGAAGAGCCCACGATCCAGCGGACCGGACATGAACGCCCGCTCGATCGGCCCGGACAGGAACCCTCTCTCGAGCGGACCCGACCCGGGAACTCCGGACCCCCCGAAGTAGTTACTACCCGAATAAATCGGACCCGAATTGTTGATCAGATTCCGCGGGATGGGCTGTAAAGGGATCGAGGCGAAGGAGGTGGAGGACTCGAACGCCGCCGCCCGATCGATGCTGTTATAGGAGTAGAGATCGACGAGAGCCGTCGACAGCGGCGTCGACGTGTTGGCGCTGACCGAAGCGCCGGAGATGGTTTTGAAAGTGGTGGCCTCTTCGGAGTGGACCTTGGACGAGGCTAGCCAGGTCGGGTCGGGTCGGACGTAGCAGAAAGAGTGGCCCAGGCCCTCGTCGTACGGGCCGGGTAGTAATACGGGTACATCGTGGCTCCGACGGTGGATTCCTTTTGCACCGGTGAAGCAGACGCTCACTTTTCCGAAGCTGTTTCCCATCGGATCGGAACCAAAATGATATTTGAATTTGAATCAGAGAATTGGAGCAGCTTTTATGATTCGACTGTGCTGAGTTTTATGACTCAATTCATGGCCGATGATTTGAGAGAGAGAGAGAGAGAGTTTGAGAGATAGAGTAAAACGAAGCTTCAGAAGAAGAAGAGGGAGAGAGTATGCGAGAGACAAAGGCGTTGACTTTAAGGGTTCAGGTTTTTGAAATGAACGGGAAATTACTTTCTTTTCTTTTTATCTTTTATTAAAAAATGTCTGGTGCTTTCTTATTTATTCCAACCGTTGACTAGCACTCACCAAATTAAAGAAAACTCGTGGGCGACTGTAGCTTTCTACACTTCCAGTTCAACTTGATGCGTGTGGCAGTACGCGCGTGTAGGAGCTGATAAAAGGGACGAGATTGAACCTCACGCGCTCAAGAGATGCGTTGACATATGTGGTGGTCGGGAGAGGAGGTAAAAATCAGGTGTGGATCGAAAAGTCAAGGAGGAAAATGCGAATAAATAAGGGCGTGGAAATGCGTGCCGGGGATCACCGCTGGGTTGGATTGATGCGAGGGTTGACGTACACGTGGCGTGTAGTGAGTGATTGGCTGTGTGGGTGTTTTGTCAACTCGTGCTTCATCCTTCTACTACTAAAAACGCTGGACGCAGCTCAGCTAACGTTGAGATTGACATTATTATGTATTTATTTTGAGAAATAATTTTAAGATTTTTTTAGAAAATTAATGGAAAATTAGATTATGAATATGCAGTAGGTTTTAATTTAATTGGGTGAGGTGGGGTGGTTGCTGTGATTACTTGATTAGGCTTTGGACATTTACTATGTGGGACTTTGTTTATAAGGGTTTGACCAATTGGACACGTCATTTATGTTCAACAAAAAACAATTGAACATGCCATTTTGTTGACTTTTGTTCTTTTTGACAATCAAAATATTAAGAGGACAGGGAGTATTGAAGTTAGAACTAGAGACGTCGATATACAAAACACAACGACTTGATTAACATAACTCATTTATGATAAATCTAGATTTCCAACCAGAATCTTTTATTCATATTCATTCTAATTGAAAAAAAAAAGGAATCTACGTTTACCATTACTTGTATATCATTTGTTTTTTATTTATTTATTATTATTATTATTATATTTAGATAATATACACACTATATAATTCTATATTTTTCACTCTATCACCAATTTATATAATGATTTTCACGTTGTTAATTAAGTAAACTAGCCAACAAATCATGGAACACTCAGAGTCTCAGACTAATTATTTTTTACTTTATAATATGTTTGATTTGGTAGTTCTTTGTAAAGAGATGTAAAACGTAAATAGAGCAACTCCGATAGAAGAATGGTCATTAAGAGCATCTAGAGCAGAGCTACTTTGTTCATGCTATTTGTCTGAATATATAGCACACCGAGGTAAAAAAAATTATGCAGCGGTGGAAAACAAGTCCGGCGACCACTCGTCGACTAGCAGCACGAGCAGCCAAACAAGCAGAAATAGCTCGCGAGAGAAGATGAGTAACTTAGCGGAGCTCACCGCTCGTGGGTGATGTCAGCTGTGTTTAATTCTTTCTTTCTTTCTTTCTTTTTCAAAGTAGAGGCGCGTGCAAATCGACATCTATCTTCGCTTGGTCTGGTCGAGATTGATTCCTCCGAAATCGATCCTCTGCCGTTCCTAATCGATGTCCACCCTCCTCCAAGAACAACCATTTGTCACCACTGCGGTTTGAAACTCGCTTGGTTTTGCTGAGATCGGAGATCGAAATCATCGGATCTCAACAAACTCGGGTCGAAAAAAAAAAACTCAACTCCCTTAAAATGGTCCTTTCAACTTGAAAAAAAAATTGGTCAAATTTTTTAAGTTAAAATTTAAATTTCTAAAATTCATAATAAATAGTCCTTTCAACTTGAAAAAAAAAATCTAAAAACTTCTAAAATTCATAACAAACTCGAGTCGAAAACCAGCCCCTTAAAATTGTCCTTTCAACTTGAAAAAAAATAATCTAATTTAAGTAAGTTGGTCAATTTTTCAAGTTAAAATTGAAAATTCTTTTATTCATAATAAATAGCTCGATTGTCCAAAAACTTATACAAAATTTCTTACGAGCTCGCAATAAAATTCTCTATAATTCTCGTTAAAGAAGCAAAGTCATAATCATTAAGAAATAATAGTCAATTTAAAAGCTCTTATTTGCGACAAAATCGTCATGATCGCTAGTCACGTAACGATAAAACTGGTAAACACAAGTCATCTAGTTGTTGATCGAAAATCTTACCAAAATTTTTTAAAATAAAATAAAATTGATGAATAGTAATAGAAGGTGCTATGTTTTTTACCGTAACAGGAAAAATAGGTGTTGCTCATTCTATTCGATAAATAGTGTATGCTCCTCCTCAAAATAGGAGGTGCAAGGCAAATATGAGGTGCAAATGGGTGTAGATGCTCTTAGGGGTGCTATTCTCATTTTGGAACCTTGTCATTATTAGAGCATCTACAACGAGGCTGCAAATCAGACGACCTGTGCCTGGGTTCCACCTGAAATCGAACAAGCAAGGCTTCAAATCGATGCAGCGGTGCGTTATGGGGAGGAGGACCGATCGTTAATGGAGAGAACGATCTCTTCGGCTAGCGATAATCGACCGAGGTAGATGATGTTTGCTCTTGATAGACCTCACACACGTGGGTGATGTCATGGCGTCCAATTTTTTTTATGTCAAGACGTGGGTAAAACAGTCAATTTTTTTATCAACCAATGGTAGCCCGCCATGTGGCGAGGCTGTCTCCCACTTGCACTCCAATGGGAAAATCAATCCGGGTTGTCAATTTCGATTCGAAATTTCAATCCAACCGCCCAGATTCAATAAAAATGGCTATTTTTTTGTAAATAACTTGCAGAACACAAATATTTGCATAAAAGTCCCTTAAAAATTGCAAAAATTCAAAACATTGCAAATAACCCCTTACCATTTTCCTATAAATACTACATTCATTTTATTCACATCTCACACCAATTTGTGCATAAATTTATCATCTTCCTCTATCTCTTCTCTCAATCATTTGAGTGTTTGCAAAAAAATGTCCACCAATTAGCTTCTTTCGGAAGATGTACAATGGTGCATTTCTTATTATCGTCACAATGTTGATCCTCTCACCGGCTCCAAACAAAAAGTCGACAAATTTTGAGAAAAGTTTATGCCGATTATAAGAAAAATTGGGAGATGGCTCATGGTGAATTGAGGCCGGACCCAAAATGCAATTTCTTCTCATTTTGCTAAGTTGAAGACAAATTTGAAACTTGTGGGTGATGCTCTTAGTTTCGCATGAAGGAATCCACAATTCGGCTCAAATTTGCAATATGAGGTAAGTCCTTAATTAAGTTGGTCATCTTCATTTTGTTTGATTTTATGAAATAAATGTTGTCAACTCTATTTTATTTGATATTATTGTGACATAGCAATTCGTTATTTTTTTTAGTTAAGACAAGCTCAATCATGGTTTGTGTCAAAAAAGAAGAAAGAGTTTACGAACTTTGAGTGTTGCGAAGTGGTCAAGAAGCATCCTTATTTTATCTTCGTTGAAATTAGTACTCTACTTTCTTACCATGCCAACTTTGAAGCTACTCCTCTCATTAGAAAAATGTCTCCCACCGTCAATTTTGATGATGATAAAGTGATTATAACACCACAAAGTAACCATCAAGGTCTCTCGAGTCCTGTTAGACCAATGAGACTGAAAGCAGCGAAGAAGGCAAAAAAAAAAAAGAAGGAAAAAAATTCATGACTCATACAAATAAGTTACGAGATGAGGCTTTCAAAATCATTATAGCTAATCAAAATTTTTGGCTCGCCGGGTAAAAAGCAATTGATGATAGTGAGCTTACTTTATACCAAAAGAAACTCACCCTTCCAAAAAAAAAAACTACAAATTGAGGGCCTTAGCGAAATAAACAAGGATCATGACAATGAATATGGAGGTTATGACCCCAAAATCAATGAGGTATTTCACGAAGAGATCGTAAAGCAGAAATCCTTAAGCAGGTAGAAGACAATGAAGAAGAAGATAGCGATGCAACATTTTAAAATTATTATCGCCTGTGACCACTTGATTTTATTGATTAGTTTAGTTTGTCTTTATAATAAATCTAGGCTTAGCTTGTCATTAAAAAATTTAAATTTTCAAGAAATAAAAACACACTATCTTTATTTAGATTCAATTCAAACATATTACATTAAGACATAATGAATTAAAATAAAAAAAACATAAAATACAAATACACAAAATTCAAAGCCACAAAATGCAAACACATAATATTAAAAAGAAATATTTAGAGTTCTACACCGGTTTCAATAAACCATGTGTGCTTCACTAAGTCTTTCTGAGACTCTTCATGGATATAAGCATATTAGAGATCTATAACACTGTCACGAAACCGTTGTTCATTCTATCCATCTCTTCCAACTGGCTCAAAAGGAATTCGGTTACCATGTTGATCCATTGACCCATCATAAACCGTGAAAGCACTCGATGAGTTTTGTAGATCTTCTTCTTCGTTATCCTCAAATTCGTCCTCCACAAATTCTTCCTCAAAAATCATGTTATGCATTATGGCACAAGCCAACATGATCATTTTTAATGTCGAATTGTGGTGACATTGAGTTGCATGACGAATAATTCCTCGACGAGTTAGACTACAAGATGCCAAAATACCACTCCACATCTTTGTGGCATGCCTCTTGTTTCTTTCTGAACATCTTCTGTGGTAGATCCTGGGGATTGAAAATTGCTTTGACAAACAAGTAGTACCTTAGATATATTTCATCAACTAGATAATAAGTGTTGTGGTATATCATACCGTTGACTTTATAAGTCGCATGTGGGCTTTTTTCATTCCCATCACATCTAAGATATTCGATTGGTAGAGCACGTTAATATCATTTTGTGTTCTAGGCACCCCGAAGAAACCATATCCACGTGTCATATAAAGCCACTACCTCTGATATTATAATGCAACGAGCTTGTCGTCTTGAGTATGACTCTTGCCAAGATGGTGGATAGTTCTTCCATTCCCAGTACATGCAGTCGATGCTTCCGATCATACCAAAAAATCAATGCTGCTTGGCCTTTCTTAGAAGTCAAGTGATGTTTGTTGCATCTGGAGCAAACAGGTAACGGTCTTTATAATTCATGTAGACTTGGATGCACCATTTCTTTGCATTCTAATGTTGTTGATTCTCTCATCCTTGTGATTTCAGCACACTAATCTACGGTTATGTCATACGCCAACATTTGCAGAGCACCGATCATCTTTTGTTGGGGAAGAAACCCTTACATTCTAGTGGCATCTGCTCTCTTATGCCAAAATTGTTCGTGGTTGCAGATTTTTGTCATGATACGGTTGAATAAGTTCGTGCTCATTTGGAACCTCTGGCGAAAATCTTGCTCGTAGAAGATAGGGCGTTTAATGAAGTAATCTTCCATCAATATTTTGTCCCCTTGACTCCCTCGCTGAGGTGGCTCATCAAAATCATCAAACGCTGCAGCTACCATGATTGAGTCAGTGACGAAGGCATTAACAATTTCGGCATTTTGTCAGCGTTATTGTCGCCTCCTCCTGAAAAAGTTGTCAAAATTGAAAGAATTCATTTTACTGATATGGGAATGTGAAGAAGTGTTTAAACACATGTGTTTAGAGGTAGAATAGCAAGTGATTTGTAGATGGTGTGAGTATACAAGGAGTCATAGATGATACTTTTATAGATAATCTCAGATTATCTGATATTTGAGGATGAATACACATGTTAAATCATGATTGGTCGATAATCTTACCGAAAATCATCTACAATAATTTAGACGATAACGACATATTGATGTGACATGCGTTACATCATGATTGGTCAAAAATCTTCTTCAATTATTTAGACGAGAATGACACATGTCACACCATGATTGGTCAAAAATCTTATCAAAAATTTAGTTTAATTATTTAGACGATATCAAGTCGAGGGAGTGACACATTTTGTGTCATCATTGGTCAAACATCTTACCAGGAATGTGGTCCAATTATTTATAATTAATGAATAATAATAGGAGGTGCTATGTTTTGCACCACTGCAAACAAAATTGGAATAAAACCTCATATTCGATAAATAGTGATTGCACCTTCTCAAATAGGAAGTGCAAAGTTAAAAGGGTGTGCTGCATGGATGTATATGCTCTTAAGGCACGTCTACTTTCATCTCCAACACTAGTTTTATTTGGGGGTACCATTTTGATTTTTATTTAGTGTTTGAACAGACAAAATTTTACTAAAATTGCTAAATGTAGTGGTGCATGTGGAAATGACAAATTGACAATTGCCCAGTTGTTGATTTAATTAAGCAGCCCCTCCCAATTTCTGTAAATCATTAAACGCGACACGCATCTCATCTATCTGTTTCTATTATTGTTGTCGTCTTGCACGCGCCAATTGCAAATGACGCATGCGCACTTCTTCTTCCTCTTCACACATTATCTACTGTGATGTGGGATCCACATGAGCCATTTTAACCCTGAAGCTGAGTAGGGGTTTGAGACTAACTCTAGATTCAGCCCTGGGGTCAGTATGTATAACACCTCTAAATTTTGGTGTTAGAGATAGAGAGGAGTTGAAATTGAGACCAAATTCGAAGGATCAGGCTGCTATGCACCCTAGGGCTAAACACCCCAAGGTCTAATTTTTCACGATGACATGTGTCACAACTTTCTTGAACTTAAGATAAGCTCGGTATAGGAAATTATCCTCTCTCTCTGTCCTCCGTCTCTTTCTCCCTCGGCCTCTCGCACACAGCCTCTCATCCATCCTCCGATCCCATCCCGTCGTCATCTCCATCGTCCTCGACTCTCTCCGCCACCTCTACATCACCCGCACCTCCACCTTCCTCGGCCTTGCTGACTCCTCCGGCATCTAGCCCAACTCTAACGTCGTCAGCGTCCTCAACACTGGGTCATAACATCTAGCCCAAACACCATAGCTTCTCCGACTCCAACTCCGGCCTCGGCCCTGTCCCCACCATCTAGTTTATGAACCCGTCTCCACCGTCGAGCCGATCGTGCTTCTCGGTGAGCTAATGAGGTGCGTTGATCCCAGTGCGGCAAGGGAGGAGAGATGTGACACGTTCGATAATGAGGAAGCATTGTGGATGACGACGGGTTGTGAGTGAAGCACGACAACCGGAGAGAGAGAGAGAGAGAGAGAGAGAGAGAGAGAGAGAGCTTATCATAAGCTTATTCAACTCTAAAAATAGTTTCCAAAGGGAACCAATAATACTACGACACATGTCCATTTTCGAGAATAGACCTGGGGTGCATAATATTAAGGTGCATTCCAGAATTTTTCAAATTCGAGACCAAACCTTTTACTGGAGTTGCTCTCAGAGATCCAAATCATGTTCTTGAGGTTTGTGGTTTACTCCTGTTTAATTATTTGTTTTTATTTTTTGAGAAAAAACCCACGTGTCGTCAGCAAATTTCATCCATATACTAAGCTGCTTTTGCCATAATCAGATGGAAATGGGTATACAAAAGTACTGTAGCAAAGCCGAAAGTTAGATCAAAGAGGAAGCCTTCCAGATGCATTACTTGATAAATAACGAAGAGTTTAGCCAAGTGAACCTCGAGCCCTCGAGCATTAGGTTGCTATCATTATTCAAGTTTCATTTTGGCCATTTGTCAAGGTTCTTCTATAAACAATAGAAATCGCAATCGCCACTAATTTTCTTAGAGATTTCAAATCCACCATGATCTGCAATATTGCAAGTGGAGAAAACCTTCCCAAGCCACGGCACTACTTGTGCACATTCACTTGCTTGGGGTCCTTGAACCACCTACTTTCCCAACTTTTGTATCTTTCAGCAGCTCCTCATCCTTTTAACATAAACTAATCCAACCTAATTGAGATAGTAACTAATCTACCCACTTAATTTTATGTTGCATGTTACAAATTTGGCAGTTTATGGGCAAGGTCAGGTCTTACATCAAATTTACTAAAAGTCTCATTCACACAAATGTGCACGGCCATCTTTTCTCAACAAACTTTTGTCAATTTTTTTCTTTACGGAGGTTGCACAATTTCTTAAGGTTTTCTAGGTCTACACATTAATCCGGCGCTGTTATCGAACTTTAAAATAAATAAATAAATAAATAAAAATTAAATGATTTTACTCTTATTTTCGATTCGAATTCAAGACCTAAATCTACTTTTTTTAATGGTGCTCTTACACACAGAGATGTGGGGGCCTGAGTGGGCCTGGCCCCCCTCAGTTTATGTGGAAAAAAATTAGTATACTATTATTATTATATAATATAAATATTATAATTTATTTGAAGTATATCTAAACTTTAATGACGCATATGAGTGCATGACTAATTCAAATCTGAAGATTTTGTAAGAATATTATTGTATATTATTTCAATAATGAAGTTCAAATATTATGTCAATTAGGATTCAATCTCTTAACAGTTTTAGAATTTTCTGATTTTTTTTCTTTATAAAAGCTCTATCATTCCTGAGATTAAAATACAATCATTTTTATTAAGTTTATTAAATATGGAGAGATAATTCAAAAAAAAAAATCTCTTCTTCTACTCCAACATCAAATGAGAAACCACCTACGAAAATTCAAAAGAAGAATAGTAACAATATGAAAAAGTCTCGTGTTGGAGATATTACAGAAAAGTTTCATCGAATCTCCCTAAACGTCTGCCAATTTCTAGTTATCATCCTAACATTCAAGAAGAAGTTCGAAGATATTATCTACAACAAGGCCCTTGTCGATCTAAAAATCATACTTTTTCATTCACGAAATTTGGGGGAAAAAAGAAGAAAATAAGGTTTATTGGTGATTGGTTTATTGAATTTCCATGTTGGTTAGAGTACAATATTAAAGAGGATGCTGCATTTTGTTTATGTTGTTATCTTTTCAAACCAGCTATTAGAGAACAAGGCGGTGGTGAAACTTTTGTTGGTGCTGGTCATGGATTCAGTAATTGAAAGAAGAAGCAAACGCTAATATCACATTTTGGAAGATCAAATATTACTCATAATTAAGCTGTGAGTAATTGTGATGCTTTATCAAACCAAAAAATACACATTGAGACTGTTTTGGCAAAATATACAGATCAAGATCGAATTGACTACCCTAACTGGGACTATTTTTTAAGCTTTACATTTAGCACCCCCCCCCCCCAAACCAAGAATCCTGACTCTATCCTTGCTTACACGACCAACAAATTTAAGAAAAACAATTGTAAGTTAATCAATCATGACATATGAAATTATGATGTTAAGTTTCTAATCAGTTGGCATGTCTCTAACATTGAAATTCCGATATCATATTAGATATTTTTACTAGCAAAAAAGAAAACTAAGAATAAATAGAAAAAATAAATATATAAAACAACCGGGAGAGTTTGGGCGTAAGAGTGGAAATAAGCTACCGTCCATTCAGCATAAAAAAAAGAAGAGAAAAATTGAATTACTAAATATTTTTATAATTCTAAAAGGTCCATTCTTATACCAGAGAATATTTCAAAATCTTGGAATCAATCTTTAAATACTACTTATACACAAATAAAATTAGTTGTTCTTTCATGGGAGCCCATGCATAAAGTTGAATATGTAGCTACACGTATATTTCAATAATGAATGGTATGTACTGCAACTAATAATACCAAAAGGAACCCCAGCGTCTCTCTCTCGAGAAACCAAATCGTCACCTAAGGCCGCTCCCTTATTTTCGATTATGTCAAATTCGATCGAACAAGTTGTGGCATCCTTCTCGTCGGCATTAGCACTTAGTGCGGGGAAGGTTGACGTGAGTGACCGCCTTCGTGCGTCGACCACCAAGGAGACGTAGGTCTTCATCGCGGCCAAGGTTCTTGGCAAGTCTGTGGATTTGAATGATTTCCAGCAATAGTTCCGTCGAGGCTGGTTATTGGATGGTAATGGAATGTTGATTCTTACTTTCAATTCAGTGAGAGATAGGAACAAGATTCTTCGCGAAGGATCTTGGCACTATCGAAAAGCCCCTCTCATAGTGCTTCCATATGATGGTGCTTCTCCTCTTGCTGAACTGAAGTTCAACGTCCTTTTCTACTGCGTTTATATATCCTACATCCCTCCCTTATTTGATAAAGATGAGAATATTGTTGTTTTTGCTGAAGAAGCAGGGGAGTTTCAAGAGTTCGACCCTAAAGCTCGGATGAAAGGGATTATGAGAGTGTGTGTGGCTCACTCCATCGACAAGCCTATGGTCTTCAAGAAAACCATGCAAATGGCACGCAATGTGGAGGATAAGGTTGAGTTTTTCTTTGAAAATTTAAAGGGCAGGTGTGGCAAGTGCTGACTGATCTATCATGCTTTGGGGTAATGCTTGTTGGCTTCTAGAAGGATATTTGGGGAGGTTCGACCATCTGTGGTGGAACCGAGCATGAGTATGGAGCCTACTATACAGGAAGAGGCAATAATGGTGGTGCCCGTGGACCCGGGTAAGAATTCTGGGGCACTGGTAGTCTAAGATCCTACTCGAAAGATCAGCCTTGGATTTTATTTTCATGAGGCACTTGGCTTGGGCAAGTAGAGAGATGATTTTATTTTTGGTGCTAGTAGTGCTCCTAGATGGGAGGATCGTCTAACTCTGGCCAATGTGGAGCCATTAAGGAAGGGTAAAGCTAGACCCATTGTCATTTGGCAACCAGAGGAGAGCTGTATCGAAGCTTTAGAGACCCTGGATGGGGTGCCGGGGAAGAATAGAATCAGGGATGTAGGTTCCAAGATATCCCCGAAGAAGTTCAAGATCGACCCCGCAGTGGAACTTTATACCAGTGGGCAACCAAAGAGACTTAAGGTTCCTTCCTTTTCGAACAGACTTTACATTGCATCGTTGGATCTTATGGAGACGCCAAAGGAGACAATGGTTCAGCGCAAGAAGAGGCCTTGATGTCCATTGGGTTCAAAGAACAAAACAAACAGATTTTATGAATGATGCAGATACTTCTGTGAAGACCCCTTGCTCGGAGATGGGCAAGGGTAAGGAGACTTAGACACCTCCTGGTGTCGGCTTACTTGTTTCCTTCATGGACTGTGCAGTTCATGGGTTTTGAATATACCCACCATAATTGAGTGCTTAGGGGTATGTTTATCACCATGATACATTAATTGCGTAGTTCACGCAAGGAGCTAGTAAACCCGACGTTTAGTTTGGGCTTATTGATTTAAAGAATTATTCTTACTTCTAATTTGTTTCTTTGCTCTTGATATAATTAGGATTGTTTGTCAGGTGTACATGAACGTTGAGGTTGTGAAGATTTTAATAAATTCTTGTTTTGTCAAATAATAATAATAATGAATGGCATGCATGTACAAATTCTTTATAGTAGCACAATTGATATGGTTTATAAACAACTCCAAAAGAAGGATCATGGCCTGATGCATTGACTCATCAACTTGCAAATTAATCTAATCTTGCTTTGGATCCTTAAAATTATACCGGGTTATGGTGTGGTTCTATATTATAAAAAATAACCATATGATAATTTCACCCTTTTCTCATTTTGTTTTGTTTGGTGGCTTCTTTTTACTTATTACCTAGTGGACTTTGAGTCGTCTTCCATGACACCATGTTTTCTTGACTAATTGGCTCCTAATGCTGTCCACTTCATCTAAAGTTCTAAACGTTTGTTTAAGTGAAGATAAGAAGAGCCCAATAATGTGCATCTGACTTAGGTATCAATTTGAGTGTTTGTCAATTGTAAATTTATAAGTTTATGAATTGATAGTGTAAAGACTGAGTTGTAATGTTAGTGTTGAAAGAGAAAATAAATACGTAAGTGATAGATCTGAAATTGTATTTTATTTATTGATAGATGTTCTTAAATAGGTCTTACAATCTATTATAATCATTATCCCTATAAATCAGGGATCGAGAGAATATATACTTCTAGTCTAATTAGGACAAGACACACACCAAGATATCTGGAATATTTCTCCTGGAATACTCCCCCTTGTGTCGCGATCATAATTTATGATGCATAACATGTTGCCTCACTACAAACATTGTCAAGCAAACAAAAACCTCTTGGGTAAAAACAAAAACTTGGTCTAAGTGAAAAAGAGTACAACATATCAACTACAAATGCGACCACATGTGATGTGGACTCCCCTTGATGTCTACTAAATGAACTCCCCATGATCAATAACTCAATGTTGGAGTTCAGACAACTCACGTGCTTTACAATTGTAGATTTGGGCAATGACTTAGTAAACAAGTCTACAGCATTATCCACCAAACAAACCTGATGTTGAATGTTCAATAACTGCTACTATTGTTGATTAAAGAAGAACTTAGGCGATATATGCATTGTATGATCACCATTGATGTATCTCAACTTCATTTATTTAATGCAAGCCGCATTGTCTAAAAAAATACAAGTTTGTGCTATAATAGTAGATGGTAATCCACTAGATCCTCAAATGTGGTGTATAGTGGACCTAAGCCAAACATACTCCTTTACCGCTTCATGTAAAGCAATAATCTCAGAATGATTCGAGGAAGTAGCAATAAGGGTTTGTTTGGTTGATCTCCAAGAAATTTTCGCGTTCCTCATAGGGAATACATAACTAGTTTGAGAACGTCCTTTATGTGGGTCAGAGAAATACACAGTATCACCAAAGCCAACCAAGACATCACAAAGTGTCTCTGAGTAGGGGACCACATTGAGTTTAGGTTCAATGCTTGCAGCTGGATCACTATTTGACGGGTCGAGTGAATGGTTCTAATTCTTCCAGGGTGCAACCTTCGAGGGCTGACGAATTCCTTCGATGGGTTGACGAATTCCTTCAACGGGTCAACATTCCTGGAACCTGCATGTTGCGATTTAACCATCCATTTTTCGTGGATTTCAAGCTTTTCTCTGTATTCTTTGTAGGGACAAAACAAGACCAAGTCTATGGATTTCTTCAAGTACATAAAGATGTGCTTTACATCATTCCAATGATGTTGTGTAGACGTAGAATTAAACCGAGCTAACAAGTTCACAAAGAATACATTGAGCTAAATATAACAAATCTTCAATAGCACTAAGGTATGGTACCTTAGCTCCCAATAATTCCTCATCATTATCCAGAGTGCGAAGGACCATTGGTGTGCTCAGATGGTGTATTTTGTCCATGTTAAATTAGCTAAGCATCTTTTGGACATAAGCAGATTGGTGAATAAGTATTCTACCAACTCGATGTTCTAATTCCAAACCAAGACAAAATCGAGTCCTACTAAGGTCTTTCATCTCAAACTCGGATTTCAAGTAGCTAACCGTCTAATTGATTTCATTAAGAGACCCAATGAAATTCATATTATCAATATAGACTGCTACTATGTCAAATCCTGAATTCATTCTATTATTGAACACACATGGGCATAAATCATCGTTCTTGTATCCCTTTCCAATCAAGTAGTCACTTAGTCTTATGTACCACATCCTACCAGATTGTTTCAATCCATATAGTGAACGCTTTAATCTAATCATATGAGCACTTCATGGTATAGAGTTACTTGAATTGGGTATGACCACTTTCATGTATATCTCTCAATCAAGATTTTCATAGAGATAGGTTGTCACCACATCCATCATCTGCATGTTCAGTTTTTCAGAAACTACCAAATTAATAAGGTAGTGGAAAGTTACAATGTCCATAACCAGAGAGTATGTCTCATCATAATTAATGTCAAGGCATTGAGAGAATCATTGCGCCATAAGTTTAGCTTTATATCGCAGGACTTCATTCTTCTCATTAAGCTTTCAAACAAAGACTCATTTATGTCCTATAGGCGTCACATTTGGTGGGCATAACACGTGGACCAAAAATATGCCTTTTCTTCAAAGAGTCTACTTCAGCCTGCATTGTATCTTTCCACTTCAGCCACTCCGCCCTCTGCTGACATTCAACAACCGAATGAGGTTCCACTTCATCGTCGTCAATGATCTCCTGAGTGACAAAATAAGCAAAAGCATCATCAACTACCTTAGATGACCTATCCATAACAATGGGCACATCATTGTTAGTTAGTGAGATTTCATCGTTCTCTGACATCATATATGGGTCTAAAACATTCTCCAGATATGTCATTTGTGATTCTAGGACATAACTATAGTTAGGAACTATCTCATACGTGGGATTCAGAACGTTGACGATGAAAGGATCAGTTTGTGCCTAGATGGCCTACCTTTTCGTAGGCAGCTCATCTATGGATTTTCTTGGTCGTCCCCTCTTTATGGTGGGGGGTGAGGCTGATGCTACTTCATTCACATAAGCAAGAGGCACGTTACTCTACCTTGGAGTTGCGTTATACCACCCTTTAGGGACGTCCAACCTTGCAGGAACATTTGCACCAGGAATGTTTGATCTCGTCACTTTGGCAATATCAGTAAAGGAGTCAGGCATCGAGCCTGCTACATTTTTAAGATCAAGTATACGTTGCACTTCAATCTCACTTTGAGATGTGCATGGATCTTCTTCAAACATAGTGGGAGAGTTCCATGTCAATTCCTACTGTTCAACCGGAATGGATGCATTCATATCTCCCCCACATTGGGAAGTATGTTTCAAAGTGACAATCTATAAATCTTGCAGTAAAGAGATCTCTTGTAGAAGGTTCTAAGTAACAAATAATAGTTGGAGATTCATAACCAACATATATGCCTAATCAACTTTGAGGACCCATTTTAGTGTGACGTGGAGGCGCAAATGGCACATAAACTACACAATCAAAGATGCGTAGATATGAAATGTCAGGCTCATACCCAGTTACCAACTTGTATTCACTGAATGTTTGGTGTGCTATAGGTCTCAAGCGAAGAAGCATTGTTGCATGCAATACTGCATATCCCCAAGCAAATACCGACAAATTAGTATGTATAACCATTGCTTTGGCCATAAGCTGTGACCGCTTGATTTGTGCCTTTGTTAAACCATTATGTGAATAAACATGAGGGGCGGGATGTTTTACTTCAATCCCAATTGACATACAGTGGTCATCAAAAGACTTTGATGTGAATTCTCCTGCATTATCCGATCTAATTGACCTGATTGGGTTGTTCGGGTGGTGAGCCTGAAGCTTAATAATAATTGCTAGGAGTTTTGTAAATGCAACATTCCTTGTTGATGGAAAAGCAACGTGTGACAATCGCGTTGTTGCATCTATTAAAACCATAAAATATTTAAATTGTCCGCATTCTGGTTTGATAGGTCTACAAATATCACCATGAATTCCCTGTAAAAATGGTATGTGGTCATTGTTGTCAACCATAAAGGAAGGTCTAGTCTGCAACTTTGTTAATGAGTAAACTTTGCAAAAAGAGTGATGAGCATCAACCATAAAGTAATCTTGTAGAAGATTTCCATACAGGAATCTTGTGGAATAACACTAGGAGTACGTTGAGACCGGATTGAGATTGTTGAGACCGGATTGAGATTGTTAATCTTATCCATTCCATCAAATCTGATGGTTTTGGGAATTTCCACATGCTTCTTGCCTTTGAAAAATGGATGACCATGAGAGTTTTTTAATATTTTGATCATCATATCACGACCTGAATGTCCCAGTCGATAATGCCAAAGCTTGTATGAGGCCATGTCACACACAGTAGTAAGTGTGATAATATTGGATTCAACATACAATCTGAACTGTAGTAAGATATAATCCACTACGAATTGCCTTTAACTTCTCTCAGTAGCATTTTCTACCACATTCCTCAGAAGTTATACCTAAGAATTCTTTTCCATTCTCACAATAAGTTTGCAAGTATAAACTGTTGGCTCTAATGTCTTTAAAATTTAGCAAGGGTTCGATTGGCCTTTGGCGCATACAATGCATCAGTGATATTTGAATTCTTGTTCCATGTGGTAGCAAAAATTATGATGAACCACGCCCTTGTATAACTGGCGCTGAACCAATCATGGTTGTCACTGATGATGTGTATGACACAAGATCTATGAACAATTACCTATTCCGCAGTATAGTATGTGTAGTACCACTATCTACTAGATACTCGATCTCTCCTTCAAACATGTACAAAAGAATTTGAATTAATTAGTCTTTAAGGCTTGTTGAACACTTTAAGTAAAGACTTAAAGATTTACCAAATGGTTGTGATCCTTAAAGAGTGCTAATATGGCATAGTAAAACCAATGTAAAACACATCAAAAACACCAAGTTTAGATATCCACTTTGACGGGTCGAGAAATACACTCGACGGGTCGAAGGAACCCAAAATAAACTCTGATTTTCCGATGACGATATTCGACGGGTCAGATATGTTTCTCAATGGGTTGAAAAATGGAAAATTTTGTCACAGTGGCTGACCTTCGACGAGTCGAGGAAAATCTTCGACGGGTCAAAGAAATACCTAAAACCATATCAAATTTCTGATATCTTTTACGACAGCTCGAAGAAAATTTTTGACCGGTCAAAATTGTGACATTTTGGATAGTAGCGTGCAATCTACGGGTCGAACAGTTTCATTGACGGGTTGAAGTGGCTAAATAAGTGACTGAGGACCATCTTTCAACGAGTTGAAAAATTCAATACACTATTTTTTATGGGTCAAAAAGTACAAAGCATCACAGTGGGTTACAATCGACGGGTCGAGGAAAAACCTTGACATGTTAAAAATTCCCAATATCAAATTATCCTCTCTTTTGTGTTATTTTTATGCTATTTTGGTGTCATAATGCCATAGAATTTTGTAGAATTTGAACCATTAAGCAATACATATGTAAATAATCATTCTTAACACTTTAAAACTAATACTGAAAGGAAGAAATTTTATTACTTTGTCAACATAAAACTTACATCAAAATATTGTTCTTATTCAATAACCATGACTACAACCAGAGTCAAATACAAAACTAAACTTGATTACATAGCAATGACATCTGTCTAATATGGACTAACTAAAAACTTAAAGTCTCAAGACTTGTTTTGGTGTCATATGCTACAATTACATTGTCTTCACTGCCATCTTCCATCTCATAGTCAGCATAATGTGTCTCTTTCTATTTTGCTTGGTATTGTTGACACATCTTGTAGACATTTTGAATATCCTTTGGAGCTCTGCATTACTTGTGCATATGATTAGTCGCACCACACCTATATCAAGGTGCCAAACGAGAAGTAAAAACAAAATGTGAAGAATTTCCGCCACTCCTAGAACCAGAAGTGGATTGATTCTTGTTGTGGTTCTAGTCATGGCGAGTCTAAGTCAAATTCTAACTATTTCCATCTCTACATGATCTCTACCACGTCCTTCTCTACCGCCATGAATTTGATAAGGTTTAGAATGTTGTTTCCCCTTATCCTTTCGTGTCTTCCCTCTAGTGTTGTAATTTTCATGGATTTTCTTTATACCAGTTGGCCTAGCATTGTTGTGGAGAATGATCTCGTAATGCCTCTCTTTTTTAGCCAGCACACTCATAAGATCACTGAATGATCTAAGTCTTAGCTTCCTTGCTCATAATCAATACGATACTGATGTGCAAGGGTGTCCATAAAAGTAGGGAATGTGCTCAAAGACTTCTTGACCATAGCTTGGTCGGTCTTTACAATGCCACAAATGGAAAGCTCTGACTCTAGCTCTAGCATATTTTGATAACAATCATTTATCTTAGGATAATCCAATAATCAGATCCTATCCCATTTTTCTAGTAGCTCTAAAAGTTGTGCATTATGCATATTGTTGAATCGTTCTTATAAATTCGCCCACAAATCCGCGGGGTCATCCTTTAACAAGTACTATTTCCTCATAGCAGGATGAATATATCTCGTGAGAAATATGAGAGCTTGAGCTTTTCGAGCTAGGGTGTTCTTATTAGCTTTAGTGTCAGGTGGTAGTGGTTGGATGATATTAGTAAGACATTTAGAGACCCATCTATGATATTCTACTCCTTGAATGTCAAGGATATCAAATTCTGGCATTGCCGACTTAGTCATCTACAAAAGACAAGAGATGTAATTTGTATTCGATCGAATGAACCGCGATCACTAATATCAAGTTTAAGGAATAAGAACCATGATCAATGATAAGTCACAGAAAATCGATGCAAAACTGGTGGCTTCAAGCCTTTCCCTAGAAATCATGACTGTCAAATAGTCACAAAGATCGACTTCTCTTTTTTCCAACGTAAAATCACAATTAACCGTGATATTCACTAATAACCGTGACTCTTCTAGGACCATCACTAATCTTAAACTTTGAGGAAGAGGTGATTAAATCCCATTTCACTCATACCTGCATTAATCCATATGAACAAGAGGCATATAATAATTTACAATATTTAAACCTAAATCTAGACCTAGATCTAGGGTATTGTGGTAATTACGTTTTGTAACCTAATTCTAAATCGAAGAGAGTTAGTCGATTTATCTTGATTGTTTTATGCTCGGTATGAAACACTTAAAAAGTTTTGAAGAAAAACATCACAAACTTTGGTGACGTACTCTGGCGGTGGGGAAAAATTCCGGCGGTGATGGCGATCGGCGGTGGAGTTTGTAGTGTTAAGGGGGTTAAGATATTTTTCTTAGGTGGTGATGACTATCAACTCAATAACTTTTGATAATGTGTTAAATGAAAAAATAGAAAAGTTTTTTTTTGTAACATCCTTAAGTGAAGTCAAGACTCAATATGGAAGGAAACTGGGGATGAGAAGTTTTTTCTTTGGTGAGGGGGATGAGAAGTTGAATTGTGCTAAATATTGTAGACTTTTTGTAATTTCTGAGTCTACGAGATAGAGATATTGATGAGTTAACTTCCAGCCATAAATCAAATACAATCTAGAAAATTTGACCAAAACATACGAATTCAAAGCTCAACCCCATTGTCACTATCATTAGTCGTATGCAACGGGGTGTTCTACAGTACTCCGGGGCTCCAAAACTCCTCAGTTTTGGAGAGTTGGATCACTTCATTTCTCTAAAAGTGGAAATCGTAAAAGTTATCCAGCGCTCCAAAACTGAGGAGTTTTTGTACTCCAGAACACTAAAGAATTTTTGGTATGTAACTCGTCCACCACGATTTCCCACTAGGAAGCACTAGTATTCTCTTGTTGCCAAAGTTATTAAATTAATTAAAATAATAAAAATAAAACCTTGATAAGAAATATACTCTGTTTAAGATGAGTTTTAGAAGCTGACATAAAGGATTATAGGTTAATAAGCGTTAAGCCTAGAAGGAATCAAAATAAACTGAAATCCATCAGAGTTTGAGAAAAACTCTCGTTTTTTTTATAAATAATATGAAAGATAACAAAGGCTGCCAAGAACTCAAAAGATGCCTAATATAGGGCACTAAAAACATAAAAGCCTAATAAAGCCCATGGCTACTAAAATAAAATCCAAACTCAAAAGATGCCTAAATAAGCTGAAAAACACTTGAAACACGATTTTGGAGGCCTAAACGACCTCAGATGGCGAAAAGGAGGGTGACCCAATTAGACATCGTTTGCCAAACATGCACTTTATCAGTTTTACTTTCACACGTGCAAACTCCCTCTTCAATCTTTAATGTCATATGTTCTATATTAGTCTCATTTTCTTTGAAAGAACTCGACCCGGAGTTATCATCATCAGGATAAAGAGACTCATTATCACGAAACTCATGCAGATTATAGAATTTAAAAGTTTTAGAAATTCTCCAGCTGCTTAGTAATGCCACAACATAAGCATTGTTGTTAATTTTTTTGAGGATCTTGTACATTGATACTTTCGAGGCTTCAACTTGTTACCTCTCCTTCCCCAAGAACACCATGAAATCATGTCCCTCTTTAAACACTTTAAGTCTTTGATGCTTGTCAACTGCAGCCATGTTCTTGGCATTTATCTTCCCCAACCTTGCCTTCAACTCCTCTCAAACAGCTTGGACATCCTTGGCCATGCTTTTAGCAGCAACATTAACACCTTGAATCTTAGGAAGCTTCACTAAATCAACCATATGCTTAGGAACAACAGTATACACAATAGAGAAATGTGCTCTCCTAGTGGCACTATGAATAACACTGTTATAAGCCAACTTCACTTATGGCAACACATAATCCCATTGTTTAGGCTTGTCTCCACATACACTACGCACTATATATATTTCCCAAAGTTTGATTTGTCACCTCTATTTAACCATCAGACTGTGGGTGAGTGGTACTACTACGATCCAAAATGATCTCAAACATCTTCCACAAAGTCGTCCAAAAATGGCTCAGAAATTTCACATCCCTATCTGACGTGATGCTCTTGGAAACCCCATGTAAATGTACCACCTCCCTGAAAAATAGTTTGCTATCTTTGAAGCGTTTGTTGTCTTCCTACAAGCTATAAAAAGCACTATCTTCAAGAATCTATCAACCACCACAAACACCGAATCCACTCTTCTTTGTGTTCGAAGAAATCCAAACACAAAGTCCATAAAAAAATTCTTGCCAAATACCATTAGGAACAACTAAATGTAAATAAAGTCCAATGTTTTGAGACTAACCTTTAAAACCTTGGGAGATGTAACAACCACTAACAATAGTTCCAGCATCCCTCTTCAATTGGGGTTAGTAATAGCATTCTTCAAGGCCGGTAATGGTCTGGTCAAGACATGCAAATCACTAATCAGTTTCTCCCTTAGAGAAGTCTTGGGAATACACAGTTGATTACCTTTGAATAAATAGCCATCACTAATGAAGAAATCACCAACATGACATTCTCTACACTTTAGCTCCTTGAAATCCTCATCATCGACATAAAATCCTTCAGGAACTTGAAACTGCTAACTTCCTGGGCCAAGGTGACTAGTAAAGAAGCTCTCCTACTTAACACATTTGCCAACCTATTTTGAACTCCAGACTTATGTTAAATGTCAAAAGGAAATTTCTACAGAAAACTCACCTAACGTGCATGCATGTTTCTCACACTCTTCTGGCTATTTATGAACTTCAGTGCTTCATAATCTGTGAACAATACGATATCCTTTTCAATGAGGTGGTGTTCCCACAACCTCAATGCTCGAACATCAACATAAAATTCTTGATCATAAGTGCACCACCTATATCGAGTTTCACTAAGTTTTTCACTCATGAATGCTACAACCAATTTTTCCTGTGATAAAATAGCACCTACTCCTATGCCACTAGCATCACATTCAACCTTAAACACCCTTATCAAAATTTGGAAGAGCCAAAACTGGTACAGTGCATAATTTTTCTTTAATCAAAGCAAAGCTCTTTTCTTGTTCATCACCCCACTTAGATACTATTTTAGGGGATGGCCATTTGTAATTGCAAGTACTTTTTCCTCATCCACCTGAATTTCATCTTCATTGTTAGTACGCCATGTGGTAACCCCAAAAAGTATGTCTTACTTAGCACCAAGAAAAGCAAAAATCTCTATACAAAGGAATAACCAGGGGGCACGTTGGAAAAACTACACGCGAGTGTGCGCCGCACGCGCCTGACCATACAGGTCATTGCTCACATTACTCGGCCCACGTATAGGACAAAGATGCCAGAAATCAAGAATGCCCCTCCTTTACGGAAAAGAGGAATGCCTGCATCAGTCCCATATCGAGGACCACAAGGTATTGTTAACTTCAATTACCCATAGTAGGAAGGTATTCACTCCGAAACAAAGGTATCGAATCTCTAAACTACTGTTCACATATGTTTTCTGTCATAACAATTACTGACTTAAGTATCGGAGTTTTGAATGCGGGCTAACCCCGTCTCAACTTTTTAATGCTTGTTATTGTATGTTTTACAAATAGGAGGAGCGCTTGAGGATTACCACCTGAGCACTCAGGAGTGATCCACCATTAATATCTACCGCTCTTCTACCTAAGTCATCCTTGAATTTTGGTAGAAATAATTGGCGCCATCTAGTTGTCTCCTTTTTCCCCACCCACCATAAATCCTTTCACATCCTTGATTATTGACCATTCCCCCCTCTCCCTTATCGTTATGTCGTCCACTGAGCCTAACGACTTCGTCACGCCCACGGGAAACCGCTTGCCCATAGTTGACCCGCTCCTCATGCCTGTCCCTCTGCCCATGGACTCCGACATCATGGCCAGTGCAACATCGAGCACACCCAACAATGACAACGCTTGTCTGCTACAAAAAATTGCCGAGCTCCAAGTGAAATGGGACACTACCCTCCGCAACAACGAGCGCCAGCACGAGGCACTTGCCAACCTTCAAGCCCAAAAATTGAAGTTAGGCCAATGAGAGGAGTGACGCAACATGGTCCACATGAACGCCCACCTCACCAACCCTCTTATGCAATGGGACCTTCCTCGCGTGAGGCATCTGCAGCTAACCCCCGATGCTACCGTCCAAATCCTGGCTCACCTGGTCGATTTGGAAAGAGAGCTCAGACAATCTCGTCACACCAATACTCATGCCCCTATACACCGCGCACTACCTCGTTCTCTACATCTATCACCAATGTAGGGCATGATCAGAACATAAAGACCTGGAAGGATGGCGCTACTTCGGATGCGGCGACCCGTGTACACACGTGGACAAATTCCTTTCTTCCGTAGCTGATTGCAGCCATACAGATGCCACATTATGCTATTTGTTCCCCCAATACCCTGAAGTGTAAAGCGCTCAATTAGTTCTTCAAGCTCAAGCCAGGTTCCATTTCCTCTTTCTTCGAATTCTCGGACACCATCCTTAAGCGTTATCGGCTACAGGCGTGCCACAACACCGACAAATCCCTCTTCTTTCGTCCACCAAGGTGGATCCGAGCCACTCTCCTCTTACATCAATCATTTCAGGTCCGCCACTCAGCTTTGCCAAAATTTGGACAAGCAGACGGCGTTCAACGCCCTGGTTGAAGGATTGCAGCCTTCTCTCTTCAAGAAAAAAAAAATCAAATGCGAATACCTCACCTATAAGGAAGTCTTGGATATGATGGTTGAAAAGGAAGAGGTTGACAACATAATCTAGGTCCACAGGGCACGACAATTGCCTAGCCATGGTGCATAACCTCTGCCTTGCCGCCACGCTTCGCTAGCTTGTAACAACTATCGTGGCAAATGCCGCAAATCACATATGCCCAAGCAACGAAACAACCCTGCATGACGGGGTATTCCAAAGCGTCGCATATGATACCCTGAACTTTTATATAATTGTTAATGTTTATGATAATTCAAGTTTGATTTAGTAGTTGCGGTAAATGATTTTTATCGTCAGCAAGTGTCGATAGGTTAAAGGTTGACTTTTTATCAAAATGTCAAAGTTGGTTGACTTTTGGTGAAAATCGTAGTATTTGTCAAGATGAGTTCGTAGACGTGAGAAATGTTGAAATAAAAGTTATGACGGAAAAGTAATGGTCAACGGAAGTTGGACGAAACGTCGAAAATTGTATTACCGTAAATATGCGGGTATAAATAAGAGTTTCCATTTCTGGAAACAGGAAAAAAATTCCATTATTGGGGTAATTCGGGTTTGACCCACGTTGACCCTTCTCCCGTGAGAAAATTGACGCGAGAAGCTCGCTGGCGACACGGCATCAGCCGACCACCTGCGACCTTGATTCTGGTCGGAATCAACTCGCCTCATCATCCTCTACCTATTCCTGGGTTTGAATTTGATGATTGATGGTTGTGGGAAGAGAATCAACTGTGAGAAATTCTATGGTTTTCGGGTGTGGTTTGGCTTCGTTGTCGGTGAGGTCTCTGGATACAATAGGGGTATGGTTCGAATCCTATTAGTTTATAGGTTGTGAATATGTGTTGGAATTCTTGGTTGCAGGTTCGAATAGAGAAAATCAAATCAATTTCCTCCTATTCTGTTCGGCTTTCGTCGTGAGTGGCGGTTACTAGTGAATTGGACGATGTGGCTATAAGGCTTTTGTCCCCTTTCCTCCCTGAGTCTTTTAGTACCAACCTCGAGCCCTCATGTGGCTCGACGACAGAGATCGGTGCCGGAATGTATTTCATGCCGGTTAGTTTCGAGGCCAATTTCGGCTAAACGAGCCTGAATCAGGTGAAGGTTCTTTGATAGAAAATGTTGGGCTTGACTAGAGAGAGAGATTGAGGTATTATCCTCTGCTACCAGCGGCGGTCATCAGTGATGGCGCGTCTGGCCAAATTTTTTTCTAGATTTAGTCAAGTTTTATATCATTAAATTTATATCGACGCTGCGAGCGTATCCGTGAGGTTAAAAATATGATTAGGTTTCAGCGTCCCTGTGGGTGAGCGGTGGTGACTAGTGGTAGTGCAGGTGTGGAAGAATTATGTGTATTTTATATCGTGAAGTTTGTAATGTAGTATGAGTTTATTGATAAGGTTCTTCACTTGTTTCGATTGATTTTAGTCCTAGTCGCAGGTGGGTCGTGTTATATGTCATTAGGTTCGTATTGATGATACGAACATAGACATGAGGTTAATTTGCCATTTAGGCTTCATCAGCCCAGTGGGTGGGCGATGGTGACGGGGTTTGCCACCAGTGGCGTTGTGGCCGATGGAGAAATTAGATTTGTCATATATCGTTACAATCGTTTTATCGTAACAAGTTTGTCATGTTCTTCGACTAAATTAGACGAAATTGATATTTTGGATTGAGTATTTCCTCGATTTATCTATTTATCTATCATTTTGATGATTTTCGACAAGGGTCGGGTCATCACAAATGGTATCAGAGCTTAGGTTCAACGCTCAGACCAACCTCTCATTGCAAACTCTGTGTTCACAATTGTCTTGTATAGTGTTAATAAATCATATTGTAATTGGAATTGATGTTTGTGTCCATATTGAATATTGATTTCTGACATTGATGAATTGTTTTCATTTTGTTGGTAAACTCGCAAATTATGATTATGTGGATCATCGTGAGGACGGAGAGATAAAGAGTCAGTTATCGATGACTCAGGGAAAGTAGAAGATTGAAGCCCAGAAACGAAATGCATAGAAGAATCAGAATTCTAAAGGCTCTTGGTTTAAGGTGAGAGTCATAGCTCTCAAAATCAGTTGCCATATATGCAAGGTGCTTTTCTCTTCTATCTTACTTACCATACCACATACCATTTTCAGATCGAATTGAAATTCTTTCAGTTATGTTTTTGGTCAGTCAATTACGTATGATGAATTATGCTATTTTACTATGTTATATCTAGCGAACATGTAGGTCCATTTGTTATCTTTAATGGAGTTGAAATGGAGTAAACTCTATAAGGTCTAAAGTTATAAGAGATGCCATTGTTTAATTACGTTTCGCCAAAAAATGTGGCCTGAGAATAGCTTCAAAATCTCAGCGTGCAGATTTTTTATATTAGTGGTTGTTTGGAGTTCAAGAAAGTGGGGATAGGAAAACTGGTGGATGAGACAAGTTTTGAATATGATTTCTTATTACTGTGATTAGGTTTGATGACGATATTTGGTAAAATTGTTGAAATCTTCGGGTAGTTGCAGCTCTGAATTGACTTTTGGTGACTATGTCACAATTGAGAAGGACGATGGTGGTGGTTAAGGTGTGTTGAAGGCTCGTGATGTAGGTGGGCCGAATCATCTCTGACTCCTAATTTACTCGCTTTTGTTTCAGTATATCATGGTTCTATGTAGTGAGCATGTGTATTTCATTTGTTCAAATGTGCTCTTTCATCTCTTTGGGGAATGCAGTAGACAAGTATAAGTAGTTAAGGATAGGATCAAGTGTTGACATTGGTTCTTCATAGTATAAGTACTTAAAGACAACTTTCTTATAACATCTAAATATTAAGAATGTGGCTAAAGTATAGTTTGTGGTTTCTGTTGTTACGAATACTTGAGTTATGTAGTGCTTTCAGACTTGTGAGGAGAATGCAAATCGGGAAGCATATTGTTCTTGAAGCAGAATTCTAGAGGTCTCTGCAGTTTACAGATGGAACTTCTTACAATGTGATTTAACTCTATTCCATGTTATATAAAAAAATGGTAGGACTATGCTTGGGTTTGTTATTTACTGGATTGATTCGTGTTGATTGACTGGATTGACTGAGCTATTATTTCCAAAGGATCGAAGTTGATTTGATTTGATGTAAATATCTGGGATTAAAGAACTTATACTCGCATCGTTGGGATTCATTATAGGCATACACATATGTTACATGATTGGCCATCAGGTAGTTTTTCAATTGATCACTACCGCTACGTTATTTGGGGTTGTAATTCACTACCAGGTAACATGCATCATCTGGGGTTGTAGTTCACTGCCAGATGTCATGCATTATCTGGGGTTATAGTTCACTATCAGGTAACATGCACTATCTGGGGTTGTAGTTCACTACTAGATGTCATATGTTATCTGGGGTTGTATTGCACTATCAGGTAACATGCATGGTTGTAGTTCACTGCCATATGTCATGCGTTACCTGAGGTTGTAGCTCACTACCAGGTAATATGGGTGATTGGAGTTGTAGTTCACTACTAGTCATCATCGCCTCCTTATTCCTTGAGTCACAATAGTCACGTGTCGTCCTGGATGTTATGCTCCTAAACGACACTTGATGATTAGAGATATCAGATGCATCTATCATCCTCTTCTATTTTCTCCATCTTCAGATTTAGCTTTCTGTCAGTTAATCTCATATTCTAGAGACGCCATATACCCCAGTCATCACCATCTGATTATTTCATTTTATTTTAAGTTCTCAATCAGTTGACTCAGCCTATGATGACTAGCAGTGTCGAATTCCTCAATCATGTCTTTTGTTATGTCAAGTTGTAGTTGACTATTTCATTTTCAGTTTAGAAATTCGAATGATGCATCAATGACAATATTATACTCTGAATCAGTATCATTCTTGATCAGCTTGAATTCCGAATATGGTTCTGATAAGACCCGCCCCAGATTACTGTAGTAATCCAGGATAAGTCTTGATTGACTCATATTAGAGTATCTAGCATAGCCTAATCGGTACCAGCTACCCTAGCACGAGCAACCCTTAATTTCTACTGAGAACCTACTAAAAAAAAAAATATATATATATATATAAAAGCTGCGATCTAGGCAATTTAAAACAAATGGCCCAGGGAAAGGCATAAAAACAGAAAACGTTAGAGTGGACAAAAATCATAAACTATGTAAATCTGTAAAACTATAATTGTATGTCTTTCCGCTGATTTCTGTGAAATAATGCGAGTTCAAATATCATAAATCTGAATACTGATGAAGGTGGTCACTCAGGAGTTTTTCCCTAACCTGAGTCGACTATCTATATAAAAATTGTAAGTGATGGGCCATTCGAGGTATCTTGACCTCCCTTGATGGCCAGACGAGGAACCCTGACCTCCCCTGATTGGACTATCCGGTGATTCAGCCGAACAGTCAGTGCATCGATGCAACTAACCAATGCCATCACAATGAAAAAATCTCCAAAATAAAAATGTTCTGAAACATGCCGTAAAATAAACTGAAATACTGAAACCTAAACTCGTTATCGACTATGAAAATAAAAAAGGTCCACTCACATACTGTGCTGTGAATTTCACCAAGCCAAAACTTGTCTGTTGGTGTTTCTAAACATCTGCCACTGGCTGCTAATACGTCGTCCTTTGAAATCGAATTCCCCAAAATCTTCAAAAATTTCAATCCTTCGATTCTTCTTCCTCGGTTGGAATTGAACATGAGCTTGGTGTTGTTAGCTTCGTGTTGATGATAGCTTCAAATCCCAATAGGTCACACGGGAAATTTATTTCAGAAACCACCATCCTGAGAAGCAATTTTTCTAGATCGCCGGCAAGGGTTTTGAGCATCACCATGGTTTTATTTTTGAATAATAGAGGCCAAGACCATAAGGGTTTGAAAGAGGGAAGAGAGATGAAGCTTTTGACACCAAGATTACCAGATTTGGTGGTTGGGCGGTGGTCCGTCACCGGCGAGGCTGACGGGAAGAGAGAGAGCATGTGAGAGAGGCAAAAAAAAAGGAGAAAAAAAACTGACATAAATGGAAATGTTTGACTTTCCATTTTCGGAAAGTCATATTTATACTTGCAAGCTGCGACTAATTTAAATTCATAAAATCATACAAAACTTTCGTTGACCATAACTTGTTCATAATAACTCCGATTTTAACATTTGATGTGGCTATAAACTCGTCTCGATAAACTCTACGACTTTTCTCAAAGAAATTTCTTTAAAAACTTAATCGATAAAATTTTGATAGAAAGGTCATTGATAATTACCAACAGTAAAAACTAATTACCTTTCTCGATTAACCTTAAATAATTCGTAAAAAGAGAATTCTCTGGACGGGATGTCACAAGTTCCGATATCACTATTCATGCAAGAATATTCAGCTACTTGTAACTATGTAGATTTCATGGAGATCATGCACTATCCCGATGGTGGATTGTTCACAGTTTCCAAATATCTTCTTAATTACGGGTATGTATACTATTGTTTACAGATTATTTCGTTTGATTTACTCTTGAGTATCTGAGTCTCCTTTCGATTTGAGTTGTTGCATCTGACATATGTATTTAATTCCATTCGAGTCTTGTTTATACTTTTTGATCTGTTGAATATTGTATTGATCGAAATTATGTGCATAGTTGATCTGGATGGGCATCGGCACCTCACGATATATGTTGAGAATTGTATTATGAAGTGTATTTGGACATTTGCAGGTTTTTGGGTTTCCTATTATAGGGGAAACTCTGCCCAACTTTTCACATAAATATTCTGCAATATTTGATTTATAATTTCGATGGAGAAATTATTTTAACGGGGTAGATTGTGATACCCCGACCTTTTTATATAATTGTTAATGTTTATGATAATTTGAGTTCAATTTAGTAGCTACGATAAATAATTTTTAACGTCGGTAAGTGTCAATAGGTTAAAGGTTGAAATTTTATCAAATTGTTGAAGTTGGTTGACTTTGGGTGAAAATCGTAGTATTTTTCGAGACGAGTTCGTAGGTAGAAATCCTTGATAAACCAAGCATCCACAAGAGTATCTCAGAAATCCTCCCCATAACGCCCATATAACCAAGTTGGATGGATCCCATCTACACCTACAAAACGTCGGGTACCCTCCCCGCTGACAAAGCAGAGGCTCGGACGGTCACAGCTAGGGCAACCAACTTCAACATTCGAGGCGGCCATTTTTACAAGCAATGATGTACGTGGACGAACCTCAGGTGCCTCACAACTCAAGCATGGTGTTCTCTTCTGCAGGAGATCCACAGTGGAAAGTGCGGTCACCATGAAGGCGCCCGCTCTATCGCACATAAGGCATTACGTCACAGATTCTGGTGGCCATCTATCCATGCAAATGCATCTGAAATCATGAGCACTTGCAAAGCTTGCCAGTTCCATGCACACAAGACTTATTATCCTGCTATCTCGCTTTCCATCATCCTCTCACTAATGCAGTTCGCCCAGTGGGGTTTGGATCTCATTGGCGAATTACCAAAGGCAAAAGGGAAGTTTTGATATGTGATAGTCCCCATTAACTACCATATCAAATTAATCAAAGCTGAGCCACTCGTCAAAATCACAACGGAGAAAGTCACCGAGTTCATGTGGTGAATGTACGCTCTTTTGTCGTTATGGTGCCCCAATCAACATCATCACAGCCAATGGCATCCAGTTTAACAACCCTGAATTTTTACAGTTCTGCAAACAACAGGGAACAAACGTCCTTTTTTCCTGCTCCGCTCACCCACAGAACAACGAGAAGGTCAAAGCAGCTAACAAAATCATCAAGGACGATCTCAAGAAACAACTCCAGGCCATGAAGAGGGGCAGTCCTAACTACGGGCATTGACCAGAACTCCTCCCTGGCATTCTTTGGTCCATCTGTACAACGACCATGTCCGCAACAGGCGAGATGCCCTACGCCCTCACATTTGGTACTGAGGCGCTCCTCCCTCTGGAACTAACCCATTAGAGTTCAAGGGTTGAAGCATTTGATCCCACCATGAACTGTGAAAGGCTATACCTGGACAACAATCTGTTGGAGGAAAAATGCAATGTCGCCCACTACCACAATGCAACCAACAAAGAGCGAATCACCCGTTTATACAATCAGCCCGACTAGGTAATAAAGGTCATCCAGATCAAGGTCAAAAGTCTTCTTCCAAATTGGGAAGGCCCATACAAGATTGTAGACGTTGCCATCCCTAGCACGTTCTACCTCAGTGTCAAGAAAGGCACCATCCTCTCCTAGCCATGGAACTCCGCTCAGGTACGGAAATACTATCACTAGAACATTTCAAATGTTTGGCTTATTCTGTTTTGTGAAGTTCTTACTCTTACTTGTACACTATTATGTGCAACGCTCTCTTTACCGAAGTAAGAATACACTTATGCCAATATTGTGTTGTTTTCTCAAACATCTCGCCCACCATTACTTCAAATTCTAGTTTTCTACACTTGAACAATGAAGGCAGACACAATTATTCCTAAGTATATTCATTCAAAACAAGTATACACATACCAAAATTTGTAAAACATAGCAAAGGAAAAATGCATAGTGCAATACACATATATAACTACAAACATTGTTCTTTACAACATAGGACAAATACAGAATAACAAAAACAAAACAACGAAAGTACAAAATGCTATAAGCCTAATCATCCCCCCCAAAAAGCTGAATAGTCTGTCGCTTCCTCATGCCCTTGAGTATAGTCGGATAAAGACTTGAACGCCTTAACGGCATCCTTCTGCAACTTGAGCTTAGCTTCATCATCCAGGGATAATGCCTTCAGGGACTTCAGCTTTGCCTCCAACATTCTAATCTGCACCTTCAGTTCTTCCACCTCGCCTACCAGCTTGTCCACCCTCCTTGCGTCATGGGCACACGGATCTTCAAGGGATTGATTCTCCATCTGATTGGTCTCCAGGTCCAGATTCAGCTCCCCGTCTTCTTCTCCAGCTCACCCTTCAACGCGATCAGCCCATCCGATACTTAGATCAGGTTGTCCACTCGAGTATGCAAATTGTTCTCCGGCGTTGTATACTTTTTCAGCCTTGAGTGAATGGTCAGCAGAGCATCGTCCTTCCCTTTCAGCTCGACCTCAAGTTGCTAGATCTCCCTGGCCACGCTCAGATCATCAGGGTCGTCCTTGGCCCTCTCAAGTATGACCTGCTGGTGCATGTGCTGCACCAGGTGACAAACGTCCACCAGCAGACGCGTTTGGCTCTGTTTAGGACTGAAGAACATCAATCGCTTCCGGTGCCCAGCGACCACCTCATACGACACGGCTTTTCTGCTGAAGACAACAAACCGTTCCACGAGGGTATTATTAGTGCCACTGTCCACTTGAGGGCCCTAAGCATCGACAGAAGAGGAAGCCACTCGAGCCGAGGGCTATGGCACTCGGGGATGAGACATCTTGTCTATTGGTTGGACGGTGTTGGCCATTACAGCTTTGGACCTTGAGGGCACTTCATCCTTTGGCAATGGCGGGCGTTCGGGGGATGAGTTACTCTCATCCCTGGTTGAGGGAGAGCGATCGGAGGTTTGTTCATCGTCAGACTCCTTCTCAGACTCGCTACTCCCCAGGTTGACAAAGGCAGCAACGGCCGCAATATCCTCCGGCGTCCAAAGATGGAGTACGGGCTCAACATATGTCGACACCAGTTCCGCCCTCCCCTTGGTATAAGCGATCAACTTTTTGGAAGGACAGGCATCCAGGTGCAGCAAAACTTTTCTTTTGTTCTCCTTCTTCTTCTCCTTCTCTGCCTCATGAGCCAGGTGAGCACTCTCGCTCTCTGCAAGACGTTGAGCAGCGTTTGGCTGGTTAGATCCCTCAGCCCCATCCCCGTCCTCGGGCACTTTGTCGACCTCTCGATCACGAAGCTCATCTGCCGATGGGTGGGGAGTTCGCCGCTCCTCTGCCCCCCTGACCAGATTACCATCTGGCCCTTGCTTTAAGTGAGCGGTGTTCATTGCCTGAATGAATAACTGGTTGAGCAATCCTCCAAGCTTCACCTTCTGCATCGCGTCCTCTATATTAGCAGCACCTTTGGCTGCAAAGAAAAGAGAGCACCGCATTTCGCTCAGACCGCCACCTATTATAAACCTAAAACAAAAACAAGTACCTACAAATCCAAACACATACTAGGATGACTGAATATTCCTGTACGGTGAAGAATATCCGGATGCAGCAATGCCCAGTAGTTCTAGCAGGCATTCGGATGATCCCAGTAGAACAACACACGTTGCAGATGCAGGCACTCCATCTCACATGGCAGGAAGCAATACCTCACTGCAAAACAAATGCAAGACAGATGTCAACCTACACAAAAGACCATCAAGGAATGGGCATAAATTCAGAGCACAATCACAGGAAAATAAACATATGACAATTGCCCTAAACAATAACCTAGCTACCGGAACACCGTTGGGACTCTGAGAAAGTCCTCAATGTCTTGGCGATCACCAAACTCCCAATTACCACCCACTAAGAACGCCTTCCATCACCAGACGCCCACTGAAGACTGCATTTTCTGGAACCACCACATTTGCTTCTCTTTCGGGGCCATGCGCATAGTCCCATTGTCGTACACGCGTTTGGCATATATGGTATTGCAAAAGTGGGTCACTTCAGCCATCGTAGGACACCTCAGACACGAAAGTTTAAATACATTATATATTGTCGTAAGCACCCTCGTCATCAAAGTCCCATACTGACCCAGCGAGACATCTAAGTGAGATAGGACAAACTGGAAGAATGGATGTAGCAACATGTTGATCCCATTCTTGATTTTCCACTCGAACGCACATGTAAAACCCTCGAGTGGGTCAGTGAAAGTCTGATCACCCGGGCCCAACTGCCTCAGTATGAATGAGCAGGGTATCTCGTACTTCCCGTAGAAGCTCTCACACTCCTCAGCAGTACATGCCACTTCTGGCTCCTGAATGGGCACCCCATCGAGGAAAACCCTTATCACAGCGCCACTTTTGATCACCGGGAGCAGTTCGTCCCTCCTCTCTGGCCGCTCGGGAGGCACAGTCGCAAACGATTCGCTTTGTCATCTCAAAGCCTCCTCCGCTAACATATTAACCATGTTCCCGCTCGATGAAGCCATTTCTGGTGTTGCAATCAATAAGAGGGATAGACCGTCAGCATGGTAATAATCGCCAATCATGCGGGGACTAGACACATTACTCAACAATGACCCCGAGGACATCTGACTTAAACTACACGAACTTAGTGGCACACCTATCTCTTGGCCCAACTGACACAATGACACGTGTTTTCTTGGATGTCTTCGTCTACCATCTACAATCCTATATGATTCGTAACTCGAAATCTCAATGGGCGATGGCAGATTCATGATTTCAGCACGGGCGGCCTACCAAACAAAACATGCATATCAAAACTAGAGTGTGCTGAGTACCATGAACCAATCACTACTCTTACTCAGCCCACCCAAACCACTTAGAAACAACAAGTCATTTGGTCCTAGCAGAGGAAACGCCGCTCGACAAATTCACAGCTTCTCAAACGCTCAACATTAACAATACACTACATCACAACAGTAACCAACATATATGGCAGTCTACAAATACGCACACGAAATACCCAGGAATCTAGGACAACACTAAGCATATTTATCAAGAAAACCAACCTAGAAACGCCGAAAGGAAACCAACAAACATGAATAATCATCGACATAGAAAACAACAACAGTCAAGGCAAAGAACTAGAATCTCACCTTTAAAACGCAGACGGAGATTTGAAGAAACTCGGACGTTGTAAAATCTCTCAGTTCACTGTAGACCAATCACTCAGAACATAGTCAAAAGCCCTCAAATGCAGCAATAATCTCCAAAACACCAAATGGTCTTACGACTAAGGTAAAAGAGATTATTTATACTAGGGAAACGAGAAACCCTTACCCATCCTGACCGTCCACGCATTTACCTCACACACCGTCGATCTACAACACATGTCCCACGTCGTTTCAAATTTGAAAAGAAAACGTCTCTTCATGTACCTCAGTGATGGCGTCATCATGGCACATGTTCTGCACTTGACCGTTATCCTTTGAAACCGGAACTGACCAACAGGTGTCATGCATGTAGAAGCCTCCCCCAACAGTTGACTTCACACCTCAGCCACACGTTCGCGTGCATATACGACGTGCATGACACCATGCTCACCCACTTACGCTGCTCGAACGGCCTGGTAGAACGCAACGGCCCACGGATGTCAAAACGAAACCCCAATACGGACTCCCTCAGCGACCGATCACCCTGAGCGCGATGTCCCCTGACGGGATCCTCGACCTAACAGCATTGGCTACTTGGGGACTCAAATTTCCCTCGCGCTCAAAAAATTCCTAGCCTCGTTGACCGTCAGGAGGCCCCAAGTGGCAAGTGCATGCACTGCTCCCCGCACGCCGCCCAAAACATAGACCTCCCAAGTGACTGATCCTTTTAAAAGCGTCTCCTAAAGCTGAAGCCCAACCTAGTGGCATTGGCTATTTGAGGACTTAAACTCCTCGCAGGCCCAAAAAAGCCTTAGCGCTATAACTTCCCGTCAAGTGGCCTGAAATGGCCCGAATGCGTGCTATCGTGGCACACGCCACTCACCTGTACGAATTCGCACATTCCCACATGAACACTTTTCGAATCCTCATCACTTAACTTGCCCTGAACGATTGATCCCTCCTCATTCCTGTCCATCCCCATGACGGATAATCATCCAAGGGGTTGGGCGATTGACGCATACAAGTCAACGGATTTCCCTTGATTAAGGAGTTATGGGGATTCCGGGGTACATTACATTGCCCCAACAAAACGGTGCTAAGTAAGAACGCTTTATGGATTTTGGTTTATTCAACTCCCAAATCAAGTTCAATTTCCACTACAACATTTGGAGACATTGCCGGCGACTTTTAAGTCGCCGGCAATGTCTTTAGACATTACCGGCGATTTTCGCCGGAAAATCGCCGGTAATGTCTTTTTTTTTTTTTTTTTTTAACATTACCGGCGATTTTTGTCGCCGGTAATGTCCGTCGCCGGCAATCCCTCGATGGTAATGTAAAAAAAAAAAAAAAAAAGACATTACCGGCGACTTTTTTTATGTCGCCGGTAATGTCTTTTTTTTTTTTTTTTTTTTTACATTACCGGCGACATGAATTTATGTCGCCGGCAATGTCTTTAGCTTCGAGACATTACCGGCGACATAAATTCATGTCGCCGGCAATGTCTAAAAAAAAAAAAAAAAATTACATTACCGGCGACTTAAGTCGCCGGTAATGTCCAAAAATCGCCGGCCTTGTTTTTGGACATTACCGGCGACTTAAAAGTCGCCGGCAATGTGTAAAAATGTTGTAGTGTTCCTTAACTCGGGGACTTGGGGGACTTATTAGTACGCCATGTGCGTACCCCAAAAAGCATGCCACTTAGCACCCAAAATAGCCAAAATGGCTATACAAAGGAACAACCATGGGGCACGCTGTAAAAACTACACGCGGGAGTGTGCCGCACCCGCTCGGCCACACGGGGCGTTGCGCACGTCACTCGGCCCGCGTATAGGATAAAGCTGCCAAAAGTCAAGAACGCCCCTCCTTTACACAAAAGATGAATGCCTGCATCAGCCTCATATCAAGGACCACAAGGTATTGTTAACTTCAACTACCCATAATAGGAAGGTATTCACTCCGAGACAAAGATATCAAATCTCTGAACTACTATTCGCCTATGCTTTCTGTCATAACAATTATTGGCTTAAGCATCAGAGTGTTGAAGGCGGACCAACCCCGTCTCAACTTCCTAACGCTTGTTGTTTGATTTACAGCTAGGTGGAGCACTTGAGGATAACCACCCAAGTGCTCAGGAGTAATCCACCCTTAATATCTACCGCTCTTCTGCCTAAGTCCTCCTCAAATTTTGGTAGAAACATTCACCAACCACAAATCCCAGGAATAACAGCTTTTTGGTGCGAAAAGTATAGTTTTTCATATTAATATACAACTTATTCTTCTGCAAAAGTGCCAAAACCTGTTGCAAGTGCAGCAAATGCTCTTCTTTTATCCGAGTATAAATCAGGATGTCATGAAAGTACTAGGGGCATAGATAACCTAAATGGTATCATCAACCACTCATACAACCCTACCTTGCTCTTGAATGTTATTTTCCACATCCCCGGGTTTGATATGAATCTGGTGATATCCACTGTAAAGATCAATCTTTGAGAAGACTCTGGAACCTTCCAAGTTGTTAAGGATGTCTTCCAAATGCGGGATGGCCGGTGAACCTATACTTAACAGTAGTTTTGTTAATGACCCTATTGTCAACACACATTCACCACTGCTTATTCTTCTTGGGGACTAACAAGACAAGAACTACACATGGACTCATACTTGCATGAATGAATCCCTTCTTCAAAAAATCTTCAATTTTCTCCCGCATAATTTCACTCTTTTGGACTCATGCGATAATGTAGTAGATTCGATAAACTAGCTTCTGGCACCAAGTCAATTTGAAGTTGTATATCCTGCATTGGTGGAAGTTCATTCAGAAGCTCCTCTGCCACCAACTCTTGGAACCTCTTTAATATCTTCTGCACCTCAAGTGATATTTTAACCTCGTCTTTTGCAACAATCAACAACCCCTTTACCCAATTGGAAACGCCAACTCAACCTCTTTCATATCTATCTCCATGTCTAATTAGTTGTTGCTAACTATTAGGAAACTACTTTTCAAACCTCCAGTCCTTCTTGTTGGTGCTAATGCAATTTTATGGGTCTTCCACATAAACATCACCATATTGTCTCAACCCTTATGAGTTGCATCAACATCCCACTACTATGGATGACCTAATAGAATATGACATGCATCCATATAATGCACATCACACCATACTTCATCATAATAGTGTTTACCGATTGAAAGAGGTACTTTGCAGATTTCTGTCACTCTTTCACAAGGTCCTTTCTTCACCCATCCCAGCGAGTAAGAGGTGTTGTAAGCTTCTGGAAGCAACTGCAAATGCTCCACCAACTTCTTGGATACAAAATTCTCGTAACTTTCATTGTCCATTATGAGGTTGCACACCTTATTCTTCACCGTGCAATAGGACTTGAAGACAACTATTATTCTCACCCCATTCGAACGAAAACAACTATTATTCTCACCCCATTTGATTTGCAGCAATCCGATTCAAAAGTACTATGGCTATTGGCCAAAAATATGCGGTCTGAAAATTCCATCTAATAAACCTTTTAATTGGATCTCATTAGAAATTACATAATCTCAAAATGTCGAATTGAGATCTGTATATGTCAATGCTCAAGGTTATTTGCAGCAAATCTGAAGAATCTTGAATTTAAGTTCGTGATGGTCGTGGTTTTGTTTTAGTATAGGAGAGTGATAAGTTCAAACTCACCATGAAGATAAGTGAACCAAACTCAAACACTTATCAACTTCTCCTTTATTTTTTACTAAAAGATAATCGTTGTGTAGTGTATAACTTTTATTTCATTTTATCCTACTCTTTCATTCTTCTTGGCTCCATTGACCAAAACCCATATCACAATTCTTCCCTCTCTTCTTTAATTTCGTCCCTCCATATACTACCAATTTTCTACTATTTCTAAACCCCCCCTTAGTGAGTTCTAGTGAACCCAAATTTAAGCAAAATAAGGATTTCACCTACTGTTTTTTTTTAATAGTTCAAAAGACTAAAGTTATTTCTCTGCTCTCACCTTATGTTTTTCTATCCGCTATGTTATATTCTTGTAAATTACATACTAGCATAATACTGCACATTGATCCCTTCTTAAGTATTTAGTTCATCTAAATTTTTGGTACGTAATAGAATAGAAAAAAAGGGAGTACAACAACAACAAAAGTGACCAGTACTTTTTTTTAGTGTTTTCCGTACGTGATAGGTTAGTGTATTACTCTCTTTTGAAAATTTATAACAGGTTTGGGACTAAAAAAAGTGGTGGGAAGAAATAAAAGAAGAGAAGAATATGAGAAGTGAAACAGCAGGGTAAAAAAAGAATAAGAATTATACACTACACAAGGTTTATTTTTTTATAAAGAATGAATGAGAAGTTGATAAGTGTTTGAATTTGGCTCACTCATCCTCATGGTGAGTTTGAGCTTATCACTCCCCTTTAGTGTATACTAATATTTATTGATCTCTTGACAGCTGTGTACAATGGGCATAAGAGGAAGTTTGGCAAGAAACTAAAGAAAGTTTGACAAAAAAAATAAGGAAAAAAGTCACTCACAGGTCTAAACTTTCACCGATGTATCAATATAATGCCCGAACTTCAAAAATTATCAAAAAAATACCCAAACTCTCAAAACTACATTTCCGTGATGCCTAGAACTATTTTCCGTCACAGCACCGTCATTGTTCTATAACAATGACGTGGCATTTTTTTTTCAAAAATTGAGGAGAAAAGACTTTAATACCCTTACAATTTATATATTTTTTAAAAAAAATCCTTTTTTTCCTTTTTTTTCTATTTTTTTTTCTTCCTTTGGTAGCTTGCACTTTGATAGTTTTATAGTTCAGGCATCATATTGACAACTCGGCAAAACTTCAGCCCCTAGGAGTGACTTTTTTCCTATGAATTCATCTCCATCTCTCACTCGTCGTCGAGCTCATCGAAGACGAACCACCAAAAACGTTATCGATTCTCCCTTCTTAGTTTGAAGTGAAACTTGTCTTTGGTAAGTAAAGACTCACAAGGAAGAGGGCTATAAAACCTAGTACATCTCCTTAGCTGAATTGATGCCAAATAAATCAACCTCAAATTTCTATGGTTCTTGAAAATTTCGAACATTTCTCTCCAAATTCGAGCAAAACAAATAAGATATGAGTATTGGGGTTATGAGGAAAAGATAGAGAGGACTTAGATGAAGAGATTGATACCCAACACCACCATTATGAATGATTCGTCTCAGACAAGCTCGACAACGAACGAGAGATTGAGAGGAACTCCTAACCTTGTGGCTAACGTTAGCCACACGCTCTAACCAGCTGAGCTATTCCAGCCGCTACAGTCCACTAAATATGTTTTTTTTAACGGACTACTCAACTTCTCACATCCACCATCCTCTTAAAAGTTAAAAGAGACTACTCGGGCCCAATATGTTCAAACGCTGCTTTTTAGAAGCCCATTCTACAATGAAGTGCCCAGGTCTTCTCTACTCAAGGGAGTGCAAGTGAGCAACCAATAAGCCCTTCCTTGTGGCTGGGCTTTGGTTGTAACGAAACCATATATGCTTAGCCCTTTTCAGGATGAAACTGCCATAGGGTGCTCGCCACAAATAATGTTCAACTAATTTTTCATGTAAAAGCTGGAAATCATTCTCTGTGTGATTTGAACCCTTTCTACAATTTCTAATACAGTAATACGGTGTACATTATTTGATCCTGTAATAGGCTCGATCAATTTCAGATGCCAGAATTCGAGATGGACTTCAATTTTGCCGTGAGAATATCAAATTTGGCCGCAGAGGGGCCAAAAAGGCACGGCGGCCAAACGTAGACGATTAGCCGGGAATTTCTAAAAGGTTATGTTGAACTCAAATTTGATGGCCATGCCAACCCTAAATTTTGGGTACTTTGGAAGTGCAAAGCAAAACGTACATTCAATGAATTCATGACCACATCGGACAAGCTCAGTTTGGAGATAGTTGACAAGTCAGGCTTCAGCACTAGTCTCCTTTCTAAGCATTTGTGGTGACCAAACATTATGGCTTAGAATATCTGCACTGGGGAGCAATTTTGCTCCAAATCAAAATTCCTCTGGTGGGATCCAGTTGAAAATCAAAATTTTTGTTGAAAAACAACGTTCAACGGCGCAGTTGAGGGCCGGCGACCGACAGTTGACAGAGATGAATTCCTCTCCGGCGTTTCTAAATCAACATCGCGAGAGGAAACTTCCCCTAACGGAGCCCATGTACGTGTAATACACGCGTCGTAAAACGTGATTTTTTTTAGCTGGACATTTACGCACCAATCACAGCCCGCCATGTGGCAGGGCTGTCTGCCACCGACTCTCCAACGGATATGGTGATCTGGGCCCTCCATTTTGAATCCAAATTTTGATCAGACGGCCAGGATTTAAAGATAATGACTATGTATTGTAATTTTGGGCCAATTCTTCAAACAACTCCAAAAAAATCCAAAAAATTCCAAAAAAATTCCAAAAATTTTCAAATGATTCCCTACTATTTTTCTATAAATAATATTAATAATTAAATAAAATAAATTTTTATAATTAATAAATAGTAATAAGAATTCCTATTTGTTGCACTACTGCGTAAAAAAAACATGAATAAAACATCATATTTATTGAATAGTGACAGAAATTTCTTAAATAGAAATTTATAGGCCAATAGAACTTCCCGAATGAGTACGGATGCTCTTAGCTTGTTTTGTTCCCAGAGCTCTTCACGGGGGATCCTAATCTAAGAGCATATGCAGTGGCACCAGAAATAGCACGAGCAAGAGTGGTGGCCCGCCGAAAATAGCACGAGCAGCGGCTTTTGAAGTATGCAACGGTGACCATAGCTTCCGGTGACCGATCATTGACCGAGCTCGCGAGCAGCTGCTCGAGCAAGCTTTGCTCGTCTCAGAGGAGGAACAGCCTGGCGGAGCCCACGCACGTGGGTGACGCCAAGTTGCGTGTAATTTTTTTTATTCTCGGCGCGTGCAACACACGTGCCAGTAAATGTAATTTTTTTTTAACAGTTCAACACGGACCAATCAAAATAGGCCACGTGGTGGCCGGGCCAGCTCCCTTCTCCCCCAACAACTAAGTGACCTGGGCCGTCCATTTCAATTCCAAAATTGAATCTGACGGCTCATATTCAAAGACAACGGCAAAAATTTTTTTTCCTGAAACAATAACAGACAAAATCTATATTTTCCCCAAAAAAATTCCAAAAATTTACAAACACCACCCTACAATTTTCCTATAAATACTACATCAATTTTACAAACCTCTCACACTAATTTGTGCACAACAAATTCATCATCTCCCTCCATCTCTTCTCTCGTTCATTTGTATTGTTTTCTCCAAAACAAATGTCGAATTGGCTTGCTTCGAAAGATTTGCAATTGTGCATTTCTTATATGCATATTAACATTGATTCTATCACTGGCAACAAACAAAAAGTCGACAAATTATGGGAAAAGATCTATGCCAATTATTTATAAGATAACGTTCTGTCGATGTAACACATGTCAACTCGTCATTGATCTGAAATCTTACTCGAAATCTTATTCATTTATTATACATGTCGTCTATGTATTGATTGAAAATCAATCAAAATAAAATTTTAATTAAAAAATTAATTTATAAACAGTAATAGAAGATGTTATTTTTGTGCACTACTGCGCGAAAAATAATGATTGCACCTCCTATTTGATGAATAATATATACTCTACCTAAATATTGTAACTCAAATCGGAGGAGCAAGTTCTTCCCACGGGTGTATATGCTCTAAGCTCGTCTTACACTAGAAGCCAAGCAGCAGCAGCAGCTGATTGTACCCTCAAACTGTACATTTCCTTCTTCTATCTCTGCCCTTTGGTTCAACTAGATCTCTGGCCGTACACTACTGACTCTGGGTCCAGTTCCCGATCAAAGTCCAATGACATCGGAACGCGTGCACCTCCGGTCCACCATCTCCTGCGTCAGCTCGTACACGATCGTCACCTTCGAAAAATTGTAGGGCCCCAAACTGATGCCCACTGTCATGCACTTTCTTTCTTCGCTTATTTCATAACCCTACCGCCAAATTTTTTCCAGTTTTGTTTTTACTAGATTTAATTGTCGCCTGCAATTCATATCTTGCTGGATAAATTATAATGGACATCTAAACATAGAAACAGGTAATATAAATTTTCTTATATCAGTCATGTGGCCTGGGAAAAATTTAAACTAGGGTAAACAAGAGTACAAAAATATCCAATTTATGACCTATTTAAGCTGAAAAAAAAACCAAAGGGAAAATGTGTGATGGTAATACAGCGTGAGCTGGAATGCTGGATAATTTCGGGAAGCAAAGAATGAAGCTTTATATCTTGATGATTATGACACAAGGCAACGAAAATTGGAAACAAGAACCAAACAATTTTTACCTAATTTTCATGCTTTTTTCTTCTTCCTGCATTTTGGGCATCACACAAACTTACGAAGAGAAGAGAAAAAGGGGATTAGTGGCAAAGCCTAAAGCTGCTGCCCAATTTTCTTCACTGCAGAAAAGTAGATCAGGTTGGTAAAAAACGCAAACCAAAGAAAGAAATGGATCAAACTTTGAACAACTTCACAAAGGAAGAGTGCCGCAGATCCAAGAAACAAAAATGGTTCTTTCTCATATACATTGAAACTTATTTCAGGAGATTCACACAATTAACATTGTAAATTCTAAAACAAAAATGGGAGCTGCTGCTTTTGCATCCCCCAATTCAATTCAATGTGTGAAAAAAGAAGAAAAAGAAAAATCTAACCAGTAAAACAAAATCTCATACCAATACATACAATCCTATACAACATGAAGCAGCAAGCCCCAAGCTCCACAGCCGAGTCAAGCCAGCGGCTCCCGATTTGATCTCCTTAAAACCCGGCGACGAAGAGAAGTCCGGGTCCGGCGACGGAGACATTTCCGGCGGCGGGGAAATCGGAGTCCCGGACACTGGGGGATCGTCTCCGAAAATCTCTTTAGGCAAGAGAACTTTAGAAACCCCGAAAATGGCGACTGGCTTTTCGTCGAAAACAGTCTGGGTCACCGAGGCCTGGACAATTCCGGTGTTGATGGAGACGGAGCCGTTGTTTCTGCTGATGTTGAGAGTGTAGCTCCCTGCTCCGACTTCCTCGGTGGCCAATGTGGGCTGGACCGGGTTGACAATGGACTGGAGCGAGCCCAATGGGTAGTATGAGTGTAACACATGAAATTTCAACACCACCGATTTCTTACCCGCCGCGAGTGACTGCAGCCTGACGTTAGCAGGGAGGTCAGCGAAGGCGGTGTCGGTGGGCACGAAGAGAGTGATTCCGGCACCGCCTTCGTCGGCCTCGAACTCCTCCACGACGCCCGAGGCGGCCAGCATCGACGCGGCGACGTTGAAGTTGTGGCCGTCGATTAAAGCCTCGGTGATGTTGAGGCCTAAAGGAGGGCGGGTCTCGGAGGCCATGAGGTCGAAGCCGTAAGGGACGAGGAGGGAATTTACTGAAAAGATGCTGACATTGTAAGGAAGAGTCTTGACGAGCCCCAAAACGGTGACGTTTGAGGAGGAGGAAAAGGGCGCAGGGTTGCGGACGGAGACGATTCCGGTGGCGGGGTCGCGCGTGATGTTGACGGAGCCGAAGTCGTTGGTGGCGCGTCCCGTGGTCTGGTAGAGAGTGGTGACGAGTTTACCGGAGGGAGGGATGCGGAGGAGGGCGGAGGGGGAGAGGTACTCGAGGAGGACGTGGTAGCGGAGGACGTCGGCGCGTGAGGATGGGGAGAGGTGGCGCGTGACGTCGGAGGTGGAGGAGAGGAAAGTGTTGGGGACGGCGAGGAAGGTGAGGGAGGAGCGGAGGGAGAGATCTGAGGAGATTGCGGCGGAGAGGAGGGTGGAAAAGTCGGAGAGGTAGGGGAAAGGGGAGAGGAGAGCGGTGATGTTGAGAGAGAGAGTGGTGGAGGGTAGTGAGGTCGAGGTCAGGAGGAGGACGAAGATAAAGATGGACGGGGTAGAATGGGAATTTGGGGTTGTCAAGGCCATTTTTCTCTCTCTCTCTCTCTCTTGCAGAGAGAGCGTTTTGTGTTTTGGATTAATAGTGATGACCGATGAGAGAGTGAGAGTGGGAGAGTGAGTGAGACTGTGAGTGTGATGACGATGATGATCAGAGCGGAAAGGGGGAAATAATGCTTGTCATTTTTGGGTGGGAAAATGAGGTAAGCGACGCGCAGGGCAGGGGATAGTAAAGGAGACGCGCGAGGATAGCTGGCAAGTGAGAGGGGACGGGCAGCAGTAAAGTGTTGAAGGGGGAGGAGAACATGGGAAGTCCGGTAAGACTGTGGAGGTTCATCCCCGAGGGATCGGAACACATGGACTTTAAATCCCAGCTCAGCTCACTGAGCTCAGTACTCCCAACTCTCAAGCAGAACCAAACGACAACCATGCCATATGGAAAATAAATTGGTCAGAAACTACTATTTATATCTAGCTCTTAATTATTTTCTCTCCATTTTTGGTTTAATTTTGTGGACGGTTATTTGAGATTATGTGACACAAAGTTTCTAACGACGATAATAATATCAGAGTTTGGATTGTAATCAATGTTACTTTATTGTAATTAGTTGAGTTTCTTTTTCTGTTTTGAGCCATTGTGGATTATTTAATTTTTGTTAGGATAATTGAATAATTTTTTGTCTTGTTTTTGTTGACAAAAATATTTTCATTAAAAGCATCGCCAACAGTTCTTGTAAATCCTTAACTATCTATATTTTACGAGAAAAATATTTTTTTTAGTCTCAACAGTTCTTGTAAATCATCTTACACTCTATAGAAAGTGAAAAAAATGGATAAATAATCCCTATATCTATAGAAAACTCAAAATTTGTATATGCATCTAAAAACTTGTAAAATTTAATGATTGCCAAATAGAATTCACTATTTCTCCTTAAAATAATTTAAAAAGACAAATATTTAACATAGCATTTAGTTTCATTTGAATAAATACATCATATTCATATCGATTTATTAAATTATGTATGAAAATATTTAATTTTGTAGAATATAATAGAAGATTTGTTAGAGTTGAGCTCCTCTATTTATAGAAATTTTGTGATTTCATCTTTTATAATAGAGAATTTATACAAGAGTTGTTGGAGATACTCAAAGTGAATGAAACGAAAGAGGAAAGATGATTCTTAAGAGTTCAAATTGTATGCCTAGTACATATTATATATTCGATAGAAAATAGGTTGGATAAATTCTCAATATAAACTCGGTCTCCTCACTAATTTCGAAATTTTCTTCTGCACATTGAACTTCCTTCGCTTTTTCTCTTAGAGCAACTGCAGCGGGGGGAGGAATTATGGGAATTCTTCGATTTTTTGGTGGGACCCATGCCGGCAGAGGAAGTTTGGGAGGAATGGAGTGTGCAGCGGGGGAGAGGAGGGGCGTTGACTGGACGGCGACCGAGAGGAATTCTTCTCGGACGAGCGATTTGAGGAACCGGGAGAGGAAGTCCTCCTGACGTCACCACTCACGTGGTTAACGTCAGGCGGGAAACTTTTTTTTAAATCCGACGCGTGTAATACACGCGCCTGGTAAAATTTTTTTTTTAAAAATTACTGAATTACAGATGAATCAGAACGTGACACGTGGCAGCTCCTAAAACAATTTTAAATAAATTATTTACTCTAAAACTTAAAAAAATCATAATAAATAGCTCGAACTTCTGAAAAATTCAATAAAAATACGGACAAGTTCATATTAATGTCATCTATAACTTTCGTGAAGAAAATGAGTCAAAAATCATAACTTAAAAAAATGTCATTTTTGAATCGCGACGAAATAAAGAATCATAATAAACACGTTGTTATAACGAATGTATGCTCAACAAAAAATCTAAGTCCAACATGACTCGGATTACATTTAGCTTCGGGGGCGTTGCCCCTGAGCCCCCACCAGGGTGCGTCGCCCCTGGACCCCGACTCGCTGACCCCCGTATGCTACCGGCATACAAAATTGATTCAAAGCATATTAACGCGCGTTTAAATAGGACTTCCTATTACTTGGAAATTGGTTGAAAATATTACCCGAAAATAAAAAATTAAAATTTTAAATAATAATGAATAGTAATAAGAAGTCTTATTTTTAGCACCACTGCACGAAAAACAGAAATAGGACTTCCTATTGAAGAGGAATTTCTCAAATGGGTGAGGAATTCCTCAAAATAGGAGTTCCTCTCTATTTTATGGGTGCGGATGCTCTTACTAGTCAAAGATCTTTTTATTTTAATTTTAGATTCGCAGTGTAGTAACAGATGTAAAATTTTGGTGCTTTCTTTAACTCCCATAGATGCTACATAATTATTGACACTGGCGGACTGACATAAGGACGAGGGGTCGGTGCTCCCACTGAAAATTTAAGTACATGTGGTTAATTATACATGCAACTTAATATTTTACTATTATTCTTAAATCATGTCCCCACTCAAATATTATTATATTAAAATGGAAAGATAAAAAACTATTCATAAAGCTCATTTGCACGAAAGTTCTACGGACCAAGAAAAAGAGTGCCCAAATAATACATATATTATAAAGAAAAGGAGTATTAAATATAGAAAAAGAAAGCTACTAATTAGAAACAAAGTTAACAAACCCTATATTTTTGTTTTCTTTCTCTTGGACAAACTAAAAGAACCGAAGACAAGCCGCAGCCTGCATTCCCTGCAACTCTGCAAGACTTAACTCACCTAAGAACCAAGGTGAGACTGGTTCAATTTTATATTCTATTTAATTAGAAAGTCAATTTTCTTTACTTTGTGCGATTAATTTATATTATATGGAATATATGCAAAGATAGATTTCTATTGATCGTCTGTTTCTTTTTGTTTTTTTTGTTTTTATATATATATAAAATAGTCAAACGGACATGGAGAGATTTTATAAGAAAGTAACGAAAGAGCCAAATTCTACCGAAATTGATATTGGTAGTTCAAAGAAACGTTGTGTAAAAATTAATATGGCAGATCTTCCATCATATCCTGGCTTGAGAACTCTAATTTTAGATTACGATCCAAATGTTTGAGATGAAATTCGGAGACATTATTATATGCAAGGGCCTTGTTAACCGAACGATTATGACTTTCCTTCACTACCAGAAAAGTCTACTTAGGCGACAAAATATTTACTGTTTCGTCGCCTAAAGTTTACTTAGGGGATAAACATTTACTTGGTCGCCTAAGTTATACCTTAGATGACGAACTTATTTTGTCGCCTAAGTGACCTCTTAGACGACAAAACCATCATTTTATCGTCTAGGAAGAAACCTAAAATGACGTAATGTCAGTGACTTAGACGACGACAGTGTGGTTGTCACCTAGTTCGTCACTTAGGCCGACATACTCTTTTCGTCGCCTAAGTTGCCACCTAAGCGATAAAAGCAACTCTTTTCGTCGCCTACGTTATACCTTACATACCCTAAACACTTAAACCCTTGCCCTTCCCCTAAACCCTTTCCCTTAACCTAGAATTACTTATGCGACGAAATCCGTTGTGTTCGTTGCTTAAGATGAAGTTGAGGCGACGAAATGTAACTGTTTTCGTTGCCTAAGTCATAGTTTCACAATCTGACCTATTAGAGTACGATCATGCATACCATCTTCAAATATAATTTTTTTTTCCTTCAGGGCGTAGAGTAACCAATTCTTGGACTGTAAGTGTCGACGGTTCAAAAATCGGAGTTACAAAGATTTGCATATCAACGTTTCCGTTTCATTGAAATTTTAGTTTTATGTTTGACTACTCTGATCAAACCCTTCCTTAACTTACTTTGTTTTGAATGAAAATTTATCCACTTATATATTACGCGATAATGAATATATCCAACGGTTGTTTTATCCAAATTCAATTTCGTTAAAGTTTATGTGGAGTGAATATAGACATAAGACACTTGAGTTATACAATATTAGTAGATATATAACAAGTTTTTAGTCTTAAGTAAATTTTTATTTCAAAATTCAATTAATTTATAATTAGCTGATAAATTAGGTTTTTACGACATGACAAACATCCATAACTTCGAAAACGGGTTTAGGAATTATTTTTCACGATAGTTTTCATCATTTAACTATTTATCGATAATCACTGAATTGATTCAATCGATTAATTTCTAAATTTATCCGAATTAGGTTCAATTTTTTTTTACAATATTCTATAAATGTAATGATTACATCTGACAATTGATTTTTTTTTTTATAATTCTTAAGCAACTACTAAACATTAATTTTCATTTCTTTTTAAAAAAAAATGTACTTAGACAACGAAATCATGCCGTTCGTCGTCTAAGTGATGACTTAGGAGACGAAATCACACGATATCGTCGCCTAAGTCCAAATATTATGGCGGTTCAATAAACCTCCGCCAAATTTTTTGGAGGTAGTTTAAATGTTACTTAGGCGACGAATGCATGTGGTATTGTCGAGGAAGTCCAATTTTTGGGCGGTTTAGTTTTTTGGAGACCATTTGAACATCACTTAGAGGGTGAAAGTGGTGCGTTTCATCGTCTAAGTAGATTTAATGAACTTAGGCGACGAAACCATTGGTGTCGTCCCCTAAGTCAGCCATTATATCCAGACCCGGATTGACTTCTCCCGACCATTCACTCGATCGATCTCTCCCCCCAAAACCCCAAAAATCGATCATCTCAATCTCTCTCCCCCCAAAACCCGGCCTCCTCCTCCTTACCGCACCACTGTCCTTCTCCTTGCCGACCGCCCGCCATATATACGTGTCCTCTTCCTCTCTCCTTTTTCGATCTGAATCTCCGCCCTCTCTCTCCCAGCCTCCACCTCACCGGAGTTTCCCTCCCCCCCCCCCCCCCTCGTCGCCGACCGGTAACTCCGATCCCCTCCTTCCTAATTAATCAATTAATATATATATATATATTAGTATTGTGTATGTATTTGTACTTGTATTTGTGTAGGTATTGTATTGTGTATTATGTACATATTTGTGTATGTATTATATGCATTTATGGATTTATATATGAATTAGATTAAATGAATTAGCTAGATTAATTTATATATATTGTATTATTTTTATGTGAATTAAATTAAATGTGGGTATATTGTATATAGTTAGATTAATATTATATGTGAATTAATTTGGACATATTGTATTTTAAAACTAATTTGTGATTTAATATGGGTATATTTTATTTGGTAAATTGGTAATATAAATGCCACAAAATAAATTGGATAATTAAATTGGTGAGATTTGAATAAATTAGATAAATTTGGATATATTTGTGAAATTTGGATAAATTTGTAAAATGTATATAAATTGGATAATTTTGTAAAATTTGGATGGTAAATTAGTAATATGGGTATATTTTATTTGGTAAATTGGTAATATGTATAGAATTGAATTTAATCGTACGTATATTGATATTATTTGTGAAATTTGGATAAATTCAATTTTAAAAAAATTAAGAGAAATTGGATATATTAATTTGTGAAATTTTGATAAATTAGATATATTTATATTTCATGAAATTTGGATTAATTTGGATGAATTAATTTGGATATATATTGTTAATAAATAATTTTTTCAGCTTCATTAATTATAATCGATGGCACCAAAGAAGAGGCGATCGTAAGAAGAGAGGGAAGCCGAACTCCAATCCATTGCACAAGCAATGGGTTGGAGCCAAACTGAGTCGGAGGAGACCGTTTCGGCTCCTCCGAATCGTTCGGGTATACCGACTCTGACTGGCCCAATCCCTCATGCTCCAAATGAGGCGGTCATTGCCCATACCGATGACCCATCCGTCATCGCTAGCGGCGACGTCTGAAGGTCCCACAGAGTCGGTCGACGACTCCGTTCACTACAGCGCACGACGCACGGCGAGGAGGCAACCATCAAATGAGGTCCCCAAATGGAGTCGGGGACTTGGGAAGGCAGCGAAAACCGAGCGCATAGTCAGGTTGACCGGGAAGAAGATTTCGGTGTCGTTCGACGATTTCACCCGAGGCCCTCTGTCCTCGCAACTCTGCATTCTCATGTCGCACACTATTGGGTCAATCATAGGGAACAACATCCATATATTTGCCACTTCGTGGAATAAGCTGCCTAAATCCGAGAGGTTGAGGGTGTACCGCGAACTCTCGGTAATACTATTTAATTTTTTATATTTTTATAACTAATTACCAACCACGAAGCTAGGCATAATGTTTAGGTTCTCATTTTTTTAAATTTTTTTTCTAGACACATTTCGATATCGATAGCATGCCGGAGATGATGAAGCACATCAACACCGTGGTCAAGAATATTTTCAAGGATTGGAAGTACGACCTCCACAAGTACTATCTTTGACACGGCGTGGCGCCTGTCTCACATGAGCTGCGGAATGAAAGGGAACAAGAGTGTGAATGGTTGGTCGGACACTTTGAGTCCGACAAGTATAAGGTTTGTCTTCATTTTCTTTAAATTGAGAAAATTAAATAATTTCTTAATTTTAACCTTTTATTTATTATTTAATAATTTTTTTGTCAACAGGTTAGGTCGGATACCAACAAAGTAAACCGTGTGAAGAAGGATAAACACCATACTTCGGGCTTTAAAGGCTTCAAGTTCATCGCAAAGGAGCACAAGGATGCAGGTTCGAAGCATTCTCTCTTAGATGCTAGCGTCTCGGCTTATGTCAGGCCCGAGGTCAACGATGAAGCGAGTCAACAAGAGGTAAGTGACTCATCTTGCCTAACTCAATTCAATTTAATCGTACTTCCAAAATGTATCGAAATTTACTATAACGGTAATTGTATTTTTAATTTCAGGCGCGGTTGATAGAAATGGCCCAGGAGCAGTTGGCGAACACCCATCTAGAAAACCCGGGTATGACGCTGGAAGAGGTTCCCCCTCTATCGGTGGAGAGCCAAATTGCTATTGCCGATGTTAGTTACAGTCGCTGAGCTAACAAGGAAGTTTGTGGGCTTAGATGGAGGGTCCATAGAGATTTGTAGTCCCAGCCATCCAGATCGTCGTCCAGTAGGCGAGGTAGGGTCGATGCCGAGGCGGTCCAAGCCGCACAAGAGCAGGCTCAATTGGCACAGGAGTCTGTCGATCAGGCCTGGGAGCATATCAAGTCGATGCTGGGGACAGCTGGACGCGCAAAACCAAAGAATGGCCAACTTCTTCGCGATGTGCGCACGCATGGGTTGCCTGTTCCCGAGGACTCTTGTCGTCCCCCCCTATCCTCACGGATCCAACGACGATGATCAGACCGCTGGCAGCGGAATAGGATGCCTGTTTACACCCCCCCCCCCCTCCCAATAGTTTAGTTTTGTATTTTCTTTAATTTGTAAAAACTAAACTTGTATTTTCTTTACTTTAATGAATATTTTATTGATATAATTAATTTTTATATTAATTTATAATTTTTAAAAGTATTATTAATTATTTATTTAATTCAGAAAAAAAAACATAATTATTAACTTAGGAGAAAATTTGTAAAACAAAATCAACACTCAATGGTACCGAGCACCGACCCTCAAACGCTACGTGAGTAAAGTTTCCTGAGATTGATCCAATCTAAAACAATTTGGTCAATTCCATCTATTAGAGATGGATCATATCTATAGCATTTCTTATAATTTTGTTCCTCCATTTATTTAAAAGAAAAGGAAATTGGGGTGTTTAAAGTGGTTAGCAATCGAAATGGAAAAAATTCTTTTTTTCACCATCAGGAAAAAAAATGAAAATGGAAATGGATATTGGAGGTGGATAGAATTCAGCTCATATTGGTCAAATGCATGTCGGTCTATGTATATAAGAGAAAAATAATTTGCACACATGACGTGTGGAATAATTGTCACCAGCTCCTTCTGTTATTAGCACCGCAATTTTTTTTATTTTTTTTATATTGAACTAGAGATTTGTTTAAGCAAAGTATATTCTTGATCTTTTAGTTTGTGTTTTTTCTTAATAAAATTAGAAGTAAAGATTATAGCAATCACTGATTTATAGGAATACTGATTGTAATTGATTGTAATATCTATATCTAAGGTCATCTATCAATGAATAAAGTTATAGTTTTCAGTCTATATCTATTGCATATTTGTTTATCCTTCAACATGTTATTAGCATGCTCTGAGCAATCACCACAGAGATAAGAAAAAAATCTTAATTTTAAACACCTAACATCCTCCACCATCATTGCTGGTCAACTCCTCTGTTACCGGCCATCTCTTTCCGTCGACTCTAACCACCACTATTTTCATCCACTGTAAGCATCTCCTTCAAGATTCGTCAACAAACTACAACTGCAATCATACCGAGCATAACATCAATTGAGGTCAATTTTCTAACCCCCTCAATTTAGAAATTAGATTGTAAAACTTAATTTCCGCAACACCCTAGATCTAACACTATATTTAGGTTGTTTATTACTTTAAATTATATTGTGATATAACTATGTCGAGGAAATGAGATTTCATCATCTCTTTACTTAAATTTTTTAGCCAGTGACGATCATGGGGGAGTCACAGTATTGAAAAAAAAAATGATATAAGTGACTGATTTTGATTGTCATGGTTCTTGGGTGTGGTATGAAGCTCTCGTTTATCAAGTATCGATTTTTGTGACCATACATCTTGAATCACATTCCTATTCCTTCAACTTAATATTAGTGATCGTAGTTTTGATCATTACTAATTATCTCATTTGTCTCTTTAGCAGATGACTACAACCACTAAGCCGGCCATGCCAGAGTTTAACGTACATCTTTGATTCCAATGGAACAAAGTATCATCATTGGGTCTCTGATGTAGAAACACATTCATCAGAAAAGGATTCACCAGGACCATCTACCCACCAAAAAATGTGAATGCAGTTTAACCCACTGTAGCAGTTAAAACTCAAGCTTTCATATTTTTGAGACGTCATATTCATCCACTTCTCAAGATGCAATGCTTGAAAGAGACAGATTTCAAGAATTTATGGGATGTTCTGAAGCAACGCTTCAAAAATGTGCATGATGCATAGCTTCCTAAGTTGACAAAAAAATGGGAGACAATACATCTTCTAGATTATCCAAAGGTTGATGCTTACAACCAGGCTATGTTTGAATTACAATCTGAGATGAGTTTCTATGGGGTTGACAAGAGTGATCAAGAAATGATCGAGAAGTCTTTGAACAGCTTTCCATCTTCCATGAGTATATTGGCTCATCGATCAGTACCAGATTGAGTACGAGCAAGGAAAAATCACAACATTCTGTGATTTCATGAATATCCTAGCTAAGAATGAGAGACATCATGAGATAATTCTAAAGAATAACTCAATGCCCGCTCGTATAAAGAAAACACCTGAGAATTATAACACTGGGGGAAGGGACGTAAGGAAAATAAGAACATTTGTTTTGAGCCTTACGACAATGGTGGAAGAGAAGGGCGCGATCAAAGTCGAAACCGGTCTTGGTATAGAGATAGAGGCACCGACTCTAATGAGAACAAGTCAGGTTCCAAGAATGATAAAAATTCTTCACACTCTGTTCCGTCTGGAGAATACACTTATTTTAAGTGTGACTATACCAAGCATATGCACAAGCAATGTCGTGAAAACAAAGAAATTCAAAATATCTATGAGAGTCACAAGCAATACTTGACACAAGAGGCTAATTTTGTTGGGGGGGGGGAGACCATGAGATGGAAGAAGACTATGATGACAATCTCATTGTAGCAGATGACAAGAAAGAGAACCTTGAGACTCTGAATTTTGATTGGTCTATGTATTGGGCTGTTAATTTTGTTATGTAATCAAGTTTAGTTGTTGCTTTTGGCTTGTTTAGTCATGTTTTGTGACTTTGTTTTTAGTCGTTGTGGAATAAGACATCTTTAATGCAATTGAGTTGGCAAAGTAATAAAATTTCTCTATTTTCGGTATATGCAAGTGTTGATCGAGAATGTTATTTTACTTCATAATGCATGAATGGTTCATAATATACAATATTCCATGACAATATGACACCCAAATTTCAGGAAAAATGAAAAAAGAGGGGACATTTTGATCCCAGGCGTCTTGACCCATTGAGAGTTTTTGTCGACCCATTAAGATATATACCATGGATCATTTTTTGACTTGTTTTCGACACGTCGAAATTTTTTCCTAATTTTCTTCGATTAGTCGGAGAATGATCATCCGTTTGGTTTCGAGATATTTCGACCTGTCGAGATGATCACTCTATATCGTTTTGACATGTATTTTGACCCGTCAATTTTTTGTGATGTTTACTTCGACCCATCAAAAGTAGTCCTCATATCAATTTTTAGTTCTCTCGATCCATCGAGACTGCATTCTGGATCGTTTTTCGCATAAATTTGACCCGTCGAGGATCATAGCTCTGCATGAAGTTGTTAAATAGTGTGTCTGACTTAGGTCAGTAATACACCATATTCGAGGGTCTAGTGAATTACTATCTACTACGACAACACCAATTTGTATTTTTGAGGATATACGACTAGCATTGAGAAAAAGAAGTTGGGTGATATCACGGGTGACCATACTAAATATATTTCGGCAAAGTTCTTCTTCAATCAGCATCGACAACAGTTCTTGAATATCCATGTAAACCAGATCGATTTTGCGGATAATGTTGCGGACTTGTTCACCATGAAGTTTTTGTTAATTTTGCAAAGTTTTTAGTGAATCAACAAGTTATCTATCATATATTAGGAACTTGACACAAAGGGGAGTGTTTAAGAAAAGTATATTCATGTACATATACCTAATTTATCACCTCATTACGTACGTGCTTAACCAACCAGGGCCATGTAACTAAGTTTCACCGCCAGTACTAGAGCATAGACCGCCCAAAGAGAAGCAAGTGTGATGCCCATCCCGAATCTTGAATCGGAGTCAGTATCGCTCACGAGCCCGAGTAAGATGCTGTCAAAGAACACTTCAACAAAAGGGTAAGAACATTGATCCCACATCGAAGAAGTGGTACGGGCCCTAACCTTAACCACCATTATAAGTCTGGCAGTTCAGCATTAACGGTACATATTCATTACTTTTTTACGTCGTTACTCTGTAGAAATTATATCTTGTTACTGACTTAGGCGTCAGAGGGTTGAAGGCCGGCACTTCCGGTCTTTCCTTGACGATTGTCCTTCTTAACAGCGCAAGTTACTGACAAAGAGCGAAGGATAAAGTAGTAGGTAAAGCAAACTTCCAAAGCAAATTTTGAGAGCGATCACCGAAAGCAAAGAGCGAAAGTGAAAGGCGAAACTGGAAGAGTGAAACATCAACAATCATCCCCATTTCAATATCAAAAGCTCTTAGTACTTTTGGGTATTAACATTGACACCGTCTGTGGGAAACCATATAGGAAATGTTTTTCCAACCATGAAGCAATCAGCAAAAGCAAGTCACGAATCATGGATAAGTTCCTCACTCTTGGTATGACGCCAAACACGTAACAAGATATCCTCCACCTAATCTCGGGTACAGACGGGACTATAGAAGAGCCCGCGCTGGTGCAACGTCCAGGCAAGCAACACGTCATAATAAAGTAAGGAGCAGCAATGGTAGTTGAAATGCGCTTCAGCAAATGGAGCACAAGTATGAGTTAGCAATGCGGAAGTGGATGGAGCTCGAGAGGGCGAGAGAATTTGAGCATCAACGTTACATACAGGCTGAGTCCAGATTGAAGGCAGTAGAGGAAAGATAGCTAATATTGGAATCTACGAGGGACTCGCAGAGCGAGCAACCTCACCACGTACCCACCGTAAGGAGGAAAATGATTATCCGCTCACCCTTGCGACCGAAGCATTTGCGGAATACAGGACCACTTCTAATGCTCGTACGATTACAGCGCAACCTCGAGTTAATCAATGTTGCCAATAAAACAATGGAACCTCCAAGGATGCCACCTCAGCGTAACGTCACTCTGGAATAACATTGCCAAGACGCGGAGGTTTCGGCTAGACTTCCCTGATAGGATGTCATGATCCACTTGTTGGCGTAGTCTAAGGAAAGTTACTTCAATCGTACGCTCCCAATTGTTCGTGTCGAGCCATTCTCGGCCTATATCATGGCTCGAGGCTGACACCCATTAGCAAAGGTAAAGATAGAGCAATACAAGGGGAAAGCTGACCCATCCCTACACACCGACGTGTGTGTATTGGCCACGACAGGCAGGGGCCATGACAATGTGACATATTGCTACCTATTCATGGAAAGTCTAGCGGGGGACGCGTTGAGTTGGTTTTTCAACCTCCCTTTGCGATCCATCTGCTCCTTCTCAGAACTCGTCAGGGCATTTCTAAAGCGTTACATCACAATGGCAAGCAGAACATTGACGTACAACCAGGTAAGGCTGTTAATACCGAACCGAAAACAAACCAAAAATCGAACTGAAAAAACCGAAATCGAAAAAATACCGAACCGAAAAACAAAAAAAACCGAACTGAACCGAAAAATTCGGTTCAGTTTTGATTTTTTGCTCTAAAAAAACTGAACCGGATCGTTTGAACTGAAATAAATAAAACGACGTCATTTTACAAGTGTCAATCAAGTTTGATGTTGTTTGGTATGTTGTTGAGTATCTCTCTTTGTCCCATATGAAAGTAGTATTTGGTATGTGTCATAGTTTGATACTTAACAATGATTATTGGGGTACTTGTAGGTTTAAGAAAAGGAATGCTAAGTTGCCAAAGAAAAACCCCATAGCTAAGAAAGTGAGAATAGTGGACAAGTTGAGTATAGTTTGAGAATGGATTCAATTGAGTGTTTTTATGTGATATTTGAATTGTATTTTTATTTGGATGGATTGTAGATTGTTTTAAATTTGGACTATGGAGTGTGGACTTTGGTTTATGTTTGTTGATGTTTGAAACTTTGAATTTGTGATGTAAACTTTTGGTAAACATTTGGTCATTTTCTATGGTTTGAAACTTTGAATGTGTGATTTGTGACTAATTATATTTGTTGTAGTTTGATTCGATTTGACATAAACTATGTTTCACACTTTCACAAAGTTATTGAAAAAAGTAGTTAATGAAAATCTTCGAATTTTCGAAACTAATAGAAAGAAACAATATTGTTTTTAGAATTTTTTTTTAATTTAAAAAAAAAACCATAAAAACAAAAAAAAACGAACCAAACCGAACCAAACCATTCGGTTTTTTGTAAAAAAATCAAGAAAACTGAATCGAACCGAACCGATTAAAAAATACAATTCGATTTTCGGTTTGGCCTAATAACCGAACCGTTTGTACCGATTAACAACCCTATAACTAGTTGCAAGAAGTCCGAATGGAGCCAACAAATGGGTTGTCTACCTTCATCTCTCGTTGGAACATCGCTATAGCACATTGTCAGGACATCACTTACGAATCCGCATTATGTGTACTCTGAATCGCACTTCAGACGTTCTTGCTAATGTGGAAGCTCAATGAAACCCACCCTGCACTTACATAAGACAAACTGCTCGACCGTGTAACATCACATGCACAACTGAAGTTACAAAATTTAGGTATCAACCCAACACCAATGCAACAGGTAAACACATTTTCTAATGCAGTGACTCTTAGTATGCAGGACCCGGTACCAGCACCAACGCCAGCCTAAGCCCCATTGCGGGCATGATCAGACGTAGAGCCTCGAGGGCATTCTCGACGGGATAACCACAGGGACAACCGTTGATCCGGTCATCACCGAAGGTCCTATGGCAACCAAAGCGGTTACGACGGTGGCAACATAAGGCAGCGGGAGGACCAGAAAGATCAGCCAAGGGACGTAGTCGCAACCCGGCCCCGATATGAGCAACATGCGTTCAGTATCCTCAATTCCAAATACAAGGACATCATGGTTGACAATTCGGACCTATTCCCTTTACCACTAAGGACGTAACATACTTCAGCCCTCCAAAATACGGGGAAATGGTGCAAGTTCCACAATACTGAATCTCATGACACCGAAAAATGATACAACATGAAGGAGATGGTGGAAGTGCAACTCAAGAAGGGCAAGCTAGAAAATACAAGTCTGACGGTGCCACCCAGCCAAGAGGGGGAGTAACGCATATTAGAAGGATCAACGAAATTACGGGCAAAAGATTCAAGGCAGAACGAAAGCTTGAGCGAGCTGTATTCAGCCTACAGTAAGGACCAACAAAGATAGCAAAACCAAGATGGGACTCGATTACCTTCCACGAGTCCAAGGAGCATGGAAGACCACTTGTATCTGAGTATTACCCATTTCTCATCGACGCTAAAATCAACATGTGCAGTGTGGGGAGAGTATTGATCGACACCAATTTCGTTGTCAACGTCATGTTCTTACCAGCGTATAAAGCACTAGGGCGCCTCGGGTCGAAACTAAAGCAGGACCACGAGCCTCTAATAAGCTTCTCAGGGGACAAGATCCAACCTTTGGGTAGCGATTACCTATGACTGGCGATAGTCCAGGAAGACTGTTATGCAAAGGCCCACATGGAGTTCCTTATCGTAGACGCACCGTCATACTACAACACCATCATCAGATGCAATACGCTCATCTGTATACATGCCATTGTTTCATAGCGGATGCTCCTGATGAAATTTCCTACCCCCTTTTGCATATGTTCAATCTAAGGGACGACTCCAACACTCTCAGGCGTAGACTCCTCGGCCACGTACCCAGGCAGAGAAGTGTGTCTCCTAACGGCGAATCCATTATCCCAGGTCCCCGAGGACCCTAGAAAAAGACCATTAACGGCAAGTCTCGTGGACAAGGCATCCACGAAGATCATCCCAATATCGGAGAGGCATCCTGAAAGGACAGTCTGAATCGAGGCAAATTTGGATCCAGAAATCAAGACCAGACTCATCTCTATCCTCTGAGAATGCAGTGACATCTTCGCATGGTCTTTCGCCAACATGCCAGGCATCTCCACCGAATTCATATCGCAAAAACTCGGTATCTCCTCGGATGTAGTGCCAAGAAAATAAAAGCGGAGAGCATACATTGAGAAACAATACGCAGTGATCCAGAAAGAGGTAAAAACGCATTGACATAGGCTTCATATGATAGGTGCATTACCCCGAATGGGTATCAAACATCGTTATGGTCAAGAAGAGCAGAGGAAAGTGGAGGATGTGCGTTGATCACACCAACATAAACAAGGGCTTCCCAAAATATTCTTTTCCACTACCCCAAATTGACCAGCTTGTGGATGCCACGAGTGGCTACGAGCTCCTATCTATAATGGATTGTTACTCGAGCTACAACCAGATCAAGATGGATCCGGCTAATACAGAGGCCACATGCTTCACAATGGACAAGAGACTTTATTGCTACAATATGATGCCATTCAGGATGAAGAATGTTGGTGCAACTTATCAATGATTCATGATAGAGCTGCTGGGACCGCTCAACGGCGTTACAGTAATGGTCTACGTAGACGACCTCGTGGTCAAAAGCAAAAGCAAGGGGGATCACGTGAAGGATCTAAAGGCAGTACTGGACATCCTCATCAAGAACGGGATGAGATTGAACCCTGCCAAGTGCATCTTCGGAGTCTCGGCAACTAAATTCCTCGGATGCATGGTAAACCAGAAAGGCATTGAGGCCAACCCTGAGAAAATACAGGAAATCCTTAACATGAAGGCCCTAACAACGAAGAAATATCTCCAGACTCTGATAGGGAAGCTAGCATCACTTTCCAGATTCATATCCCGCTACACAGACAAGTGTCACCCATTCTTCAAAACCATCCGCACAATGAACAAGAAAGCAGTCAAGTGGACGGATGGGTGTGAATTAGCCCCAATACTAGGTGAAGTTTTATACATTTACTTATTTGTTTCACTAATATCAGTTAGTTCCGCTCTAACGACTATTCTTGCTCTGCATCTGCTTCCTTCTCGGAGGCACTCTGGTGCTCTCTATAGCTGGCAGTGAGAGACAGCGCATCTTCATTCAAAGCATGGCAATCAAGGTTGGAAAGAAGTGAGACCCGTGAGGATTTGGGGAGTTCTCACCATTCGAGGTCAGGACTTGCTCCACATTCTAATGTCTTCGCTCAACCTCTTCTTCTTCCCTCTTCACCGCAGCCAGTAGCTCGGTATGCTTCCTATCTCTCTCCTCGGTGATCCAGCGGTTATCTGTGAAGAACTTCTCACTCAACCATCAATTCACCTGGTACTTCGAGACCGTCTCCTGAATACCCCAAGCGTACACTGTGTGTTCCATAATTACATTCTAATTATGTGCTTAACCTTATGCTTAATGCTTGCCTTCTTGAAATAAAGTGTCATTTTTGATACGTTTCCTTGTCATGCTAGGAAATGATGAGTTTTCTTGGAAACAAGTTTAAAGATGGAGATTAACCACTTTTTGAAGAAGTCAAGCAAGTTTCCTAAGCATTTGGAGAAGAATCACCAAAATTTAGAAGAAGACAAAAACTCAACCGGTGGTCAACGGTTAACTCCGGCGAGTCTTCACCGGTCAATGACCAGGTCAAGATATGATGGCCCAAGACTTCATAGCCCAAGCCCACAAGAGCCCACATAAGAAGATATTTTGGTGTTGAGACATGCACATGCAACTCACGTGACATGGGTGAGCCATCTTAGGACCACCACTTAAACCTAAAAACGTGGATCATGTCTAAGCTTGAATTGAATTATTTGCACCCAAAATATCTCCCTCAACAATATAGGGTCGAGCTCCCCCTCACACACAGAGAACTCTCCTCATTTTCATATTTTCCATAGTTTTGCGCTCTCTCTAGACCCCTTATCCTTTTTCGAACCCTCTAGCACTCTCTTCTACATCTCCTCCTCCTTTTTTAGGCCAAAACACTTCAATAACCACCACTATTAGAGACATAGCTATTCCCTTTCTTGGATAGAGCCGAACCTCTCCACCACCACACCATCACTTTGGCCTATTTGGGTATTTCTCTCTCATCTTTCCCTCTAGGGTTTGATTTGGTCTTTAGAGTTCAAAGGAGTGGGAAGTAATCCTTCTTCCCCTTGGCTCCTTAGGATCCTAAGTACTACTTGTACCCCCTCTTGAGGATTTGGTGCTAGCTTGGAGTGAAGAAGTGGAGGTAGAAGCCTTGGAGTCATTTGATGGAGCTTTGGCTAGGGGACTCTTTGTTATTTCTTTCCTCTTCTTGTTTTTAGCATGTATCTAGTCTTTCTTTACATTATGCTTAATGAGTAATTGCCTTTTGGAAGGCTAGGGTTTTCATGTACATACAACTATGTTTTGAGTTATCGAATTAAATTTGGTTTAGTGTACTACATGTTGTGAATGGTTTCGATAACTTTTGATGTGATTGTGGTATGTTTGCATGTTTGAGCTTGATTCAATGGTTTCATATTCTTATCTTATCCATGACTAAGTTGAGATATGTTTAGAGAGGCTAAAAATGAACCTAAGTGAACTAGTCACTCACCTAAGGCAGATAAGCATGTAAACATAACATAGGTTGCATTTGAGAAGATGAGCTTAAGGTTTAGTTTTCATTGGGCCTAAGCATTGACCGAAGCCTTCTTGAAGTCCAAATGACTCAAGGATCTTTGGTCAAGGTTACATTGACTCGAAGGGGCTTTGTAGCTAATCATTATTTCTTCTAATTTATGTTCTAAAAGGCGTGGATTAGGAAAGTCATTAGAACATACTTTCATGTCCTCTAATAGGGACTTAGGAAGGAAAGTCATTTACATTTATCTTAAGTGAACACATATCGAACTCATTAGGCATGTGGTGTGATTAGTTACGATTCGTAATTGAGTTGCATTCTAGTTTCAGTTTGCTTTATATTTGAATATTAGACCGGAACACTTCTAGTGCCCTAATGGCCTAGGAGATTTGGTTCATAACCAATGGTGACTCCAAAAGATCACGAATTGGACAATCACGTGTGAATCAGACTAAACTCATAACTTGGACATTGTTGGTACATTGAGTTGACTAGTGGCGATATCTCTAGCCGACCAAATATTTACATTTTGTTTGCTCTTACTTTATGTTTTCACTTAATTTAGTTAGTAAACATTCAATTAACCTTTCGTTTAACCACTCATTGTAGTTCAACCATCCCTTGCAATGCTAAGTTTCCAAAGGACTTGGTCTTGTTAGATACACTTCCATATCTTGCTTTTGTTTTAGTGTCATGTCTTGTGTCTAGTTAATCTGTAATTTCAAGTGCTTAATCGAGTCAAGCTAACGAGTTTAAGTGGTCAATCCTCGTGGGTTCGACACTCAACTTCTTTACAAATATATAACTTAACCCCGTATACTTGTGGGTAAGAGAAATTCACTTAGCCTTAGACTAATCAATACCCCAAAGGTTAGGGGGATAAATCTCACGAACATACACCCCCCTCATCGCCTCTTTGTATTCGGCACCCTGCCTGAAATCCTCAACAACGTCAGAGAGTTCAGCTTCACGACAGGACTCCATCTCTTTTATTTGGACTTGGAGCGAGGTCACTTGGCTGGAAGATCGTTCATACTCCCCACAGACCAGCCCAAGATTACCCTGGACCCGTTTAGGCTCAGACTCCAACTCCAAAACCTACTGGCGCGACTCAATTAAGGAGGAGTTTGCCGGGCTAAGCTCGCCCTCAAGCTTGTCGCACCTCTCCAAGAGGTGAAGTCACTACTCGCTAGCGGTCACTAGCTATATCTCTTTCTCGGCGAGCTCCCTAGCCACCCGAGTGAGTTCAATAGCAGACATGGCCATCTCCCGTCGTTGGTGGCACAAAAGATGGAGAGAAGCGGTTGTCGTAGGGATGCACTCATCCGTGCCTTTGACTACTCGACACTTGTCAAAAATCATCAAAATAATAAAATAAAAATAAACACTTAAATCGAGGAAGTACTCGATATGAAAAAATCAACATCGACTAATCTAATTGAAGAACATATCAAACAATTGGTTACGACGAAATGGTCGTAACGATATAAAGTAAAATTAATTAATTCGTCGTCCATCAGCACTGCGCACCTATTGGGTCGACGAAGCCTAAATGGCAAATTAACCTCACGATTAAGCGATACGAACTTAACGACATATAACTTGATAAGTTTTAGAAAATAGTTTTCTGGTCACGTGTCACCACATGCGGCGAAAAGTGACACCTCACTAGAAAGCTCTCATTGAGCTGAGTATTTTGTCTAACAACATGAAAGGCTAATTCGGCCGAAAAGCTTCCCGAAAACACTGAAAACACAAACTTGCTGGAAAATGATTTCGACGAGGCAGCGAAGCCATCGAGCCACTGCTAGGCTTAAGGCTTACCCCAATCAACTCGTGAGGATGAGGGGAGGAAAAATCCCTCCATCCTCGGCAGCCAAAGCCACTAGCAACCGCCGTACTCGGTTGAGGATGAAACGATATCGACAGAAATCGATTCAATTTCCACGAGATGTACTTGCAACCAAAACCCTCAACACATATACATAATCATGACACAAAATCTAATCAAATTATACCTAGCTCGTCACCAAAAACATCGCCAGCGACGACGGCGTAAAACTACCCGAAGCCCTAAAACTTACTTTCTTCGATTCTCTCTCTACAAGCTTAAGTTGAAGGTAGATATAGGGAGGAGACGTCAAGAGCAACATAACCCATCCAAAATAATGGCTGGAGGTGGACGGATACCGTCGCACCACCGCCACCAACTTTGCCGACGATTTGGGTCGCGGGAGCTCTGGTGAACGCTGGTTGGCCCAAACTAGAAAGTCTGAACTTTCCAAAAACGGAAAGTCCTATTTACACTCCAACATTTATAGGTAACTCGATTTTCGATAATTCGTCAAACTTTCGCTGACCATAACTTTCTCGTCGTAACTCCGATTACGACATTCCACACGTCTATGAATTCAACTCGACAAATACTACGATTTTCATCTGAATTCAACCAACTTTGACAATTTGATAAAAATTCAACCTTTGACCTCTCAACATTTACTAATGATAAAAATTATTTACTGTAGCCACTAAATTAAACTCGAATTTTTCATAAATGATATAAATTACATAAAAAGGTCAGGGTATCACAGCTCCCGCAGCTATGTCCACCACGATATGCACCTCAGCCGGAAGCATAAAGACATTCTCAGCAGAGTAGGGAGGAGGAGCCGACCAACCACCAGAGTTGGGAATCTCAACTGTCGTTTCCAGCTGCTGCACGTTCCTCGAAGGTAAATCTAAAACAGTCTCATCATGCTCGCCTGACTTAAAGCTTTCATTAACTAAGTCTACATGGGCCTAATTAGGGTGACTAATCTTACCACTCGAGCGGATGACGCTACAGCCTAGTTGGCCATCAACGGTAACAATATCGTTCTCACTCCAAGAGGTTGACCGGGACACCTTTCTCAGTCGACCAGCGGTGTTTGCAACCTTGCACTTCTCGCGGTCAGCAGCTTGACGGGGTAGGACAATTGAAGATGCAGAAGCCTTGTGCTTCCCAGCAGCAACCTCTACCCTAATCTGATCCATCTCTGAAAGTGACAGGGGTGGGATATCCTATGGCATGGTTAAAGTCACATTCATCTCATGTCGAACATCAAAATCAATAACCTATGCCTCAGGCACTTTTGAGGTGAAACTCACGATCAGATCGTCAATATTGCTTAAACTGTCCATCTTCTGAGAGAGGCGCGTATTAGCAATGTCCATCACAGTCAAACATCACGTGAAGGTAAGATCACAAACAACACATCCATAAAAAAGAGCATTAGTAAAACCAGAAAGGGATCAGAGCACCATACCAGGAGCCTATGCGAGAGCTTCTCGGTGAAGGAAGGCCTAATCATTCAAGAGATAGACGTGGCGAAATTTCTTCGAAAAACCTTTCTCAATACGATGGCAGCGGCGATGTTCGGTGGCATAAAGGCAGTACCGATGATTAACTACAAATGTGACGCAAAGCGTTAGTAAAACAAAAAAGGAGTAAAGAAGATGTAGAAGAAATTACCCCACGTAAGGAAACCCTAGCCCACCTCTAGCCATAAACCAATTCAACACTTTTGGTCCCCGCACCTCGGCCGCGGGTCTGGCTGACTCGCCCTCGGCAATAAAATGAGTTGCACGCCAATTAGGGTTAGTCATGGGGATGATATTAAATAACTAAAATGTCCCCTTCATACGTCTGGCTATGAGATGCAGCATACCACCACAATCTTTCTTCGATGAATACTGCACTTCAAAGTAGTGCAGAACTTCGTTTTTGGTAAGAAAGCCAAGTCCGACAGCGTGCCACAAAACAAACATCGCGTTCAAAATTTGTAGCATGATGGGTGTAACTTGACCGATGGCACAGTGCAGTGAGCTAAAAATATATTGATGAAAGGGATGGAGCGAAAGGCAGAGACCGAGTTTCAGGTGCATTATCCCAACGGTGACACGTCCCTTTCCCGGTTTGGTAAGCAGTTCACCTTTACCCACTTGTTTAAGAAGGACCGATGGCGGTATCCAAAAATTAGCCTGCATCGCCACCATGCCAGTGAAAGACATTGACTTCTTGGGATCCTGCACCTCCTTTGAATCGCCATGCTGCCAGTTTCGTGGAATTGACATCGCCAGCATTCGTTGGGCCGGAGGAGCAACGTGCACCGACTAAGCGAACATTGTCACAGAGGTCGACGGGGCCTCCTCAATATTGTCATGCCCTTGCTGGAAAGATGCCATGCTACCTGCGAAACGCTTACGGATAAGATTAACCGAAGGTTTGCTCATACTTGCTTCCCAATCTGTAAATGATTTCCCAAGAAACATATCTGGTCCCCCCAACTCTGGAACAGATTTTCTCAGGTTTATTGACCTACTTCTAGATAACACAGTAGTTCTAACATCATCAAGTAATACCTCCATCGCGCCAGAACTCATAGAATCACTAGAACTAGAGGTTTTGCTACTATCAGAGGAAATAACTATGATCTCCATGCTCAACCTTCATACTGACCCATAGTAAAACATCAGTGGACCCACACCAATGGCCAAATAACCTATACCTAGCATAATCACAACAGAGAAAAATGACACAAGAAAAATGGAAAAGGTAATCTGCTATGCAACTAGGCCTGGGGGATAGGCCCAAGCCCAAAGAGGAGAAAAACAAACAGAAATCAAAATGCCCAATTAAGATCAACCAAAGGTTCGACCTTTGACATTCAGTGATGACGAAGATAGCTCCGACTGCCGCGAACGGCAAGGGAAAGCAGAAACGTAACCACATTGACACTAAGGAGCAAAGAAAGATGACAACCTCTACCCAGCACATCCCCAATATATAAATAAAACCAAGAAAATCGAAACGCAAAACAAGCACAAACGAAGCAAATAAGCAGCAAATCCAAACAGCAACAACAAACTAGAGACTCGAAACTTACCGTATTAAGAGGGCAGAGAATAATCGAGCAAGCCGGAATGGAGTACATGATCAGACAACTAGTCACGGGGCAATGACAAGTGAGGGTTTCTCTCTCAGCTTCAGCAAGGTACTTAGATGAAAAACGCAAAGTGAGGGAAAATGGCTAAAATGAGGGTTTAAATATCAGCCAAAGTGGAGAATCACAACCATCCAAGGTGACACGTCAGTTCGCTGGATTTAAACACATAGCAGGTGGTGTTATCCCTTCGGAAGATTGAGGGACACGAAACATACGGTTCGTTTTGGATGCACAACTTTCAAGAGAAATTATCACGCCATTTTCCTACGATGGAACGTTTGGAAAACCCGATACACCTTAGGTCGCCACATGGCAAGACAAGATTTGGCAAAATGTAATGAAGGCAACAGGTGGGTTCACCCCCTACACACAAGTACACCACCGAGAGCAGAGGAATCGTCCGAAGATTAGTTCGACTAAATGAACTTGCATGGGGACTTGCACGCCACACAGCGAAACATGAAGCACCCGGGTAAAATTAATTTGGTTGTTTAGGGACATCTCAGTTTCATTAAAGCTGCTAACCGGCAAGACACACCCGCATATATGCCAATAGTTTATTTCTGGCAAAATTCAAAAGTTTCATTAAGGTCTGAAACTCGGGGACTCATGGGCACTGACAACGAGTTCCCACCTACAATAGTGCCACTACCGGTGCAGCGATAAGTGACCAGTAGGAAGGACCGAGTGTAGCATACCGAAGAGTATGTCACTACGGTCAGCGCAAGCTGAGCCGCCACTTGTGCCCCCCTTACTGGAAAGATACGAAGGAGTACGCCAATAACCGGGAATGCCTTCATTGGGAGCGGGACTACTAGGTTTCGCTACTTGGAGAAACTCTGAAATGACGTCATGACTCATTTGGAAATATTTATAAAATCTTACGTTTGGTTAACTGCTTTTTAACATCCACTGATACTTGCAAAAATACGCCACAGCGAATCAGAACCATGAGAAACTCACCATGGTTGCCGAAGTTCCATACTCGGGAGACAGTGAACTAGCTTCTCACCGCAACTAACCACACTCATGAGAATCATCTTTACATTTATTTTTGTATACAGCAGGTATATATGACAGTAGCAAAACAACCTTGGTCAGCAAGTCGGGGGATAATACGGCCCGTAACAGGCATCAGAGGGATAAAAGTTTTAAGCACACACGTATGGTTCGCCAGTATCCGATTTCACAACTCCCCAACCAAGATTAATCCCTTTGGTTGAGCGAGTTGGGAGACTTATACATATACCTATATAATCACCTCATTACGTACATGCTTAACCATCCAGGGCCGTGTAACTAAGTCTCACTGCTTGTACTAGAGCATACACCTCCCAGAGAGCAACAAGTGTGATGACCAACCCGAATCCTGATTCAAAGTCAGTATCGCTCATGTCCCCGAGTAACATGTTATCCGAGAACACTTCAATAAAAGGGTAAGAACATTGATCCCACATCGAAGAAGTGGTAAGGGCCCTAACCTCAACCCCCTTTATAAGCCTGACAGTTCAGCATTAATGGTACGCATTCATTACTCGTTTACGCCGTTACTCTGTAGAAGTTATATCCCGTTACTGACTTAGGCATCAGAGGGTTGAAGGTCGACACTCCCGGTCTCTCCTTGACGATTGTTCTTCTTAGCAGTGCGAGCGACTGACAAAGAGCGAAGCGTAAAGTATTAGAGAAAGCAAACTTCTAAAGCAAATTCCGAGAGCGATCACTGAAAGTGAAGAGCAAAAGTGAAAGGAAAAACATGGAAGAGAGAAACATCAACAATCACCCATGTTTCAATATCAAAAGCTCTTAGTAGTTTTGGGTATTAACAATTCTTGATCTCCCGGTGTGTGTCTTGTCTTAATTAGATTATAAATAGAGATTTTAACAATCCCTGATTTATAGGGATATTGATTATAATTGATTATAATACATGTATTTAAGGTCATCTATCAATAAATAAAGTTACAGTTTTCAGTCTACAATCTATTGCTTATTTGTTTATCCTTTAACAAAACTTTAATTTTTTATTTGTCAAATGCATGATTTCGGAAGAGATTGCTTTCAAGAATTATAGCCACCATATATATATATAGATGAGACATTCTCGTGTAGATTAAGAGTTGGATAAGGGGAAAGAATTAGTTCATAATAAATAGGAAAAATATGATGAAAGTCATGAAACCTCCAAACGGCACCCTACATTCTATGCCCCGAAGACCAAAGTTCCAAAGAGCACCAACCCTTAAACGTTCCGAGATCAGTTCGTACGTATTCTATATGTAATGGAGCTTTTGAACCCAAGATGATAAACTTGTTCGTGTTTTCGGAATAGTGCAATACCAATTAGGGGTGGAATTTAGGCAATTTAGTTTGATTTTTGGTAAAAATTAAAATTAAACTGTAATATTTTTTTCGATTCAATTTTTTATTTTTTAATAAAAAACTACGAATATTTGGTTTGGTTTTTTCTGAATTTTTTTGGTTTCTTTTGGTTTTTTACAAAATGTATAAAAAGTACAAATAAAACACTATTTTTGAGTCGTTTAACATTTTAATTCGTCTCTATTAGAGAATTTGACAAGGATTGTGCATAAAGAAATTAGAATTTTTGAAGTTAAATGCTTTTATTTTACATATATTTATATAATATATTATAAAATATCTAAAATGATGTCCTTTTTTGCGTACTTCAGCTTTCGATTCGGTTCGGTTTTTATAAATGAAAAATCGAAACTAAACCAAATGTTTGGATTTTTTCGGTTCAATTTGTATCGGGTTTAATTTTTCTCGACTGCGGCTCAATTTCGATTCAGATTTTTTCCGGTTTAATTACCATGTCCCATCCCCAATACCAATCATATATATGCATGATATCTGATTATGCATGCTTCGTGCTCCAATCGATGAGTTGTTGTATGCTTGTATACACGAAATGAATCAAGGATAAGAAACTTTTCCTAGTAGTTGGCACAATGTGATTCTAGCTTCTTGTTCCAATCAACTGTAGTAGGGAACTGAACTGACCCAGATCGATGTAGAAAAATTTTAAAGGTAAAAGGACCTGTCCTTTACCTGCTTAATTTTGTTGCGTTGTGCGTCAACTATTCTTTTCACAAGAATAAACAGAACAAGTTGCATATATCATCCAGAAAAATAAATGAAACTTGCCTATGAATCTTACAGCTTGCTAATATGGTTGCCAAATGAGGCCAAATGACTATCCGAACAAATCTGGGTTTTGGGATTTTGGGGCAGGAAATTTGTACAAGGTAAGGAGTTCGGCCAAATGACTATCCTTCTTTCAATGGTTTCAACATCTCACGAAATCAATGTTTCAAATAAAAGAAGTCTATAAAGAAAGGAAGAGAGTGTAATTTGTAAAAATTGTATGTTTCATTATCAAAAACTCCTACAAAAGAATCATACAAAATTCGTGGTATACACCCCTATGATCAATTTTCCAACAAAAACTCTAATTATGATATTGCTTATTCTCATTCTACTTCACCACTAGGAGAATAAGAATTGGGCTAAAGCACTTGTAGGCTTCCTCTTTTGGGTTTGTGTCCGAATGCACTCCAAAACTATGCACCCTAGAGTTAATTTCAAAAAATTACACGTGGCACGATATAATTAGTCATTTCTGACAACTTTTTTCAGGTTGACTGAGCTTATCTATGTGATAATTTTTTTTTCTCTCTCTCCGCTGTCCCAAGCCATCAAATTCAAGATCATTTTTTTCGCCTCCATAGTATTTCGTTGCCCATCCCTCACCTATGTCATTGTTGACCCCAAGTCATCATCGGCTCTCGACTACGCCACATTCGCACCTAAACTCAAAGAACAACAACAACCTCCTCCAAGCCTTATCGTCGGGTCAAACCTGGCCATCGAAATCATGAAGTTCCCTTACATAGATCTCGTCGCTGCCATCGACGCCTTCTCTATCTAGAGATTCTTAGGCAATGTTAGCCACTGCAGCAATAGAAATTGGTATTTGGAAGAAGCTTTTGTTCTTATTATGTGCTATCGGTTTATATAGTATTTATAAATACAAGGGTCTGTTAACCCTAGCTATTCTAGGTAACTAGATAATTACAATTAAGTTAGGATTCTATCGATATGATGCTGCTAAACAACTGGATCGGATCTCATGCTTTAACACTCTCTCTCAAGTTGAAATGGATATTGATGACACCGAACTTGCTAAACAAAGCTCCAAACTGTGAGGATCCGAGTGGTTTAGTGAAAAGGTCTGCTGGTTGTTCTTTGGTTCGAACATGCATAGTTTTAATCATATCTCTTTGAATCTTTTCTCTGACGACATGGCAATCAATCTCGATGTGCTTGGTGCGCTCATGAAATACCGAATTTTTTGCTATATAAAGTGCTGCTTGATTGTCATAGTATAGCTTGCTAGGCTACAACTGTTTAACATGCAAGTCATTAAGTAAAATTTTAAGCCATGTGACTTCACAACTCGTTGTAGCCATAGAACGATACTTAGCTTCAACACTAGATTGAGACACTTTGGTTTGCTTCTTGGTTTTCTGTGACACCGGTGTATTTCCTAACATAACACAATAACCTGTGATAGATCTTCTTGTGTCCTTGAAACGAGCCAAGTTTGTGTCACAGTATGCTGTGAGTTCGATATTCCCTGTAGAGGGTAGAAAGATGCCAAGTCCTGGTGTCCTCTTCATGTAACGCAATAGTTGATGCACTGCTATCAAATGTGGTTCACGTGGTTTATCCATGAACTGACTCAAGATGTGCACTGCATACACTAGGTCTAGCCTCGTGATAGTCAGATAAATTAACCTTCCAACTAGTCGTCTGTATTGTGCGGGATCAGTAAGCAACTCACCATCACCTTAAGTTAAAGAAAGGTTATGGTCGACATAAAATAAGGATGGTTTTGCAGCTAGGAAGCTTGTGTCTTCTAGTATCTCAAGAGCATACTTCCTTTGACAGAGTGCAATTCCTTTCTTTGAATGTGCCACTTCTATTCCCAGAAAGTACTTGAGTCTTCCAAGATCCTTAAGCTTGAATCGATTGGATAGGAATGTTTTAGTGGCAGTGATGTCGTCGAGACTATTTCCTACTAGGATCACATCATTTATATAAACAAGTAAAGCAATAAAGTTACTTCCATTGGTTTGAACAAACAATGAATAATCTGGCCAAGACTGATGAAAGCCGGCTGCTTTTAGTGCCATTGACAACTTGATAAACCATTGTCTGCTAGCCTGCTTTAAACCGTACAAACTTTTATGTAGCTTGCAAACTGTTGTCTCCTCCTTTCCACCGAATCCAGATGGAAGTTTCATGTACACTTCTTCATGCAAATCACCATTCAAGAAAGCATTGTTTATGTCAAGTTGATGAAGATGCCATCCTTGGATTGAAGCAAGACTGAGAAGGACCTGAACTGTCGCAAGTTTGGCAACAGGAGAAAAAATCTCTCTGTAATCGACGCCTTCTATCTGACTATAGCATTTTGCAACAAGCCTTGCCTTGTACCATTCTACACTGCCATCTAGTTTCAGTTTGATCTTGTATACCCATTTACAGCCAATAGGTTTCTTGTACGGTGGCAAAGGGACCAAACTCTAAGTACCATTTCTCTGAAGTGCATCAACTTCTGCATGCATGGCAGCTTGCCATTTCAGATGTTGGACAACCTGTGAGAATGAAGTAGGTTCTTTGTGTGTGGAAAGGTTGGCAACAAAAACTCTATGTGAAGGTGAAAGGCGATTATAAGAGATGACATTAGTGAGAGAATGAGAAGTACATGACGACGTTGAAGACGACGGAACAGACCGAGAGGGAAGTGCTGCCTCAACGTGAAAATCTTGCAAGAATGTAGGCACCTAGGTTGGCCTTGAAGATCAGCGTGGTGGAGGTCCAGATTGTGGAGGTGATGGAGGATTGGTTGGATTTTCTGCTGGTAGGATTTCGGTGATGGGTAAGGTTTGTGCTTTTGTTTCGGTTGAATCACACGTGTTTTGAGTAAGCGGAAGACGAGTAGGAGAAGATGTGGAACATGAAGAAGAGTCCTTATTAGAACGATCATCGAAAACCTTAGATGTAGGAACAGTATCTGAAATCCTAGGTAAAGAGGAAAACCCGAGTTAACCCATGTTCATAGGTGGACTAGGATTACTTGACTGAGGAGAAACCCGACTTTGACTAGGGTTGAGAGATGTATGGAGAGATTGTGTTTCGAAAGGGAAGACTGTTTCATGGAATGTGACATCCCGTGAGATGAAAACCTGTTCTGTCTCCAAATCATAAACCCGATAGCCCTTCTTTCCATTTGGATACCCAAGGAAGACACACTTGGTTGCTCTAAGCTCAAATTTAGGAGGTTTGTGAGGATGTGTAGATGGGAAACATAAGCAACCAAATACTTTGAGATGAGTGTATGTAGGAGGTTTGTTGAATAATTTCTCAAAGGGAGTTTGTCCAGAAAGTAAAGGTGATGGTGTGCGGTTTATCAGGTAAGAAGAAGTGAAAATGGCATCACCTAAAAAGGATTTTGGTAAGCTTGCTTGAAAAAGAAGTGCACGAGCTACATTGAGTAGATGACGATGTTTGCATTCAACAACACCATTTTGTTGTGATGTGTTGGCACAACTCGTTTGATGTATAATACCCTTTAAAGAATAAAAATCATCCATTTTGAATTCTAACTCGTTATCACTACGCACAATTTTGACTTTATTTTCAAACTGTGTTTTAGCTAGTTGAATGAAATTGATAAGAAGTTATCTAGCTTCAGACTTTTGTACCATCAAATAAACCCAAGTGCATCGAGCAAAATCGTCAACAATTGTAAGAAAATATTTTGCTCCAGAAAGTGAGGGTTCATGATATCCTCCCCAAATGTCAACATGAATTAAAGAAAACAATGACTCACTTAAAAATGTACTTAACGAAAAATGACTTCTTGTTTGTTTTGCTAGAGGACAAACTGGACATTTACTTGCATTGCAAGATTGATTTGACAGGAATGGAAATAAAGAAAAGACACGACTAGAGGGGTGTCCTAAACGCTGGTGCCAGACATTAGGTGATGAACTACTGACTACATGACATATTCCTTGCATTGTTTCGTTAAGGCAGTATAATCCTCCCCTCTCAATGCCCGTCCCAATCGTCTTCCCCGATCTTAGGTCATGTACAAAGCAAACTTGTTTGAGAAATATGGTGACACAAAATGAATCATGGGATAGTTTGCTGACAGAGATAAGATTCAGATAAAACATTGGAACACATAGAATATTTTGGAGTTTAAACTGAGGAGAGAAGACCATTGTGCCTATGTAGGTTACTCTAGCATGACTACCATCAGGAAGTCTAACAAGACATTTTTGGGTAGGTACTTCATGGGTGAGTAGGCAAGGATTACAAACCATGTGATCGGTTGCACCATTATCCAATATCCACACACTAGTCTTTGCATTATTATGAAATCCAAACGCTTTACCTGAGAGTTTCTCATAAGATGAGGTACTACCAACATGATTTTCCAATGTATTGCGGTTTTTTTAGCATTTCATATATCTCGTTGCATTCTGACTTTGAGAAAGAGAAGTTACCTGGACCGTCTTCTTTGCTGAACAATGAGGACACATGGTTTCCTCGAGCCTGTGATTGCACCTCCTCACGGGCTGCTTTTCTCTTTCTGTAGTCTTCAGCTACATGCTTCCATCTCCCATAAAATGTGCATTTCAGGTGAGCTTTGCAATTCTTGGTAGAGTAAGTGTCTTGGTTACACGTAGCACGCTTCCTCCTGCCTTCTTGAACATCTTGTTGTGTTGCATAGTGTTACCTGCACCCTTAACATGAGCAGGGGATCGATGACCACTGTGGGCCGCATAGGCCGCGCCTTCGAGGCTCATAGGGGCTCGACTGCTGCCACTGCTTGCTGCAAATGCAGCGCCTTCGGGCTATACAGGCCTTTTGTTGTAGGTTATGGCCTCCGCTTGCTTTTCACGGCGGAGTGCTATGGCAAACACTTTGTTCATGTTCGGAAGAGGGTTAATAACCACGATGCCTCCACGAATGACTGAAAAGCTATCATTCAAACCCAAGAGGAACTGCATGCATTGTCTTCTGGGTTTTGATGTAGTTTTGAACTTTGACATCTTTTGTGGACAAGTCACATAGGGCATCCATTTCATCCCAAAGACCCTTCAACTTGTTGTAGAAGGCTGTGACAGTCTCGTTTCCCTGTTTACAATCATGAATTACATTTTCAACATTGAACAATTGCACAGTATTAGTTTAAGAAAACCTCTCTTGGAGCTCAAGCCAAATGTCTCGAGCCAACTTGCAGTGTTTGATACTCTTCGAAATCTCCTTTGTCATGGAACTGGTGAGCCAGGTTCTAACCAGCGTATCCACACGACCCCATTGCATCTACTCATTGTTATCTTCAGTTGGTCTGGAACTGCTTCCATTCACGAGTCCAGCCTTGTTCTTGATTGTCAAGGCATTTGTCATGGATTGGCTCCATTCCGAGTAATTATCTTCAGCAAGTAACCCAGGTACGAGTATTGCGCCTGGTTGGTCAGAGTAGTGAAGATATAGTTGATGGTTGGGATGTTCTCAAGGTTCTGCTGTGCGAGAAAGGCCGGACGTCGAAGCTTCTTTGAGGATGGCATCCTTCAGAAACTATATGACCAACTTGTGTTCCTTCTCGGTGTCGTCGCTCATGTTGAACGAGGCTAGGGTTTAGTAGAGTTTGTGTTTGTGAGATTTAGGCCAAGGATCGATGCTTTGATGTCAAGTAGAAATTGGTATTTGGAAGAAGCTTTTGTTCTTATTATGTGCAATCGGTTTACATAGTATATATACATACGGAAGGGTATGTTAACCCTAGATATTCTAGGTAACTAGATAATTACAATTAAGTTAGGATTCTATCGATATGATGCTGCTAAACAACCGGTTCAGATCTCATGCTTTAACAGTCTATAGGGATCCAGATTCTGCCACCTGAGGCTCGTGAACCTCATCAGCTTCGGCTCTCGACTCCACTGTGGCGTTGTGCACTGCCTCACTCTACCAACGAAGCCCACTACGGTGACCTCGAGTTCAGCTCTGTCGCAATCTCTCTCCCTTCAATTCATCCTCTCAGGCGCGAACTCAACACCGGAATCGACCCTTCTTCCTGATCTGGTGCCTGAGCAAACTGTTCAGGTGCCCAGATCAATCTTACGGTGCCCATATCAAACTGTGTTGATCATACATAAGCTCAGTCAAATATGAAGAAAGTTGAAAAATCAGCCACTTAGATTGCGACACGTGTTATAGAAAAATATTTAGACCTTGGGTACACAGTCTGGAGTACATACTAGCATGATCTTTGTGCCCAATGCTCAGTTGCACACTACCTAGTCTTTGTCTTTGGTTGGTATCGTAATTAAAAGTCTCCATACTTCAGGTTCTTATCAAGTCAAGAATCAGTTTCAAAAAAATAAAACTCAAGTCAAGAATCAAGAACGAGGTCAGCATCAAGATTTTTGTTGACCTAATTCAGTTCCTCTCCCACAACTTCATGCATTGAATTCATGTTCCATTGTTCCAAGTCAAATACCAGATTTCTAGAACACCAACAAACTTCCTAACTTGCTGTATATATGTACATAATAGTGTCACATTCTACTCCTTGAATTTGAATTTTCTCAACAACAAAAGAGAAAAGAAAAAAAAGACGGGATTAATGGGTGATAGTTATCCAGAAGTTCATATGATTATTCCCGGTGATGCATTGATGCAAAGACCCAATCTGATTAGCTGCTCTATGTCCCTTTCCAGCGGTAATATGCCCAATATGAAAATTCGATTTGGCAATTTGGAGTATGTGGACCTGTACTGATCGAGTTTGAATGAGTCCAAAAAAAGTGACTTATAATAGCTTTAACAATTGATTAGTCCATGTAAATAAAATGATTTGAAGTTTCAATCATGTTGGCCTAATGTAACTCTCTATTTTCTTCTTTTTAGGCATAAATCAAAGATGGCTTTTGAGACTGTTTATCATTTATATGATTTAAGCAACTTGTTGTGCTTGTTTTGCAGACACTAGGATTGCATGAGGCCATCCATGTTTTTCTAAAGCATATATAACATAGAATAGAAAGGGGTGAATTCAAATATTTCCTCCAACTTACATTTACAATAATCTCATATTTCATCTCTAGACTATGTTGTGTATTTGTTAACTATATATTCAAATGAAGACAAATCAATGAATTATTGATCATAGAAAAGTAATTTCTTCAACCACAAAAAAAATATTAAAGTTTAATAATTTTCGAATCTAGAACAAAATTTAGACAACCAAAATTTTAAAACATATCATCTTCGAAGTACAAAAAAATTCCGGTTTAATAATTAAGCACTTTCTAATAAAAATTTGGACATCATACAAAATAAAACAAGTTTCAATCAAGATTATCTTTAGACTATGTTATTCTAGAACAACGTTCAACTACATCAACCAAACTCATACACAATTTCAACCACATTGCAATACTGATGTACCGAAGATAACCAATGCCTTCCAAACCAGTGCACAATTGACATCTCCTCCATCTCGAGTGGATCAAATAATTCAATTAATCTTCTCAAGTGACATATATATGTATATATAGGGTTGACATTCTAGACTAAGTTGAGCCAAACGTACTATCCCCTCCTAATCAAATAAGTCCTTTGTCGACTTGGCTTCAATGGTAGGCTTGTGGGTTGGACCAAGAAGGGCTTGGTCAGAACTCGGAAAGTGAACGAGAGAGTGGACCATTCCAAGGTGTTACAATCTTGGCGGGTAATATGTGTCTTCTTTCTCTGCAACTTTTCAAGACCAAAACTACCGTCTTCTCTACTTTGCTTTTCCTTATCGTATACGCTACATAAAACAGCACTAGTGTATCTTCTTCTTCCTCAGGCTATATATAAGTACACACCCTTTACAATTTCGACCATTTGTTTTCATAGAATTTCGTAGCTCTTAAAACTGTTGTTGCACGCTTTCAACTCGAACAGGGTTCCCCAAGCTTTTTCTCTCTCAAGGTTTTTGCTCAGCTTCTGTTACTCTCTTTGGTCGTTTAGTTGCTATCATAAATGATCATCGACGTTGTTTGTTACGAAATAAATTACATGGAAGGGGTCAATTAGCTCACCTAGCTTTTATCTTGTTGGGTTTTAAGCAAAAGGCAGTTTCTTTTACTCGTATGAAAATTTCAATTCTGTTTTTGTTCTATGTTCGAGCTTTTCTGGATCTCAGCGTTGCTGGGTTTGATGAACTTTCGGCAAAGTTGCAAGCCTTTTTGTTATGTTAAGATGGAATTCAGTATTTGCTCCCTCCTTTCGTTTTTGAGCTAGTATCCGTTTCAAAAGTGTGCTTTTGTAACCTTGCCTATTAATTCTTTGATATATGTTCTCAAAGGAGTTTATCAGTTTCTGTGTAACTTACATGGTGTTCTATCTTTTTGTTGCTCCAGGGTGGTCTTGATTAATACAAAATAGCTTTGGAAGACAACAAACTTTCTCTTGTGCAAAAATATTGGGAATGCAGTTGCAGCGCCATGACTCGGGGTTTCCGAGCAACCATCACGGCTGCATGTGGAGCCTGATGCACTTACTTGATTACCATCAGTGGCATAATGTCAAGAAGATGCTTCCACACCGAAAGCCCGCCAGAGCAAGAAGAGTCAAATGTAAGCTAGCACATGAGTTTTGATCTTCCATGTCATGTGGTTCATGTTTAACTGCAGTACTCTTCTATCAACTCATCTACATATCTTTAAAACAATGAAGTGCTTATTTTATAGCTCTGTAGATGTCTGATTTCTGAACAACTCGATCATGTGAATTCTGTATTGATGTTACTATATGGTCTTGGTGCTACTTATATGTACAGACCGTTTTCGCTTCCTAAGTCATTAACAAGATGTTCCATAATCCCATCTATGTAGTCAATGTTCTAGATTATGTAAATTTTAGCATTGAAAGGAGAAAATGTATGGCCACTGGCATTGTTTTGGAATAGAGTAGATATTAGATACATATTCCTATTATGGTACATATTATATGATTCTTTAAGCTTAAAGAGATCATCGTTTAATCTTGCAGGCAGTGGGAGTGGAAAAGAAGCTTCGAAAAACTGCGAGAATGGTGAAAGGAAAAGGTTACTTGCTGAAGCAGATCCCTTGCTGGTAAGTTCTTGTTATAATTTGACGTACTTGTTGTGGTTATCAATATTTTCAAGTCAAAACACAGAGGTTCTCTTTTCAAAAACACAGAGGTTCTAGTTATATATGCATGCTATTGAACATAAACTGACAGCAGCTTAATGTAACTATTATAGGTCAAAGATCATAGTACAGAAACTAGCTCTGTAAAGAAAAGGTCTAGGAAATCTCAAAGGAGGGCATCAAGAGCTAAAGAGATATCAAAGGAAGAAATCCACAAGAGATGGATTAACAGCTTTTCTGTTCAATCATGGTTGTGGAAAACTAGTGAAGTACATGATGTTGAGTCTTCGGATGATTTTTCAGAGACGCCATATGAAAAGTCTGCCAAGGAGCAGACAATGTCCCCGGAAAATTGCATGGAATACTCAACAAGCCGGAAGCTAATGAGAAGCAACCAGTTCAGAAAAGAAAATTACCGTGATGAATTTTTTGATCAGGTTGATCTTCTTGAGCTCTTCAAGGCAAATAAGGAATTCTTCTTAAAATTCCTCCAAGATCCAAATGCCAATAGAATCCAGTTTCCGAGCTTGCACAAATCCAAATCCAATACCAAGGTAAGATTGACAAAATCAAGGTCATTTCCTGTAGCTGATTTGTCACGAGCTAGCAGTGTTAGGCCTAGCACACTCAAACACAAGCAGAATGAAATTTGGTCATTCTCAAAAGGAGAAAAGCTTAGTACTCGGACACCAAAATTAGTGACTACAGAATCTCAAGAGGATTTGCCTGAAGGATATAGTCCGCAAGGGTGGAATCAATTGGTCATGAGTCGTTTTAAAGATGTAAAGCAGAAGCTATTGCATGCACTTCAGGAGAGCAAGAAGGCAAACACTCCCACTTCCATTGATACACTCGTCTCCGAAGATCCTTCCGGAGGTCATAGTAAAGAGCGAATCAAGATTGATGGTTTGGATGATAATATTCACAAGGGAAGATTTCACCGTGTAAGTAGAACCTCCTCTCTAAATGAGTCACTTGATAGATACAGTCAGTTATTCGAGAGTAGTTGCAGAAGTGAGACCAAGTTACATCGCTCCAAGAGTTTAAAGTTGAAAAGTGAAGAGAAAGTTACTTCAAGTGAGATTGTTCGAAAATCCACTAGAAGGAATTTGTCACTGTCTGACCTTGACACTTTGTGTTCCGTTCTAAATGGGCCAGTTAGAGATACTTTCCGTTCAGGAATTCCGGTTAAAAATGCTTTGCACCACAAGACAAGTACAGAAAATGATAGTAGTATTGGTCCCAAGTCGCTGAGCCTTCATGTAGATACAGCCAAGTCTCAGAGACTAGAAGCTATTTTAGAGACAGAGTTTCAGAAGAGCATGGAAGAAAACAATGACACAGAAGACCTTCATGAGTATGTACTCAAGCCAGAACAAGAAGAAGAAAACAGGATTCACGAGCAACGTGACACTGGTTTTACGAGGAGTCCTGAAGATGAGCAAGCACAACAAAATGAAAGTCATATATTGGAACCTTGTTCTCCAGACTACACAACCAGCCAGGCAGAGTTTTCAATGTTAAAAGGTAATTTGCACTTACATTTTCATGCTCAACTCTCAAATATAAAAATATTGCTCTATTTAATTACTGAATATGTTATGTAACAGAACTTTGTCTCATAATGAATACTTTTTTCTACCAGAACTCTGCAGCAGTGCAAATAGTGATGAGAGAAGTCAGAGAAGTGAAATTGAACAGCAGAGGGTGGATGGTCACTTGTGTAAATATGTAGACAAAATGGATGATCTTGAACTCAACTATGTTAGAGATGTTCTTGAGATGTCCGGTTTTCTTGGAAACGAATACCTTGGAACATGGTACTCCATGGACCAGCCTTTGGATCCTTCGGTGTTTAAGGAATTAGAGGATCAATTTCAGCTTGAACTCAATTTTACTGGCGATCGGGATCACCAGCTTCTTTTTGACTTGATCAATGAGACACTCATTGATATCCATGAAACATCATACAGCTACTTCCCAAGGGCCTTGTCTTTCAGTGGCTCCAAACATCGTCCAATGCCGAAAGGGCAGCATCTTCTTGAAGATGTATGGAGAAGAATCGGCTCATATTTAAGCTTCAGGCCGGAGATGGTCCAGTCCTTGGATGATGTTGTGGCTCGAGATTTGGCCAAGGGTGATTGGATGAACCTGCAATGGGATACTGAGTGTGTGGCTCTTGAACTTGAGGATTTGATATTGGAAGAACTATTAGATGAAATTATCTAAAATTGAAGTAGCCACCTCTTAGCCTCCTTGTACATAAAAGTTTTGCTTGTAATATATTTTGTTTTTTTTGAAGATCGGTTTTGCTTGTAGTTTGGTAGTATAGAACTATACAAAGTGATCAGCAGCTCCCATGAATGTTCTATTCTTTTTGTTTGAAGGGAAGAAGTTATGATGTAAATTAATTGGCATCTGAATGTCATCACTCATCACATTATAATTTCAGTAAATGCTGAAATGTATAAGTAAATTTGGAGCTAAAAGATGATAGTATTGAGTAAAGAGTGAATAGCAGGACATGTATCTGCTATTTCGACTTTTGATCATCCTTCTTAATTTTATCTTTATCTTCCTTTAGACACTTTTTAAACAAAATCGATAATATACGGTTACAAATATTATTCTATAAATTATGACTTCCATATACAAAATCAAAATGACCTACAATTAATCATTCAAATATGCTGGATGCAATGTGTTAAGTTCAGGAACACTTGGATATTAAGTGAAATTTTTGACCCTTTTTATTTTAATATTTTTTTATCGATCCCTTTCAAATTTCTCTTTTAAAAAAAGAAATGTAATTACTTATGCCTCAGCCTCTAAATCAGTCGCTCGTTCTCTCTCAGACTCTCTCGCCGGTCGCCGACCTCACCAGCTCACCGTGACTCCCTTCCTTTCTCTCTCTCGACTGACTCTCCAGCCCACATCTTTTCGGCTTGTCTGAACCTGGTGATTGCTCAAAACCCATAATTTATTTCCTTCTCCATTTTTACTTTCGCTTTCAGTGTAATATACGAATACGAATTGGTTGTTCGAGTTTCATGAGCTATGATACTAATTACAATTTACAAATTTTGGGTTTAATTTAGGTTCATATGTACTCATCATGATGCTTTTCTTCGAGGCTCTTTCATTTAACAGCAGAGTTCCGCTGCTCCCGTCTACAAGGTACAACTGGGGTTTACGAGTTTAGGACTTTGCTTTCTGGGTTTCTGTAAAGTTTCTTGCTTTACATGGATACATGATACCAGTTTAGTTTTGTTATTAAAGAATGTTAACTTTATTTGGAATATGGACAATCCAATACGCGGTCTACTTTCACTACAAATCTATGAGTTTAGAAGAAGAAGAACTGGGAGTGTGCATTTAAAGCTTGTCTACCGATAACACTTCAATTTGGCTCTGTGTAATTACAGAAACATAGATGCATTTTCTTGACCAAGATTGAATGACATTGCTGAAAAACTTGTTCTTGAAGAACCCAACGAGGAAACATGGACACCCTTAACTGTTATTGTTAAACTCCATCACAGTTGACTTACACAATAATCAAAAGACATTGGGTGTTTGCCTGTTTGGTGTGCTTCATTCGTATTGTTGGACACCTTTGCTTGCTGATTTTGATTTTTTTTCTTCCATATTTAGGTGGTTTGTTTATAGACCGTATTATCTGAGTAATGAATAATTGATATCCAGAGATTTATTTTGTCTGTTGTTTATGCTTTCTTTTCTGGTACTTGGTTTAGGGAGATAAAGCAGTGAGTGAACAGGTCTTTAGTTCATCTATTCATTGCTCATTTGTTTCTTTTGACAGGCCATCCAGATGAATGCATAAAGGAAATACTAGGAATAGGTGGCTTAAATTTAAGCATAAGAAGAGTTTGAGGGATACCAAGAACTGAGACAAATGTGGGCGCACCGCACAAAACTGCTTCGGCATATAGAGGGCTTCAGGCAGTCGAATAAGTCTCCATGGATGTTTTCGTTGTGTTCGTCCTATTCAGATGATGCTAACAAGAAGTCAAAGCTTGCCCCTCTACAGGTTGCTAGTCTCCCCTCTCATCAATCCTTTTACCGAGTTACTTGATTTGACTGTCTTCATCTGAATCATTGTATTTCAGAATTTTCAATTTGGGGACTTTTGGATTTTTAGGAAAGGAGAATGATAGACAGGTTTAGGCTATATGCTAAGGGAGGCAATGGTGGCAGTGGGTCAGGCAGCTGTCGCCGAAGTCGCCATGATCGCTTTGGCATACCTGATGGTGGGTTCTCCATAGTAAGATTTTGAATGACCAGAATCCTAAAATATTACTTCAATTCAAGCTGCTTCAAGAGTTATTTTTTTCTTTATGGAATTTTTGAAACTTCATGTTCTTAATCACTTCTGTAATTGACACTGGAGCAATGTAGGTGGAAATGGGGGAAGAGGTGGTGATGTGATTTTGGAATGTTCTCCAATGGTTTGGGACTTCAGCGGTTTGCAACCTCACCTTGTACTAACTCTTATATTTTCCTTGTTCCTGGACAATGTATGGATTTATTGTACTCCATTCATAGCATTAAATATAGCTGTCTTGTCCCTCAGATTGCACAGAAAGGGGGAAATGGATCCTCAAAGAATAAAATTGGCACCCGAGGAGCTGATAAGGTTATCTCTTTTTAGCAGTCTTTATTATGTTCAAGCTTGTATCGTATTCCACCTATTCAAATCAGAAAGTAGAAATTTATTATGATTTTTTTTACTTTGATAGGTTGCCCGAGTGCCCATTGGTACGGTGATTCATCTTATAAAGGGTGAAATTCCTTTTGTTGCTGAAAGTCATATTCCTAAAGATTTGGATCCATGGGAGCTTCCAGGTACTCCTATCGACGCTGCAACTGGATCTGACAAACAATCTGCCCCTAGTGTCCCAAATAGGGCAGAGAATACTGGTAGCTCATCATCGCAATCTGAAAGAATCATTGAGGGCTCTGCTCGCATGAAGGAATTCACCCCAGTTGAGTCCGCTAATGACCCTTCTAAATCTCCACCTTCTTCGTCTGAGATATGCACAGAAGATGAGACTGACGAAGAAAAACAAATTCAATACAACATAGCTGAGTTAACAGTAAGCGGTCAACGTTTAGTTATTGCTCGTGGAGTGGAAGGTGGTCTAGGTAGTGTGTCTCTCAAAGCCCCAAGGAAACCCAAGACTGATTCGTTACATCCTCAAGTGTCTGATGATGACCAGTTGTCCCTTAGTGCTGGTCTGCCTGGTTCTGAAGCTGTTTTCATATTAGAACTAAAGAGCATTGCTGATGTGAGCCTAGTAGGAATGCCAAATGCTGGTAAAAGTACTCTGTTAGGGGCAATATCTAGGGCTAAGCCTGCAGTTGGCCATTATGCCTTCACCACTCTTAGACCCAATTTGGGGAATTTAAACTTTGATGACTTTTCACTCACAGTTGCTGATGTTCCAGGACTCATAAAGGGTGCCCATGTGAATCGTGGACTTGGACATGCATTCTTGCGCCACATAGAACGCACAAAGGTTCTAGCTTATGTTGTGGACTTGGCATCTGGATTGGATGGTCGGAAGGGAACCCCACCTTGGGAACAGCTTAGGGATTTGGTCGTAGAGCTCGAGTACCATCAAGAGGGTTTATCTGATCGACCATCACTTATAGTGGCAAATAAAATAGACGAGGAAGGGACTGAAAAAGTTCATGAACAACTGAAAAGAAGGGTACAAGACGTTCCTATATTCCCTGTCTGTGCTATTTTGGGGGAAGGCGTTGAAGAGCTTAAAATTGGTCTTCGGAAGCTTGTAAATGGTGAAATGACAGACAGACTCCATTTCGATAAAATTTTGGTTGATTGAAGGTTAGTGTTACTCCTTCAATGAAAATAATTGCTTTGCCTGAATAGCACACATTAATCATCTGCCAAGTGTTTTCTGATTAATTGCAGGTATTGCAAAGCCAAATTTGATTTTTACATTCAAATTTCAAGTCAGCATCACACTCTCATTTTATCCTTATACTTTTGTTGATGTAGGTTTGATCGACTAAAAAATTGCTCTGGTTAGTTTAACGAAAATCCTAAATTTGTATCTCCTTAGAAAATAAGAGTCATCCCAAATCTTACCCATAATTTTGACCAATCAAGTGATGTCTTCTTGATCCCTTTTCCACTCTACAGAATTAGATATTATTGTCCATTACATTTCATGATAATTTTTTACCGAATTTTAAATAGATGTGGAATTCACCTAATTTAGTAAACAACATCTCTAGATTCTCTACTATAGATGTCGTAGGTAAGTTTCACTTTTCAAGAGCAACCTCACTCATTCAAAGTGTGATCTACAAATGTGGTACAAAGTCTTACTCTGTCCCTGATCCCCCAGATCAAGCACTAGGAAACTGTCAACCGTACCACGTAGTATAACATACATAGTAATACATGATCAAAAGCCATCGCACCATTGAAAGGCATCAGCTTTGATAATGCAACGATATGGATTCTATTCATCATTCCCATGGATTGCATTCCTCTCCACATACAACACCGCAAATGGTAGAGAACATTCAGGTTCTGGGGTTAATTTGGATTAGAACTAACCTAGTGCACTCTGCATTATATAATCAACACAAGCACAACTGTATGACACTAGTTGTATATACAACAGCTCTAGGCAAGCTTTTCTCGTCAATAACGAGTGGTTTTAACTCTCCATGCAAATGTCTGTCTTAAACTCATCAAGAGGATATGATATGAAGCTCACTATTATAATTTAGAGATCTTCTATCTGTGCTATGTCATGCAAGAAATGAGTTATGTTCAAGAACCAGCTCATGCTAGTATGATGGTTTCCTGCTTTTGTTTTGTTTTCTTTTTTCAACCAGTTTTAAGCCTGATATGCAGTATCTATAGAGTAACATTACTCTAATAGGATGAATTTTGATTCACATATCAAATGATGTGTCTTGGGTATTATTTTGTGCATCTTATTATTATCAATATTATGTAATCTTGCTGGTCTGTCATATTGTTCAATATTATGATGTGTCTTTTTCTTATGGTTACATTTACTGTGCAGTTGGTATGCAGATACTCAACCTTTGTTGCTTGCATCTGTTTTGTTTTTGAACCATATATATTGAACATGGCAAGCCAGTCAATTAATTAAGTTGAGACTAACTTGCAAGTCTAGCACTTTGTCATGCAACCCTGAGTAAACACTGAGTAGCATTAACCAACATACATGAGCAAGTTCTGGTGGATTAATTGATATGACATTCAGGATATATTTTCTGTCTTTTGTGTTGGAAGAATTCTTTGGGTTCAAGGTGTCAGACATGAAAATAAAGTATGCTCATGCAATCCAGGCTCTATGGTCTGCTAGTAGAACTCGGTTTTTCCAATATTGTTTTCTAGGAGCTAATACAGTAGAACCTCGATAATTTAATACTCGATTAATTAATAATCTTGTTAAAATAATATTTTTTGCCAGTCCCAACTTGGGGACTTGAGTATTAATTTAATACTCGATTAATTAATAACCTCGCTAAATTAATAAATTTTGCGAGTCCCGAGGTTATTAGTTTATAGAGGTTTAACTGTACTTTCTTCTGCATCCCAAACTTTGTCTTTTATATAATTATGAAAATTAAAATCGAGTTTATTGATTTTGTTTTGGTTTTAGATTCTACTATATTACTTGTTATGATTGTACAGGTTAGTCTGGTTTTACTGAGTTAAGCAGTTAGTGTGTTTGGATATCAGATACTTTTTAGATTTGGTAGTAATGAAGAAGGTTTTCATGACACGGTATGGTTAATTTTGTTCTACAACCAGAGTCTTCCCTTCTCAGTCTTAATGCTTAATTTATTTTTTTTAATAAATTTAGTGTTGCAGCCATTACTCATAATTGGATAGGAAAGCATTTTTAAACGCAAGTGATGATTCCGTACTAAATAGCTATTGATATTTTAGAGGCTTGTGTAATTATGAATTTGTTAGACACTCACTGTTTTATACTCTTGTAATACACCTAGTTTGAGAGGGAGGGAGGGGGGAAAGAAGCAAATGGAGAACCTTTTACTTTAAAAAAGAAAAGGAAAGAAAAAAAATGTAGACCACCAGTGAAGAGATGTCAAGAGAATATAATTTCACTTTTGTAGTCACAATCCACAATCAGGGGATAGAAGCTCTTCAAGGCCCACCTGTCCCACCATATGAAAATGGTACATCAATAAAAAGAGTCCTGAATTGTCAAATTTTGCTTCAGGTCAAGGACATAAAATTTCGTGTTTGGCTACTTCGATACACGTCTGAGCAAAACTCTACAAGGGATCATACAATACTAGTGGGGATGTGTTTTTGAAGATGAACAAAGATTTTGCAAAAACTAGGCATATTGTATTATTGTACATGAGCAAATCGGTGTTGCAAAAACTGACTTGCATACTTATGAGGTACGAAATGAAAGCCAATTGATTTTTAAGTTAAACTATATGTCTCTCATTTGCTGCTCCACAAGAAATTTAATGCATTATTTTTTATTGTTTTTGATAAGGTGGATTGTCTTAGGTATTAGAGTATGACTTTTGGATACTTTGTCTATAAGAAAAGATTTCATGATACAAATTAAGGGACCCAAGACGAGAACAATTCAAGTATTTCTTTAATTCGATGTATACATTTTTGTCTTGAAACAGCATGCTTCATGTTGATGCTGTTTGGTAGATTAAGACAACTTTTAGTGATAATATATTTATAGTTTCTCAATTGTTAATTTATCTCCAAATTTTCTTTTGATGCAAGGGTATCATGATTTTGGAATGATAAATTTGTGTATATGACGAGGTGTACTTATACTAATGAAATCTTACTTGCTTATTTTTTTGAGAGAAATAGAGGATATACTAGGAAAAAAAAATAGAAACCAGGTCAGTACAGAAGAGATCAGATCTCTGCAGGGTTGACGTGATGAATCAATTACATAGAAGAATAACTTTCCCTGTTTTGGGGGTTAGCTCTTTCGCTAAACTCAAAGCTGATCAAAACACTTTTATGTAAGATATTTGCCCCAAGGAAAATGACCACTTTGTCAGAATGTCAGGTAATATGTGCTTGGTTGATCTCCAAGGACTGAAAGTAAATTCTTAACATTAATTATTTGTGTGATGCTTTTGTATTTTAGTCTTAATCATTGCTCTATCAAGCATTAATTTTTCAAGTAGATTATCTGAGCTTTTTGTTGCTAGCTTAATTGACTCGAGGAATAGTGTCATTGTACAGTATCCATTCTTTCCAGTATTCAGATTTAACATCTCTGAGTTCATCACCTGTGTTCTAGCAATGGATTTTCTTCTGCCCAAAGGGAACTTTACCTCAAGAAAATGTAAACATTTCTCAATAAAGTGAAAGAATTCTTCCAGAATAATTTAATGAATGTGGACCCGAGTGGTGCACATGAATGATGAGAAATTTGATTGGATGTTATATACTAGGTCATTGTCATACCTTTTAGGTTGCTATGGAGGTTATATCCTATGTAATCTTTTATGATTTTAAACCCTGTTGAAAAGATGAGTAATTGAAAATATAGGCTCTAAAAGTTTTAAACTATGGGAAGATCAAACTCTAGTAGTGGTAAGCTATATGGGCAAGTAAAGAACTTTACTAGGTCTATCAGGAATATCTAGGTCTCATCTACGTGTATGGTGGATATCTACAACTTTAATCTCCCATTGCACTATAAATAGCAGCTGAGGCCTTGTTAGACAAATCATTCCAGGCTTTGAGTGATATCATCATTTCCTAGCATTCACATCTTCTCCTCTGCATCGCTAAATTTTTTGCAAATATGTCTGGTTGTGGATCTGGTTGCTCCTGTGGCTCTGACTGCAAATGCGGCTCTGGCTGCAAGTAATTAATCCTCTATTCTCCTCACTGTATCCGATGAACTTTATGGTTTGCTTTACTTGCTACAAAATATCGTGTATTTCTTGTAACTTTCTGGTAAATTATGTACATGCAGATGCGGAAACTACCCCGATCTTGAGAGCACCACCACTGCAACCACCATAGCTGGAGTTCCGTCAACCAGCATGTACGTTTTATCCACTCAACTTTCCATGCACATGAAATATGTTTCATAATTTTATGGCATGTTGACAATGAAATATGATCTTCTGCTAATCATTTTTCTGTTATTGTGCATATATGTCTGCAACATCGTTTTGTACTGGAGTACAAAAATCATAAGCATTACAGAACAACTTAGGATCATAATTCCATGACAGGACTGATGAATTTTTAACTTTGGTCGTTAGAATACCTGTTGCTGAGAAAACCTTTCTTAATTGCAGTGGCAGGTACTTTGAGGAGTCAGAGATGAGCTTTGGTGCTGAAAATGACTGCAAGTGCGGCCAAAACTGCAGCTGCTCCTCATGCAGCTGCCACAACTGAATGAAGCTAAACACCGCGCTGCGCCTCATATGGTCTATATAAACAAGAAGATATTGTTCAAGATGGATTCTCTAGTAGCTTATTGTTTGTGTAAAATAAGATTTGGCGTTGTGTAATCTGCAAATCCGCATCTCCTGGCAAAGCTAGCTTGCTAGTTAGGATTTGTGAACTGTTTTATGATTTGCTACTATGAATGTTATGTTACCGCTTTCTTGTTCTGTGTTTACCTCCGATCAAGCCCGTCAGATTTCATTTCGGTATTTGTTTGGGTATGGAATGAAAGAAACTGCCTATGAAGAACTAAAAGCTCATTGTACTAAGCAGTATTCTTCCAGTCCTAGTCTCACTCTCAACTTGTCAGACTAATCCGATTATGATTTATCAATTTAACCCAAATAATGACCTCCATCATGGAGAACAAAAATATAATACATCCGTATGTAGCCATATTATTATTACCCAATCTCTTCTAGGAGATTCCCGACAATCGAACCACCTTCTCGATACGCATTAAGAAACTCTGAATTTTGGAATCAAATTAAACTCACAAATAATATTTATAATGAAAAAGAAAATTAGATGTTAAAACCTAATAACCTATATATCAAATTAAATTAGATGTTAAACTCTACTTAAACTATCAAATTGGAAGGCAACGAATCATATGGTCCCTTGAAGATGAAGATGAAGATGATTGAGCCATGACCTCAACCAGTTAATTTGTCAACCACAAATTAAAGTTAGCTTCATGATATTCTCAAACTCTGTAGCAATGAATCTAATGTTACTTATCATTGTTTTGATACTCAAGGGATGAAATACAAGCCTTTGACACAACTGATTATAAATTTGGAGTCATCTTCAATCACAATTGTATTTAGATTGTTGGATTGAATATCTCACATCGAAATAGGACAAAATGAAATATAACTTAAATATAAGTGAACTATTTTAATTTTATCGAATCTAACACCTTAAAGGTGATCAAGTTGAGACAATATCGGTACGATATCAGACCACATCACTTGTCACGTATGAACATTAAACTTAATCACCAAAAATCGATACGTGTGGCAAGAAAATTCAAAACTCTCAATTACCAAACATCGATACATGTCACAAGAAAATTCAGCAGTTTTGAAGAATTAATTACCACATGCCTCACTAAGTTTCTCACTTGTCCAGAAGTTATACATTAATGGGACCTAACCACCACAACGTACGCTCTACTTTGATGTCTACATTTTGTTTGCAAGTTTCTGGCTTCTTGCCTTGAGATTCTGTTCACCAACTTAGGAAAAACGTGAGTGACAAAATAAAAATTAGGACAAGAGTAAACTATACTACCGATATATTTATTTATTTATTCAAAAAGAAATTAAAATTTACAAGAGTATATTTGTAGTGTACTTGGTTCACACTGAAGTGAACTACCTAAACTTCATGAGTGCTTCAAGATTGAAGACACGAGCTTAGATTATACTGAGATACAAAAACATGGATAATATTACACATGCATAACTAAGTTTACATGATCGAGAACTACCGTGCTACCTGGGCGGATACAGCCCAGTAACAGGATGGACTGCAGCCCATTCAATATTTTAGGGCAGCAGAAAAAAAAAACAAAAAACAAGATATGCAGTCGTCTATGAAAAAAATTGATATCTAGCATTAACTCTCAAAATCTCTCGCATGTCATGCATACACTCACTAAAGCCTAATTTCAGCTGAACATTCAGCTAAAAAGCCAATAAATATACTTACGAGGCCATGACTATATACACTTACCATTTAAGGACCAACCACCTTCACTAAGAGAGGTTTTATGCACAAATGTACATTCTACTACATATATATGGTTATCAAATGATTTAAATATAAGAAAACATTGTAAACTTTTTGATCGAAATTTTGTCTCTCTCGATATTTCCATCGAAATATCCATATTTCAAACTAGGCCGGGGTGGGAACAGAACGGGTCATGTCCATTTTTGTCCGTCCTTATCTCTATCCCAAACGGGACGGGTCGGGATGAGATTGAGTATTTTAAAAGTTCACCCAGTAGTCCTGAAACCCGAATGGGACGGGATGAGATGAGACGGGATGGGTCTAATTTAAAATGAACATTTAATAGAGTATTAAACAACAAAAATTCAAATGAGATGAGACGAACCAAATTTCGGGTTGAATATAAAATAAATATAGTTTGATAAGACTTAAAAGTTTACAACTACACAAAATAATACCGTTTTACTTAATGGTTAACTAGAAGAAGTAAAACTACAAGCAATTTTATTTCATGTTTAAATGATACATTTAATTCATACTACAAGAAATATAATACTTTGATCGTTAGAGAATAATTTTATTTTTTTTATTGAATATTGCTATTTGTATAATAATTTAATATGTCAACCTTTAATAAAATAAATAATAAAATTGACAAAATATATTATGCGGGACGGGACAGGTTTATTGGAATTTCAAAATCAAGACCCGATCCCGTCCTTAAAAAATGGGACGGGACGGAATAGAGAAAATTTTATTTTTCGTCCTGTCCCAACACTACAACATTTGTGCCCATTACCGGCGAGATCACCGGAGACAAGGCCGGCGACCGGAAAAGTCGTCGGTAATGTCCATCATTACCGGCGACTTACTCCGTTGCCGGTAATGTCGCCGGAATCTCGCCGGTAATGTTCCAAGACATTACCGGCGACTCCAACCGTCGCCGACAATGTCAAGCCGAACATTTCCGGCGATTTTCTGGCCGGAATTTCGACGGAAATGTGTGGTTAGACATTGCCGGCGACGGTTGGAGTCGCCGGTAATGTCTTGGAACATTACCGGCGAGATTCCGGCGTAAAGTCGCCGGTAATGTTTTCATTTCCGGCGACTTACTCTGTCGCCGGCAATGTGTCTTATATTAGATGCCGGATGCGGCAGCTCGATCATTCAATCATTTTGATCGAAAAAAATCCAGAGAAATCGAAAGAAGGAAAACGTACGTACGCTCTGAAATCGATCATTCGGTATATTGTCAAAATTAAGGCGCGCGTCGAAAACTCGATCACTCGGGAAGCTATATATATAGGTAGGTGTATATATATGTATATGTGGTATATATATGTGTGTGTGTTGATCAAATCCAATTCGTGAGATATATATGAAATGTTGTTGATGTACGGTCACCGAAACGAGAAAACAGCTTGTAGTTAATCTTGTGTCTGAATCAATGACTGGTATTATCGTATTGTTATCGGAGCCAGGCTTAACAGAGCCTCCTCCTACCCAGTCAAATACGTTTTGAATTGAAAAAAGGAGAATATTATCATCGAGTACTGAATCGAATTCAGAGATTAGATTGATATATACATATGCATGCATGTGTTGATTTAATTAGAGTTGAATTGAGAGATCACGTCGATTATTAGTAGTGAATGTGTGTATATATATATAATTAATACGTAAAATTGTTAGAATTTTCAGGATGGACAAGAGTTGGATGAGCCTCGAAAGATGGGATGTCAGATATCACCAGGGAATTAGGAGTTTTGTGGATTTTGTGAAGGCTAATTGTGGAGACACTACACTTCATTATTGCCCGTGTAAAGAATGTAAGTGTTTCAGCGATCGATTTCGATTTCCCATTGATAAAGTCCAGATGCACCTGAGTAAATACGGGTTTTGGGATAAGTACACTTGTTGGATTTATCACGGTGAAACATCGGTAGCGGGTCCGCATGATCATGGACAATTTGGTGAGAGGGCCAGTCCACGCTATGATCATGGAGATTTTGCTGAGAGGGGCAGTTCATCCTATGATCCAACATCGATGTTAATCAATGATATGTTTCCTCATGAGAGCGGTGTATTTGCTGATGAAGCACCAAATGTCCCTCCCGTCGTTGAGGGTTTCCCCCATATCGAGCCAGTCGAACCATTACCTGGAGGTCATGTCAACACAAGCGGTATGGACAAGTACAACAACCTGATTGCATTGCAACAGACTCCGTTGTACGACGGTTGTAGTAAGACTGTTCTTGAAAGTGTGATGGGAGTGATGCAGCTCAAAATGGAGAACAAAATGTCTGTCAAAGCTGTTGATTCTTGGTTGAAGTGGACTGCTTCGCTACTGCCACCCGGTCATCGTTTTCCTACCACTCATCATAAGGTGCGACATATCCTGAAAGATCTTGGGCTTTCCTACATCAAAATCCATGCATGCAGATATGATTGTATTCTCTTCTGGGGAAAAGATCTCGAAGACCTTGAATCCTGCCCGGTATGTTTTACAGAAAGGTATAAGTTGACTCCTGCAGGCAACAAGAAAGCTGTGAAGATACTTCGATATTTCCCGCTTATTGATAGGCTGGAACGGTTGTTCATGTGTGCTTTCACGGCCGAGGCAATGAGATGGTGGGCTGAGAGGAACTTGCCTGACGATGACACCCTTATACACCCTTCCGATGGAGAGGCTTGGAAGCACATGGTCAGGGAGTTTGATCATTTTGCAGCAGAGGTCCGAAATGTTTGGCTAGGGCTCTCATCTGACGGATTCAACCCTTTTGGCAACATGAGTCTTCAATACAGTATATGGCCAGTTATTTTGGTACCGTACAACCTTCCACCATGGATGTGCATGAAGAAGGAATACAATATGCTCACTCTGTTAATTCCGGGCCCGGGTTATCCAGGAAAGTGTCTCGATGTGTATTTGAGGCCTTTGATTGAGGAGCTTAAGTACCCGAGTGAGTGTGGCCACCCCACTTACGATAGGTTTAAAAAGGAGATGTTCCAGATGCATGCCATGCTTGTTGGCACCATCAGTGATTTTCCTGCCCGCGGTATGTTGTCGGGCAACGTTACCAGGGGTTACAGGGCTTGTTCAGAGTGCATGACGGTTGATTGTTGCAGTCCTCATTGCAGTAAAATTGTTCAGATGCGTCACCGTTGTTGGCTTCCATATGATCACCCATTTAGGCAGGATCCAGACGCGTTTGATGGGACTGTGGAAACAGGTGTGGCACCCAGGCGATGGACAGGGGAAGAAATTTTGGAAGTGTTGAATGAATATGATTTTGGCCAGCTGAGCAATCATCCTGACATAGTGGCGTCAATTCCAGACAAGCCCGAAAGGTATAAGTTTTGGACACACAAGAGCATATTCTGGGAACTCTCCTACTGGCCCAGGTTGCCTATCAGACATTACCTAGATGTCATGCACATAGAGAAGAATGTGTGTGAAAGTGTGGTGGGCACAGTTCTTAACTTGGAGGGGAAAACAAACGACATCCCTAAGGCACGCATTGATCTGAAAGCAATGGGTGTGCGGAAACATTTGTGGTTAAGAGATGGTAAGAGAAAAATGCCGCAAGCTCCGTACACCGTAAAGCCGAAGCATAAGCATGAAATTTTTCGGTGGCTGAGTAATGTCAGGTATATATTCTTATGGCTATGTAGGAATTTGGCCTTAAATTTTTAGCGGAGTATATATGGTTATATGCGAGAAATATAATTGGTCCATATATATGGCTTTATCTATATATATGCAGGTATCCTTATGGCTATGCAGGAAATATAAGCAGGTGTGTTAACTTCCGGGACAATAATATGTACGGATTAAAGAGTCATGACTGCCATGTACTGCTTCAACGCCTTTTCCCTATTTTCATTCGAGGGTACATGCCCAAAGAGGTGGTGGAGCCGTTGGTGGCATTGTCAAGATTCTTTCAGAAGTTATGCACCAGGGAAGTTAAAAAAGCAGACCTGAGGGAGATGCAAGATGACATCATTTTTATCATGTGCAAGCTTGAGAGGATATTTCCCCCAAATTTTTTCGACATAATGCCGCACCTGATGATCCATCTTCCCGAACAATTGTTGCTTACCGGTCCCGTACACTACACTTGGATGTATCCCATGGAAAGGTACAAATGATTCATAAATTTGGTTTGCCTATGTTTTTATATGTAAATTCTTGTGGTTAAGTAAGTTAACATGTACTTGTTAACTTGTAGACAATTGGGAGCCTACAAGGACTATGTGAAGAATAAATATGCACCTGAAGGGTGTATCGCTGAAGCATATGTTGCGCACGAGTGTGTAACGTACACCAAAGTGTACCTCGAAAATGTAGAGGACCCCCAACAACATATGCCGATAGATGAACCCCAGTTCAACCTTTCTATCATCTCCAGTGACGTGGTAGTACAGGGAAGCTTGCCAAAGTCGTACAAGTTGGATGGAAATGAGGTAGCCATTGCCCACTGGTCGGTACTGATTAACTGTGAAGAAGTACAATATTGGAAAAACTATCATCTTCACTGCCCTGCTATTGCCGGAAATGTTGATTACCACAACAAGACGTTTGCAAACTACTTTAGTCAATGGGTAAGTATATGTGTATATGTATATTTTTATATATATCTTTATATAGCATGTATGTATGTACGTGCTTTTGTGGTTTCAAGATGACATAATTTCTTCTGTACGTATTAATATATGGACGTTTTCAGATGAACCATGTAGCAGATGATGGTTGCCCAGAGTGGTCAAACGAATTGAGGGTCCTGGCGATGAAACCGATTGCTTCAAAAGTTTACTCGATGTGTCAGGTCAATGGCGTGAAATTTATATGTGAAAATCGAGACGACCGACTGAAAACACAGAATTGTGGGGTGATGGTCCATGGTGGGCAGGATGGCGTTGACTATTACGGTGTCCTTCATTCAGTTGTTGAACTAATTTATGGGAACCGCATGAAAGTGCACTTGTTCAAGTGTAGATGGTTTGATACTAGCCCGGAGAACACAAGGACCGATCAGTACGGAACATTTTCGGTGAATACTGCTACTACCTGGTATGAAGATGACCCTTTCGTTCTTGCCTCATCAGTAAAACAAGTGTTTTACCTGGACGATCTTCTTAACAAAGTCCCGTGGAAGGTGGTTAACCATGTTGCTCATAGAAACATATACAGTGCTGCCACACTTGGTGATACCGCAGATGATGAGGAAGTTACTGCATACCAAGAGCCAAACGCTTTTGACATTCCGGAATCATCTACGATTCGCCTTAATAATGTGAGATCTGGGAGTGTGGTTCGAATTACTGGAGCAGAACTTCTCGATGTTAATCCATATGAAGTTGACGCTGATTCAGATGACGAGGAGCGGCACATATTGCCAGAGGTTACCTATGAAACCGAGTCAGACTCAAGTGATGAAGATGATTACGATTATCATCCTTAGTACGTTGGAAATTGTAGTCGGAAATTGTAGTCGGCAAATGTACGTAGTAAAATGTACGTAGTAAAATGTTTAAGGAAATTGTAGTCGGAAAATGTACTCGGAAATTGTATGTAGTCGGAAATTGTACGTAGTCGGAAATTGTATGTAGTCGGAAATTGAACGTAGTCGGAAATCGGAACCGTAGTCGGAAATTATACGTAGTCGGAAATCGGAACCGTAGTCGGAAATTATACGTAGTCGGAAATCAGAACCGTAGTCGAAATTGAACGTAGTCGGAAATCGGAACCGTAGTCGGAAATTGAACGTAGTCGGAAATCGGAACCGTAGTCGGAAATTATACGTAGTCGGAAATTGTACGTAGTCGGAAATTATGTAGTCGGAAAATGGTCGGAAATTGGTCGATCGGATAATAGTCGACAAATAATGACATTACCAACGAGTTGATAAGCAACTCGTTGGTAATGTCATTACCAACGACTTAGCAACTCGTGGGTAATGTCATTACCAACGAGTTGCTTCTCAACTCGTTGGTAATGTCATTACCAACGACGTTGACCTACCTCGCCGGAAATGGTGGCGGTATAGCTCGAGCTCGATCTCCTCCTCCCCATTTCTCTTCGGCCTAATTCAATTCTCTCTTCCCTCTTCCCTCTCTTAGCACGAAATTCTCACATCTCCCCTCTCCTCAATCCTCTCTTCTCTCTTCCCTCTCCCCTCTCTTCCTCTCCTCCCCTCTCTCCTCCTCCCCTCCTCCTCTTCCTCCTCCCCTCACCTCCGTCGCCGGCACAGTTGGGTCGAGCTCCACCATGCCAGGTTTGAGCTCACTCTCTCTCCCTCTCTCTCTCCCTCTCTCTCTCTCTCATTCCACAATATTTTTTTTGTGTATTTTAATTAATTAATTTTTGATAATTGTGGGATGTATATATGTATGCATGTGGACAATATTTGTAAAATGTAATTAAGGTATGTATGAAAATTGTGGGAAAAAAATGTGGATAATTTTGGGGTGAAGGAGCAATATATGTGATGTATATATGTGAAAAATTAATTAATATATATGGAATGTATATATATACGTATGTTTGAAAAATGTGGAAAATTAATTAGCTAGGGTGAATTGGATTAATATGTGATGTATATATATATGTGTGAATTAAGGTGAAATTAAGATGCATGATCGATGTATACAAAGTGTATATTTGATGTATATATGTGTGAAAAGTTTAAAGCCGGAAATGATGTATGTATATATGTTAAGTTAGGTGATATAGTTGTTAATTTAACGTATAATAGGTGATATTGGAACCATAACAAATCGGAACCGGAACGGTTTGAAACCGGAACTGTTTATAACCGGAACCGTTTGAAAACAAACGGTTCCGGTTTCAAACGGTTCCGGTTCCGATTTGTTATAGAACCGAAACGATTTGGAACCGGAACTGTTTGTAACCGGAACCGTTATGTTACAAACGGTTCCGGTTACAAACAGTTCCGGTTTCAAACGGTTCCAGTTCCAAACCGTTCCGGTTCCGATTTGTTATAGAACCCTAGTTTGGAACCGGAACCGTTTGGAACAGGAACTGTTTGTAACCGGAACCGTTTTGTTACAAATTGTTCCAGTTACAAACAGTTCCGGTTTCAAACGGTTCCGGTTCCAAACCGTTCCGGTTCTGATTTGTTATAGAACCGAAACGGTTTGGAACCGGAACCGTTTGGAACCGGAACTGTTTGTAACCAGAACCGTTATGTTACAAACGGTTCCGGTTACAAACAGTTCCGGTTTCAAACGGTTCCAGTTCCAAACCGTTCCGGTTCCGATTTGTTATAGAACCCCAGTTTGGAACCGGAACCGTTTGAAACCGGAACCGTTATGTTACAAATTGTTCCAGTTACAAACAGTTCCGGTTTCAAACAGTTCCGGTTCCAAACCGTTCCGGTTCTGATTTGTTATAGAACCGAAACGGTTTGGAACCGGAACCGTTTCGAACCGGAACTGTTTGTAACCGGAACCGTTATGTTACAAACAGTTCCGGTTACAAACAGTTCCGGTTTCAAACGGTTCCGGTTCCAAACCGTTCCGGTTCTGATTTGTTATTCGCCCGGTGCCTACTCCCGTTTCACGGGAATCATCTGAGACACATGGTGGTGCTGGCGCCTCATCGTCCAGGCCTCGTCTATCTCCGCCGTCCGGTCTCTTCCTACCCGACGAGATTCTTGTCATCCCTGAATTCGATGATAGGGGGATGCCTGTTTATATTGAAGGACGGCCGGAGTTCCTGAGCGTGGAGGAAGCGTATAACTTCCTCCCGTTCGACCCCGTGTATCTTTGGAGTGTGAGGTGCACCAACCAACAAACGGACGATGCAGGTAAATTTTATTTAACATCAGATTGATTACTTAATTATTACTTAAGACTTGCGATAGGTTCAATTAATGATATCAATTTGTTGACATTGTATTATTAGGCAATTTCGTTAATGGGACTGGAAAACGGAAAGGGGCTAGAGGCACCTGCACCGGGAAGAGACTTGAGCAGGCCACCGGCGGAAGGAAAACGCCCATAAGGGCCAATGAGGATGGCGAGGTGATCGAGGCATTCGACACCACGCGCAAATATGTCAGCATGGCCGGTGCGATCGTGCGGGACAAGGTCCCAATAATTTGGCCAGATTGGGAATCTGTGCCTATCTACGTGAAGATGCAAGTGCATAATGCACTCAGTATGAGTAAAATCGTATTTTCATTACGTAAATTTTACATTTATTAATTAAGTCCGAATAAATATATAATTTTACCTTTTATATATTCATATTGCAGGTGTGGTTTGACGTGGATGAAGTTCTTATTCACACGTGGGTAGAGCGTCAACTACATATGAGGTGATGTGCTTCGACTTATTTGAATATATATCGAGTTAGATTTTTGTTTATCAAGTGTTTTAATATCTCTAACTTTTTTTCTATGTTTTAATATAGGTATAAAGAGTGGAAGAACGAGCTTTCTTCCCATTACACTGTATACAAGGAGCTAGGCCGAGGTTCTACCCCTAGCGAATTCCGGTTTAGGGAGTACGAGTGGCTGTGGCTGATAGCCCACTTCGAGCACCCCAATGCTCGGGTATGCATCCTTAATATATCTTACAACCCTAATGTATCGTATCAGATTGAAATAGTTAGTTACTAATTTGTTTCCATATGTTTATCAAACAAGGCGATTTCGAAGACGAACCGGGCAAATAGATTGAAAAACACCAGGGCCCATCATGCAGGTTCACTCAACTACATGGGTTGGTCGACTAAGGCGCAGCAACAACAAGAAGTGAACCCCTTGGTGTATATTCATCAAAAGTTCTATCCGCAGTGCCCTGACGAAGCGGTAAGTCTTTCGCCTCTCCATGTGTTAATAAAACTATTTTTCGATATTAATTTATTTTGTTACCTAATACGTTATTCATTTTCACTTTTCAATTAGGCGAGAGTGGAGGAGGCGACCGTGGAAGTGACCATGAATATAGCTCGGACTAACCATCCTGACTGCTCCGAGGAAGAAGTCACCCAGTATGCCTCTCAGATCGATCCGCTTGATCGCCCTATAGCGGCTCAGATCATGGCAAAAGCGTGCGGGACTGGCAAGAATACCTACTACTGTAGGGGAATGGGCACGGCGGGCGAAAGACTATTGAAGAACACTTCAGAATACTCTACCGGGTCAAGAAGTTCAACTTCTAGTCGTAACCTCGCAGCGGAGCTTCACAGGACGCAGAGGGAGTTGGAGGAGCAAAAGAGGCAGATGGCCGAGTACCAAATGCAGCAGACACAGGTGCAGGCTCAGATGTACACATGGATGCGGACGATGTACGAGGCTCACACTACCGGACAACTGTTCCCCACACCTCCCCCAGTCCCGGTCCCTCCGTTCCCTAGCTATCCACCACCACCACCGCACCAGTCAACGCCAGAGCAAGACCAAGGTAGCCACCGGAATTCAAATGAGTACATGGATTACTTCGACCCTGACCCGCAAGTTCCTCGACCTGACTTGTAGTTGTAGTTAATTTTCGTATCGTCGTTGATATTTGTACTGTAACGTTGGACATTTATGTGTACTGTTGAACTTGTATGATTGTACGGTTTATGTCTTTCAATGCAGGTTCTGGAATTGGGCCCAATCCAGAATCGCGTTTTTTTTTCAAAAATTTTCCACACATTGCCGGCGACATGGACCTCAGTCGCCGGCAATGTCTCACATTCCGGCCACGGCGGCGCTGCCATTGCCGGCGACGGCGTTTCCCGTCACCGGCAATGTCAACACCGGCGGGGAATCTCCGGCGACGTCATTGCCGGCGACTTGTCGCCGGTAATGTCAATTCCGGCGGAAAAAAAAGACAAGGCCGGCGACGGCAGGTCGCCGGTAATGTCTCCATTTCTGGTAGTGCAAGCGGGATCGGGACGGAATCGGATCGAATTCTGGATTTGCGGGATTCATGCCCACCCCTATTTCAAACTATTAATGTATCTTCGAAATTAGATATTTTATTCCTTGCTTAAGTGAATCTAAATTTTTATTCATTCATGTAGTACCCCCAACTGTCTAAATTTTTCTTAGCTTAATTTTTTGTTTTTGTTTTCTTGTATATATTAGCTTAGTTACATACTTTTCTTTATTTTGTAGACATTACATATAATATTCTTAAAGAGTAATATTGTGCACTGCCAATAGGTGATGATGAGCCTCCCAATGGGTTACAAACCTAAATAAAAAATAAAAAATTAAACGCTGCTGAATAAATTACAGCCCACTCAATTTAATTTCAAATCCTTGATCCGCCCATAATATTAGATGTGACTATCAAATATATTTTTTTAATTCTTTTGGTAAATGTTGGGTCCTGTCGATAGACTCAAAGTTGATCGATACAATTTGCACTTAGAAATTTAGCCACAGAAAATGACCACTTTGTCAAGTCGTGAGAGTTGAGCCATATTTCCGTCTTACATTACAATATAAATAGCAGGCATGGCCTTACCAGATAACTCATCCTAGTTTTGAGAGTACGCTCAGTTCACAGCTTCATTTAAGTCTTCTCCTCCAAACTCTCTCCTTCACTAATTTTTGAAGAAAATATGTCTTCAGGATGCAGCTGTGGCTCTGACTGCAAGTGCGGCTCAGGCTGCAAGTAATAGCTCTTGGATTTCCTAAACCCTAAACAACCCCCTATATATATACTCCTAATTATCTATGAATTAATTTAAAGCATCATATACTTAAGAATTTTTTGGTTTAGGTTCTCCTAGCTAGCCTCGAGTTATTTATGCTTCTGTTTAATTATATATGAATTTGCAGATGTGGAAGCATGTATCCTGACTTGGAGAACACCACAACTGAGACCATAATTGCTGGAGTTGCACCAGTCATGACGTACGTTTAATCTGTCACTTTAGGTTTCGCATATTAATTTTATGCCCATGAATTTCGTGGTATGTATGTATATATGTATCTCGATCGATGATGATAAATATGCTATATCAATTAATTTCAGCAGCTACCATGAAGGATCTGAGTTTGGAGCTGAAAATGGCTGCAAGTGCGGCAACAACTGCAGCTGCGACTCATGCAGCTGCGGCAAATGATATGATCATCGTTCAACCAACTAGATTCACAAGGCCGTCAACTGTACCTATAAATAAGGAAAACACTGTAGAATATGAACTTGTTTACCTTCTTTTAATTTACAGCTTAAGTTTGTGTAATAAGTTTAGCCATATGTGATCTCTACAAATCCGTACTCCTGGCTAGATATATTTATATATATATATATATATAGAGAGAGAGAGAGAGAGAGAGAGAGAGAGAGAGAGAGAGAGAGAGAGCTAGGATTTGTGATTTGTTTTCTGGCTAACAGCCTTGTTTATCTTTGTATGAATGAATAATGGATCTGGCGTGGGTTGTCAGTGTTATCATATTGATTATATGGATACGTTAATTAAGGTAGAAGACCGATCGATCGAGAGAAAAGGTGAAGCCAAATGATATATAGACCGACAGCTTAATATTTCTTTGGAAAAATGGAACAAGAACTAAATCATTGTCCGTGTCCTGAAATTTAAGGAATAATTAAAAAAAAAAATACATAGATTGGGAGATGATGAATCGAAGAAGCTAAAACCAATCCAGATCAAACGTACCAAAATTTGTTCACCAGCTTAATTAAATTAGTTGTGGTCACTATACGTATGTTGTCCGGCCTGTTAATATACTCGATCAGAGTCTTGACTCTAGCTAGCTTGATCGCATTATGTTCGAAGAATATATACATAAAGTAATCTCCATATATGTGTGTGTGTCAGTGTGTGAAATTGGATTGGTGATTCATTGGTAAGAGCATCTCCAACATCTCTAATCATGTCACCTAAAATTATCTTATTTTGTTTAAAAATATAGTTTAAACTTATTTTAGTTAAATATTTATAAAAATTTACTCCACCAATATTACTCATAATTTAGCTAAATATGAATAAATACTTAATTTTGATTGGTTGAGAAAAATAATAAACATTTATTAATTAACTTAAAAATTGATTACATTGACAACCTATAAGGAAATAATTAAGTACAATGTTGACTTTGCAATCACTTATAATTCAAGCTTTCGGTATAGAAATAGAGAATGAAAACAAGAAATATAGGGAATCTTTAAAATAGTTAATGTGATAGGAGATCTGTTAGAGCTGATTTTAAAGAAAAAACCTCATTGATAAAATTGACTTTTGAGGAATCTGCTAAAGTTGCTCTAAATAAGCATATATAGTTTGTGTTAGCCATTGATCCATAAGTTATGCTTAGTTTATGTATTGGCTTATTAGTTAGAGAAAGTCCAACAACTTCGATCTCCATTATTTTTGTAAAATAGGGAAGCAAAAGTCAAAATCTCAATAAAAATATGTTCCAACTTCAACAATTTTCGTATTTTGTAGATTTCTGCATTTATTACAACTACATCCTTAATTATTTATTATAACAATAAAATATTCCCACTTTTTAATTTTTATTTTAACAAGCAATAAATATTCTCTATTTACATAATTGTTGAAAGGAGAAAGAAGATATGCAAGTAGATAAATCTGAAACTGTACTTTATTTATTGATAAATGGTCTTATATAGACATTACAATCTGATACAAATCTATATCCTTATAAATCAGAGATTAAGATAATATCTACCTCTAGCTATTCTAATTAGGACAAGACACACACCAGGATACAGGGAATATTATTCCCTTAAACACTCCCCCTTGTGTCGCGATTCTAATGTATGATGCATAACTTGTTGCCTCACTAAAAACCTTGCTAAAAAACAAAAATCTCTTGGTTAAAACAAAATCTTGGTCGAAGGAAAAAAGAGTACAACACATCAACTACAAAAGCGACCACATGTAATGTAGACTCCCCCTGATGTCTACGAAATGAACTCCCCCTGATCAGTAACTCAATCTTAGAGTTCAAGCAATCTTTGCATACCAATGTGTCTCACATATTTTGCAAATGTAGATTTTGGTAAAGACTTGGTGAACAAGTCTGCAACATTATCCATCAAACCAATATGGTTCACAATGATAATTAATAACCGTTGTTGTTGCTGATTGTAGGAGTACTTTTACGAAAAGATTCAAGTATGACCACCCTTAATGTAGCCCAACATTATTTGTGTCGCGATTCTAATGTATGATGCATAACTTGTTGCCTCACTAAAAACCTTGCTAAAAAAATAAAAATCTCTTGGTTAAAACAAAATCTTGGTCGAAGGAAAAAAGAGTACAACACATCAACTACAAAAGCGACCACATGTAATGTAGACTCCCCCTGATGTCTACGAAATGAACTCCCCCTGATCAGTAACTCAATCTTAGAGTTCAGGCAATCTTTGCATACCAATGTGTCTTACATATTTTGCAAATGTAGGTTTTGGTAAAGACTTGGTGAACAAGTCTGCAACATTATCCATCAAACCAATATGGTTCACAATGATAATTAATAACCGTTGTTGTTGCTGATTGTAGGAGTACTTTTACGAAAAGATTTAAGTATGACCACCCTTAATGTAGCCCAACATTATTTGTTCAATGCAAACTGCGTTATCCTTAAATATGCAAGTTGGTGTTGTCTTAGCAGATGATAATCCACTATATCCTCGAATGTGGTGTATTGCTATCCTAAACCAGGCACACTCATTAACCGTTTCATGTGAAGTTATAATCTAATAATGATTCGAGGAAGTACTGACAAGGGTTTGCTTTGTAGATCTCCAAGAAATCGCCATGTTTCCCATGGTGAATACATAACCATTTTGGGAACATCCTTTGTGTAGGTGAAAGAGATACCCAACATCAGCAAAACTAATTAAGACATGATAATGTGTCTCTGAATAAGGGACTGCACTAAAAGTAGGAACAATGCTTGCAACCTGACTATTGTTCAACGGGTCGAACAATTCCTACGATGGGTCGAAGGTATGGTTCTGTTCCGTCCAGAGTGCATCGTTCGATGGGTTGGGAGGATTCTTCGACGGGTCGAATGCTCTGGAACCAGCATGCTGTGATTCAACCATTTATTTTTCAGGAATTTTATGCTTCTCTCTCTATTCTTTGTATGAAAAGAATAAGTCCAAGTCAATGGCTCCCTTCAAGTACCAAAAGGCATGCTATACTTCATTCTAATGACTTTGCGTAGGTGCAAACCAGGAAGGCAATGTCTGGATGTGTGCACTGAGCTAAATTCAACCAAACTCCAACAACACTAAGATATAGAATCTCAGCTCCCAAAAGTTTCTCATAAACTTTCCAGATGAAATAGATCCTTTTGAGTTCCAAAATGCAAACAACCATTGGCGTGCTTTGTCCATTGCCTGATTTGGACATAAGCAGGCTGGTGAATAATAATTCAACCAACTTGATGTTCCATGTCTAACACCAAAAAAAAAAATCGAGTCCTACCAAGGTCTATCATTTCAAACAACTTGTTCATCTAATGAACACACATGGACATAACTTATCATTCTTGCATTCCTTCCCAATCAAGTAGTCACTTAGAATAGGGAACGTCTCAATTTGAATACATGAGCACTTCGTGGTTTATAGTTACTTGAATTGGGTATAACCATACCAATTGACACTCTCATATGTATATCTGAATCAAGATCCCCATAGAGATATATAACCGCACCCATTGGCTGCATACTCAGTTTTTCGGGCATTACCAAACTGAGAAGGTAGCGGAAAGTAATTGTGACATCCCGTCCCGAGATTTTTTTTATGATTTATTTAAGGTTAATCAAGAAAGATAGTTAGTTTTGTCACCGTCAGTAAATATTGAGACCTATATGTGAGCTAAAGATATTCAGATTGTAGTCTTTGAGTCACGAGAATAGTACATTGGGTTTTGGGACTCAAGTTGCATACAATTATTACTCATTTATCGCAGACAGATACATAGCTTATCAGGATTACTCCGATTTTAATTGGGATGCTGAGTTCATATCTCCAAAATAGACAGTGAATTGAGATGACATTTTGACTCTTTGGAGTCCGGCCTTAATTTTGGGCGTAATTGAGGCAAATTTCAGTGATTTCTTATGAGCCTCGCTACATTACAGTTATTAATTTTAATTTTTTAGTCAGTCCTTATAGATTAAACTGTGGAGATATTTGATATTGCAATCATTGTGATTTATAAATTCAGATAAGTTTGAATGACTTATGTTCATAAGTGTTAATTACTTCGATTATGAGAAATCCGGATGGAATTTGGTGGCCACGATTTATTTTTGGGCTTTGATTACTCGAAGTGTTCTCCTTATGCAAGTTTTTGGGTTCCTTGAGTTTTAGGGGAAACTATGCCAAATTTTCAGTAGAATTTCAAGAGTAAGAGAATTGAATAGGGTCAAAACTTCCCTGAAGATCCGCAGATGTTCACTTATGTTACGTTTTTAGAATGGTTAGTCTAAATCTTTAGCTTGTTACCTTGGTGGGCATGGGAGTCACTTTTATGTGTGTGTCTGCAGAGGGACACCTTTGGTAGGCTTGTGGTGCAAATTTTTAATAGTGATCATGAGCCACTTCAGGAGGTTGAGCCTCACCACCATCTTTATAGCTGGCATATCAGTAGCACAACTGAAAGCTGGACTAACCAAACATGCCGACATCATTATTAGAATTTTCCATTAGAGAGGAATGGATATCATATGTCTTATGTGGTTATGTTACAGAATTTGCATCAAGACCTTTTATATACCAAGTTTATAGTAAGTAGTTGTTTGAGACTCTCGATCAGGAAAACAAGATTTTGTGATAAAGTGATGCATGGTGAAGGTGTTACAGATAACCCCTCTTAGTTGTGTATGTTACTTGCAGGCAGAAAGAAATCATGCAGGAGTAGTACCCATTGGTGTTTTACTAGTATGTGCGTAAATTTTGAGGATGAAATTTTCTTATGGGCGTAGATTGTGATATCCTGTCCCAAGAATTTCTACTTTTTTATGACTTATTTAAGGTTAATCAAGAAAGGTAGTTAGTTTTGTCACTGTCAGTAAATATTGAGAGTTTTTTAGTTAACTTTTTATCAGATTGTTGAAGTTGGTTAAATTTATGTTGAAGTCGTAGAAATTGTTAAGACGAGTCTGTAAACGCAATGAATGCTGAAAACGAAGTTACACAAGAAATTTATGATCAGCAGAAGTTTATTGGAAATGTAATAGTCGTTAATGGACAAGTATAAATGAACTTTCTATTTAAAAAAATTATATTGAGGAAAGTCGTAGAGTTTATCGAGACTAGCACTACAAGAAAAACGCACCTAGACTGCGGAGCATTTCCGTCGTCTAGGTGCATTTTTCCATCGTCTAAGTACTTAGACGACGGAACCTCTGTGGTCCAAGTTCCGTACTCCAAGTGCTGTCATCCAAGCACTTGGACGACGGAGAAGGAGAATTCCGCGGTCTAAGTGCTCGCTTGGACCACGCAAAAAACTCTACGGTCTAAGTTTTCACTTAGACGACGGAGAATGAATTCTCCGTGGTCCAAGTGAAAACTTAGACCACGGAGATGGACGTTTTCCATGGTCTAAGTGATCATTTGGACCACGGAGAATTCGTTCTCCGTCATCTAAGTGAAAACTTAGACCGCGAAAAACGTCAATCTCCGTGGTCTAAGTGATTATTTATTTATTTTAATTAAAATTTGAATTTAAAGTGAAATATTAATAATATATTTAATTAAAATACTAAATTCTCATTTAAATATTAATAAATTAATTAAAATACTAAGGAGAGCGTCATCGCCGGAGGGAGGGTCGCCGGAAAGTTGCCGAATTTTTGAGAGAGAGTGAGAGTGAGAGAGAGGAGAGGAGGAATTAATTAAAATACTAAGGAGAGTGAATTCGCCGGAGGGAGGAAGTCGCCGGAGAGGGGGGAGTCGCCGGAGGGAGGGGATCACCGAATTTGGGTCACCGTAAAATAATAAATTAATTTAAACTCGTGGGAGAGCGGAGTCGCTGGAGGGAGGAAGGAAGTTGCCGGATTTTGGGTCGCCGGAAAGTTGCCGGATTTTTTAGAGAGGGTGACAATGAAAGAGAGGAGAGGAGGAATTGAGAATGGGATGAGCAAAAAGGATCGGATGGGTTCTTTATATAGAATTTCACTTAGACCGCGGAGGTGTTTTTTTTATCGTCTAAGTGAAAATTTTGAATTTTTGGAACCGGCGCCCAATTAATTTGGCGGGCGGGAGTTAACTGCCCTAAATTTGGGAGCGTTTCAAATTTCACTTAGATGACGGAAACATCCATTTCCGTCGTCTAAGTGAAAATTTTGAATTTTTAGAACCGTCGCCCAATTAATTTGGCAGTGAAAATTGAACCACCATCTTTTTCAACCTAGACGTCGGAGATGGTCTTTTTCCGTCGTCCAAGTGGTCACCTGGACGACGGAGATGTCCAACTCCGTGGTCCAGGTGAAATAGTCGTAAAATTAATTTTTAAAAATAATTCGCAAGGAAGTTTTCGATCTGTCATTCGAATGAAATAGTCGTAAAATATCGATTAACGAATCGTATATATAAACAATTGAATTTAAGACGACGAATAATCTTACGTCTTTAAACTTGTTAAGTATCTACTAATGTGTATAACTTAAGTGTTATTAAGTATAGCCTCATTGCATATCGATATTAACGAAATTGAATTTGGACAAAATAACCGTTGGATACATTCGCCATAAGACAATATATAAATAGAATAATTTTCACAAAATAGTAAGTTCGTTAAGGGTTTCATCGGCACAGTGAATCGCAAAACTGAAATTTTTACAAACCGGAAACGTGGATACATGAAAATTCGTAAGTCCTATTTTGGAACCGTCGACGCTTACACTCCAAGCATTGTTTACTCTATAGTCTCGACGAAAAGAATATGCATTGGGACATGGTCTAGATGGTCGTTGTTTTAGGTGAAATTACAAAATTTTCACTTAGACGACGCAAAGGCACATTTGCATCGTCCAAGTAAGCACTTAGACGACGGAAATGTGCATTTGCATCGTCTAAGTGAAAATTTGGACGACACAAACGTGCCTTTGCGTCGTCTAAGTGAAAAGGCAGGGTTTAGGGGATAGGGCCTTAGGGTTTAGGGTTAAAGTACTTAGACGACATATATGTCTTTTTCCGTCGTCTAAGTGACACTTAGACCGCGGAAACTTTCTCTGCGGTCCAAGTGGCTACTTAGACGACGGAATGACACTTTCCTTCGTCCAAGTGTCACTTGGACCGTGGAGAAAGTTTCCACGGTCTAAGTGTCACTTAGACGACGTAACCTTAAAGATTCCGTGGTCTAAGTGCATTTTTCTTGTAGTGTAGTTTGTAGCCACGCCAAGTGTTTAAATCGGAATTAATACTAAGAAATTATGGTCATCGAAAATTTTGTACGGTTTTACGGAATTGATTAGTCGCAATTTTGCCTATATAAATAGAACTTTCCAAAAATGGAAAGTCAAAACTTTCATTTTTGGGTCAGACATTTTCTCTCTCCTCTCTTTCCTCTCTCCTCTGCACGATTCTCTCTCCTCACCGCGGCTCGCCGATGACGTCCCTCGGCCGGCCACCAAAACTGTCGGCAAAGGTGTCAAAAGAAGCGCCTCACTCTCCTCTTCCTTTTCCATATGGTCTCTACCACCAAATCAACCAGTTGAGTTAGCCGAAATTTCAAGGAAAAAATTGATAATTTATGGGTTTCAGGTCTACGTTTTTCCAGCCAAATCGAACGGCAAAAAGGATTTAAAAATTTGAATTTGGAATTAGAATTAAGCTCGTCACTAGTTCAGGAAATATGTTGTTTGAGAATGGGAGGTTCTCGACGATAATGCTCATTGATACACAAGTTTCACTATTCATTATGATTTTTGACGATTAGTTATTAAATAATAATCGTTGTTTCATGACGACATATTAGCTTTCAGTGACAAATGTTTAGAAACGCCAACAGACATACTTTGGCTTGGTGAAAATCACGATATAGTACTGTGAGTGGTCGTAGGGAGTTCAATTTTCAGTAATTTATTATTTCAATTTAATTTACAGTGTATTTTAAAACAAAATAAATTTGGAGGTTTTTCTTTGTGATAACTTTAGTTAGTTGCATCGATGCACTAACTGTTCAGTTGATCACTGGATAGTCCAATCAGAGGAGGTTAGGTTGCCTCGTATGACCCATCACCTACATTTTTTATATATACAGATTGTCGACTCAGGTTAGGAAAAAACTCATGAGCGACCACCTCCATCAGAGATCAGATTTATAATTGAACTCGCATTATTTCACAAAAATCAGCAGAAATGCATATAGTTATAATTTTACAGATTTACATAGTTTATGATTTTTGTCCACTCACTCTAATGTTTTATGTTTTATGCCTTTTCCTGGGCCCTTTTGTTTTAAATTGCCCAATTTTCGTGTTTGCCAGCTGAAGTTGTGACCGTCTAGAGTACGAGGCATGAGAGTTCACAGCTTATGCTTTCTCAGTGTACGTTCTTAGTTAAAATTTTGGGTTACTCGTGCTAGGGTAGCTAGTACCGATTAGTCGGTGCTAGATAATCTAATAAGGGTCTCGCAAGCCTTACCCTAGATTACTGCAGTAATCTGGAGTGGGTCTTGTGAGTAATGATGTCCATAACCAGAGGATACATCTCCTCATAATCAATACTAGTTATGTATCCTCATAGCCAGTGGATACATCTCATCATTGCACTTTAATCTCACACTGAGATGTGCGGGGATCATGATGAGACATAGTGGGGACATACAACGTCAATTTTGATGTTTAACCAGAATGGAACCGTTCCTATCTCCCCTTAACAGTGGAAAGTATGTCTCATTATAGTGACTATCTGCAAAACTAGAAGTAAAAATAGCTCTTGTCAAAAGTTCTAAATAGCGGACAACCGTTGGAAATTCACAACCAACATAGATGTTTAAACGTCGTTGAAAACCCATTTAGTATGCAATGGAAGCGTAATATGTACATGTATCGTGCAACCAAATATGCATAGATGTGAGATATCATGCTCATGTCCAGTTACCATCTGGTACACACTAAATGGTTGACGATTTACGGGTCTCAAAATGAATAAGCATATTTGCATGTAATGTTGCATATTCCCAACCAAATGCCGGTAAATTTATATACATTACCAAATCTTTGGCCACAAGCTTTAGTCGCTTGATTTGTGACTCTGCTAAACTATTATGTGAATGAATATAAGGAACTCCTGCACTATCCAATCTAATAAACCTGATTGGATTATCCGGGTAGTGAGCCCAAAGCTTAATAATATATGCTAGAAGTTTTATAAATGCAGTATACCATGTGGATTGCAAGGACGTGTGACCTATGCATCATGCAGCAATCAAAGCCATAATATAATCCGCATATCGGTTTGATTTTCCATACATATATTATTTGAAATCTATGGATGAGTGTAAGTTATGTCTACAATAAAAGATCGTCATACATATAAACAACATTACAGACATGAACAAGCTTTACAAACCGAGCGATATGCATTGGATTTTTCCATAAAGACATCCGGTAGAAAAAATGCATGAGATTGTGCTATGCTCATCTTAGAGACCGAGCCTAGACTGAGTGAATTTAATCTCACTCCCCCTCATCCAAATCGATTATCAAAGATATTCCCACATGCTTATTTGCTCTTAAGAAACAATGATTATGAGAATTTATCAATACCTTTGATCATCATAATGCAAAAGTTTATATGAGGCAAAGTCACATACATAATAATATAAGTGACTGCATTAGATTCAATTATCTAAATCGTAGTAATAAACCACCACAAATTCTCATAAACATCTCCAGATTACACCATTGGAAACATTTAATATAGATTGTACACAAAACTCTTTTCCATTCTCACAATATTATTCCAAGTGAAAAATCGTTGGCACAAAAGTGTTCAAAAACTTAACATAGTTAATTTGATTAGAATGTTGATTAATTATCGCAACATCAAATAATCGATGTATAATGAAATCTGACCGGTCAAGTTGATACTTGTAAATTACGTCTATAGTATGACAAAAACCGATGTAAAACCACATCTAGTGCAAAATTTCAGGTTGGTCAAAAAAAATTTGAACCTTTATTTGTTGATAAAACCGATGCAAAATACGTCAAAAATACCATTCCCGGGTAACATCTTCGATGGGTCGAGAAGAACCACTTAACGGGTCGAAGAAACCCAAAATAAATTTTAATTTTTAGATAACTATTTCTTCAACGGGCCAAGGATGATTTTCGATGGGCCAGGAGTCGGAAAATTTTGTCACAAAGGGAGACATTCGTCGGGTCGAATAAAACCTAAAACTAATATCGATTTTTGGATATCTTTCTCGACGGGTCAAGCGAAAAATTTGACGGGTCGAGTTAGTGATAAGTCAGAGACAGAAGTGTCCATTCGACAGGACGAGGGAAAATTTGACGGGTTGAAAAACGCAAAACCATTCTAAAGTGATATCATCGACGGGTCAAGGAAAAATCTCGACTGGTCAAAATCTCTAGAATCAAATCATCCTTTCTTTTGTCTCATTTTTATGGAACTTTGGTGTCATAATGCCATAGAATTTTGTATAATTTGAACCTTGTAAGCAATATGTATGAACATAACCATTCTTAATACTTTCAAATACCGAAAGAAAGAACATTTATTATTTTTCCAACTTCAAAACTTACATCAAGATATTGGTCTTATTCAATAACCATGACTAAAAATAAAGTTGAATACAATGCTAAACTTGATTACATAGTAGAGATATCGACTAAGCGAAATCTATAATCGCTTAGTTTACATTGGGGATATCCTCTACAACTAGATTGGTTTCACCTCCATCTTCCATCTCCTATCTCATAATCTTCAGCATAGTTGGTCTCATTTGCCAAGTATTGCTGACACCTTTTGTAGGCATCTCGGACATTCTTAGGTGCACGACATTGCTTGTGCATATGCTTGTTAGAACCACACTTGTAGCAAGGTGCCAAGCTAGACGCTGAAGGAGCAGACCTTGAACAATTTTCATTATTCTTGGAATCAGAACTTGATGGATTCTTGTTATTGTCTTAGTGAGTCAAAGTCATATTCCGACTGTTTCCTCTTCTACCACAACCTCTACCACCACGAAATTAATAAGGTTCTAAACAATTGTTCTTCTTATTTTTTCATGTCTTTCCAATATGAGGAGCCTCTAGAATTTTCTTTGTACTGGCTGACTTGATATTGGTATGGAGAAGAATCTCTTGATGCCTTTCTTTCTTTGTCAGCACACTCATAAGATCACTAAATGATCTAAGTCTTTCTTGCTCATAATCAATCTGATATTGGTGAGCAAGGGTGTCCATGGAGGTAGAAAAGGTGGTCAATGACTTCTCGACCATGGCCTTATCGTTCTTGACAACGCCACAAATAGCAAGCTCAAACTGTAGCTCTAGCATACCCTGGGAAAATTGTTAATTTTGGGATAATCCAATAAACGGATTTGATCTCATCTCTTTATGAGTTCAGGAAGTTATGCATCATGCACATTGTTAAACCGTTCGTCCTTTAACGGGTCGTCCTTTAACAAGTACTTCTTCCTTAAAGCAGGATGAATGTGTCTCCGAAGAAACATAAGAGCTTGAGCCTTGCGAGTTGTAGTGTCATCATCGGCTTGTGTGCCCGGTGGTAGTGGTTGGATCATATTCGTGAGTCTTTTATCGATGAGAGTATTCCTCACATCTGAGACTCATCTATGGTACTCTGCTTCTTGAAGATCAAGGATGTCAAATTCTGGCCATGCTGGCTCAGTCATCTATAAAAGATGAGAGATGTAATTAGTTTACCGATCAAAAAACTACGATCACTAATCAAGTTTAGGAAATAAGAAACAAGATCCATTGACGTATGGTCACAAATATCGATGCGATAACCGGTGGTATCATACCACACCCCATAAAACCATGACCGACTCAAAGTCACAAAATATCGACTTCTTTTTTTTTTCATGTATATCGTGACTCCCTTACAACCATCACTATTGTTTAAACTTTGAGGAGGAGGATTTAATCCTTCTCAGCTAGGCAAATGGAAGTGGTTTTTTATTATATAAGATAGTGGAAGACATATTTGTTGGGCCTTGATGGAATTTCATCCACAAAACCGAGAACATATGGAATTGACCATGGGAGGATGTGGCTCAGGTTGTTAAGGAGCCATTTGCTCTGTTTTCGTGAAGAGCCTGGTGTCTTCAAATAGTGAGGTTGGTACGGTCCTATGGGTATGGAAGGAAAGTAGTCCGAGGGGCCCGAGCAGGTGTCAGACTCTATACATCGTGGAAAATTCGTGTAAAAGTTGGTAATTCTACTTTCTAATAGAGTCGTGGAATATGTGTGTCCGGTTCATAAGGGGAGAAAGAATAGAATGAAGGGAAGGATTGTGCTTGCTGAATTAGAATGTGAGCCCTAATCAATAAATAGCTTCAAAGGCGCTAGTGCTACTGTCCTGGCACTTTATCCCAAGCTCATTCCCTTCGCTTCCTGGGCCCAAAGCAGTGCAGTATGGCCAAATCAAGGATTTGGGGCTTCTTGCTACGTTACTTTATTTTATTATATAATTATATAATAAAATCCATTTTTTGTTCGATCCGCACCCCCCCTCTCCCCCGGCTGGGAGGCATCTACCTCATCCCGAGTCACTCACTCATACATGTATTAATTCATAAGAACTAGAGGCATATATAAAATTCACAGTATTTAGACCTAGATCTTGGGTGTTGCGATAATTAAGTTTTGTAACATAATTGTAAACCGAATAAATATTAAAAATTTATCTCGAAGGTGTTATGCTCGGTATGAAAACTTCGCTGAAAAGAAGTTTGAAGTAAGAAAGAAAATTTCGGCGACGGTGAAGATGCTCCAACGATGGTGTACAAATTCCTGCGACATCAAGGTGATCGGCGGCAGTGATGATTTCATGCAAGGGAGGATGTCAGCGATGGAGCTTATAGTGTTTAGGGATTGGGGTTTCTTTTTGGGTTTGGGTTGACTATCAACTCAAGAACTGCTGATAACGTGTTGAATCAACTCAAGAGTTGTTGATAACGTGTTGAAGGAAAAAGAAGATATAGAAGTAGATAGATCTGAAACTGTACTTTATTTATTGATAAATGACCTTATATAAGCATTACAATCTGATACAAATTCATATCCTTATAAATCAGGGATTGATAGAATATCTATCTCTATTCTAATTAGGACAAGACACACAACGGGATAACAGGAATATTATTCCCTTAAACAATAACAATAAAATATTTTTATTTTATTTTATTTTTTACATTGATCGAGACTTACAAAATGTTAATGATTGTCTCTTTTCCAAAATTTTGAGTTTTTCTTTAAGGGCTATACTTCAGTGTGTTAACGTAATATACAATAAAACACATGTTTATAAAATAACCATAAACTAGTAAACTAAGTTATTTCTTTAAGGTTGTAATATCAAATCTAGTTTTCCCATAAGAAGTGGTACCAGACCTTAACAAGTAACCTTTGATTGAAAATTTGTAATTTAATCTTGACCTTTCATTTTTTTTATAAATTTGATCTAACGGTTGTGTTATATCTGAAATTGTTACCTGGTACTTGTTAACTATAAAACATTCTGGAACAGCAACGATGGATATAGACTTCGAATTCCTTCTAAAATGTCCCAATTCAATTTTGATTTTGATTTCCATTTTGATTTCAATTTTAATACTGTGTACTTGAACTACTCAATCAATGAAGCTTTTATGGTGTGCATAGACGGAGATTCTGTTTCAAGTCTTTGCCTCCCCCTTCCAACTTGGTTTCTACGACACCACCCCTAATGCCTTCATCCTTCATCGGCGGTGAACTCAACAGCACCGAGTCCTCCCGCTCCTCCAAGCTCGAATCGATTGTCGATGACGACGACGACTCCAGCACCGTCGTCAATGACGGGTACAAATTGTACTCTGAGCTCCCACTGGTACACTCTCTCTCTCTCTCTCTCTCTCTCTCTCTCTCTCTCTCTCATGATCAAGCTTTCTCATGACAATAGATTTTCAATTTCGTATAGGTATACTGATTTTGAGAGATTGTACTAAATTGATGCAGTTTGAGGTT